>JAMZRA010000001.1:9949682-10483709 GCA_024499935.1 Tyrophagus putrescentiae | reverse complement strand
TTTATTTTCTACTTACATATCCCAATATTTTAACGCCATTGCTCATTTTTGCTCGACACAAATAATAACGATCTGATGTAATTACATTATTGCATTTTAGAGTTCTTTTATATGTTTTGTATGTTTGTTTAACTAAATATGATAAAGGAATTTGTTGCAAACGATAAAGAGATACTTTTATCCAAGGTAGATATATTCCTTTTTTAAACCAGTTGTTTTGTGAAAATTTTACATTAAGTTTACTGTAATCTTGAGCGTTAACAGTCAAAATTAAATAAAAAACTGTAATAAATAAAATTTTTGTTAAAAACATCTTTTTAAAAATAAAAACAGTTTTTTGAAATACAAAATTTGTAAAAAAATTTTTAGTTATTGTTATTAGTCAAACTAATTGTAAAATATATAAATAATTTTGTTGTACATGTTTACCAATCATATTAAAAATTTGGTAAATGCAATATCTATAAAAATTTCAAAATTTTGTTTACAACATTTACCTTTATTTTAAAATTTGTGTAAGTTTTTTTTATAAAAAAAACAGAGAGTCAATGTTTTTAAAAGTGTGGCCACGTTTAATGATAAAATATTTCCCATTCATTGATTAAAACCAAAGGAGAACCGGTAACACAATTTAAAAATTCAACCGAGAATTGAGTACATTTTTGAATTCTTCTTGTCAAACCATTTCCGACAATACCCCACATGCAATATCGATTCCGTGCGCGAAAACCTTAAAAATGGCGTAGAAGTTGTGCTTTTGACTGTACAATTAATTTTTTTTCGTAAAGTTTCTCCCACTTTCTGAAAAATTTCTTTTGTACAGTCAAAGGTACAACTTTGACGCCATTTTTGAGGTTTTCGCGCACGGAATTGATATTGCATGTGGTGTATTGTCAGAAATGGTTTGACGAGAAGAATTCAAAAATGTGCTCAATTCTCGGTTGAATTTTAAAGCCGTTTTACCGGTCCTCCTTAGTTGTCTGTCTATTGTCTAATTAAGTCGGTCACTTGGGTCAACGCAATTCTTAGTAGTAGTTAAACGCATCCAAGCAACAGGTTATAATGATTCAGTTTTTTAACCGTCTCAACTATTAACAGAAAGTGTCAGTTTAGTGACGCGCATTTGTTTTGAGACACGACTAAAGCACATGACACAAGTTACAATGAAAAAAACTTTATTGACAAAAAAGAACTTTTAATTTAATTTTTTATCTTCTGAACTCTTCAATCTTAGTTGTATCCAGGCATGGTCAAGTACCTCACTGCAGCTAAGTCGTTTTTCCTCATTTGGCTCAAGCATGCTAAGAATCAGCGTTTTGCACTCCTTGCTCAGATTTCGATTTAGTCTAAAGGAATGAGTTAAAGGGAGAGAGAAAGAAGGTAGAACAGTAAACTGTGAGTGTGATGTGCATCCAAAACAAAGCATTCTTACTGTGCCGCTCTGTACTCTAAATCAGTCTGCTCTTCGACCATCTGCTTGATGTCCTTAAAGTGAAACGGATAGCGATTGTGGAGCATGGCGTACAGCACAATAGCGAGTGCCCAAATGTCAGACTTGAACGGGTCATAGGGTTTGCGCATTAGTATCTGCGGTGGGTAGTACCTTTTAGAGAGAAAAGAAAGAAAAGGAAAGAGATGCACTGCTTGGTTTCAAGTTAAACAGCACTGATTAAAACACTTACGGCCTTGTGCCACAGTAGGTCTCACTTAGCTTAATGTTGCCCTCATCGTCGACGGACTCTTTGGCGAAACTGTGAGCACAAAAAGCGAGTGTGAGTTAAACTAGAGTTCAACTTTACGATCTGACTTTACCGACCCAAAGTCAGTGACCTATTTAGAAGAAAAAAGAAAAGTTATGACGGTTAAGAGTAAAAATGCACCTTTCCTTTGAGTGACACTGATGTGCTCACCTTTGCGACCCAGTTGGCCGTCAGTAGGATGTTGTCAATTTTAATGTCTCGGTGTGCTGTAGGGGAAAAACGATAAAAGTTATTATAGTCATAACAAAGCAGACTAGAAGAAACCAATAAAGAGCGTCTCGTGCAGGTAGAAGATGGCCTTGGTCGTCTGGAGGAACCACCGATGTGCCCTGTCCTCGCTCAAACTGCCGTACTTCTTGAGAAAGTCGCCAAGCTCACCGTTCTCTGCGAATTCCATGAATCTTTTTAAAGTACAGACAATATTAGTTCCATGATGAAAATACTGCACAAAAAACTTACACGTAAACTTTTCGATTGGACTTGAAGATGTCGTACACCGAGACGATGTTCTCGTGCTTGGTCTCCATCATCGTCGCCAGCTCTCGAGGCAGAAACTTTCGCCTGAAACGTTCGTTCATTAGGTCGAGATTCATCACCTGAGTGGTGAGAGAAGAAAAAGGAGAAAAAATTGTTAGGGAAAGATGGAAAGAAGAAACTGTCAAAAAACAAAGTAGTAGTACCTTTACAGCGCACAGCCGGCCAGTCTTCAGCTTAACGGCCTTGTACACCTCTCCGTAGGAGCCCTTGCCAATTGCCGTCTCTAGGCGGTAGCCCTTGTGCAGCAAAATGGCCCTAGTCTTTTCATCCACTTCGGCCACCTTTGACAAATCAATTTTCTTCCCCATTGGTATAGTTAAAAATGAAGTTTGAGACTAAGAGCCAGAAAAGTAGTGAATCGAACATTAGAAATTGTGTAGTTGTTGACGTTTTGCACAACTTTGACCGGCATTGTTGGGGGGACACAAGAATGTGAATGTAGAAAAATTGTTAGCGCTAAAAGTGGAGACATTTTAATGAGTATAATAAAATGAAACAATAAAACAGCAATTGGGGGCAACAATGAGCACTTGCAAAGAAAGCAGCCCAGAAAGCGCCTGCCAAGCGAAGGGCAAAGTTGAGCAATGCTCTCAGTGCTTCTTGGAGCCCTTCTTCTTTGTCGACTTTCTCGACTTGTTGCTGCGCTTGCCTGACTTGCTGCGATTCTTGCTCTTGCGCGTCTTTTGCGACTTTGACTTTGAAGAGCCCTGTGGTTGCTGCGTCGGCTGCTGAAGTTGCTGCTGGGTAGCGGCAAACGGGTTCAGACCGACGGCTGCTGTTGCTGCTGCTGCTGCTTGGCGCTCATGCTCTGCTGCTGCTCCTTCTGCGAGCCGATCAGGGCGCCTCGGCCGCGCTGTCGGCAGAGGAAGAAACAGCAGCCGCCGAGGAGGATCAGCCCGAAGATGACGCCGATGATGGCGAAGACGACCCAGCTGCCGGCGGCGCCGTTGCTGCCGCAGACGAAGAAGTCCTCGTAGCGGACCTTGGTGACGCGCACCGGCGTGCCGGCGTCGCCGATGGCGCTGGTGGGGAAGACCATGACCGTGCGGTTGGTGGCCAGCACGTAGAAGTTGTACTTGTCGGCGAATCCGCCCACCGGACTCCAGTCGGCGGTGCCGTCGGCGCAGCTCTCCTTGCTCAGCTTAATCTGGTCGCCGGTGGTGCCCACCAGACAGAGGTGGAAGGTGTCGCCCTGCTGCTGCAGCGTCGTCGACTCGCGCAGGGTGTTCCGCTCGGCGAAGCGGCCCAGCAGCAGCTGTCCCGAGGCGTCGCTCTTCGAGCTGAAGTAGATGGCGTAGAAGTGTAGCACCTCCACGGAGGAGAGCGTGATCAGCGGATAGCCGCCGTTGGTCATCTCGTCCTTGATGTCGTACTCGTCCACCGTCTTCTTCCCGAAGTCGTAGAGCATGCCCCGCTTCAGCTGCTCCGACTCGGCGTAGAGGTACTCGCCGGTCTCGTCGGTCACCGCAAGCCGCTTGTGCACCAGGTGGCCGTCGCCGAAGAAGCCCGAAGCGTCGTGGTTCTTCTTTTCGCCCAGCGTCGGGTAGGCCTTCTCCAGCGGCAGCGAGTCGCTCAGGTAAACCTTGTGGTTGACGTTGTCCACCACCGAGGGCGACATGTCGAAGACGGCGTACGTGCTGCTGATCAGTATGAAGCGACTTTTAAGGAGACCAATCCAGTAGATAGCCTGATTCAGCGACTGGATGTCCTTGCAGTTGCGCGTCTGGGTACAAGGAGCTGAGGTTAGTTTGTGAGATGAAAGAAGTGGTGGCTTCCCCCACTACTTACCCCATCATCGTCGCAGTAGTGTCCTCCGAGCAGAGTGACCAAAAGCAGTGTCAGGTGGAGCCACATAGCAGCTCTGCGAGCGTAGTGCATGGTGCTACAAGAAAAAACAAACTGTGAGTCAGCTGGCAAAAACAGAGAATGGCAAAAGATATGAAACTCATCAAAGGTAGGTGCGCAGTGTTTTACGCAATTTGTTAGGCATTTGTTGCTGTCAAAGTTCTAAAAAAGTTTGCTCTACTTTTTGCAGGAATGATTCATTTCTCACCACATCTCAAGATCTCATCAAAATAATATTAAAACTAACCAATTGGTAAGTGTGTTTTCTCGTTTATCGGTTTGTGTTTTTGCAGGTAATCAATTACTGCACTTTTTACGGTGGTGGCAATAACAGTACACCTTCACTTTGTGCCTCACAAACTTTTAAGAGCTCAACATTGCGTTTTGTGTTCCACTATTTTTACCAACTTCTAAAATGCACCTTTAATTTGCCCAAATCACATTTACACTCACAGTTATTTCATTGCCCTTTTCCTTTTCACTCGCCAAATTCTCATTGACTGCCAAGACTCTCCTTTTCTCATCTCAATTTTTCTCCTCCACTGCAGAGCCAATTTGCCAGCTATTTATCACCATTTAACGAATTTAGATGCCTTATGCTGGATGCACACACACACACACACACACATCAAATTACACTCGTACACACCGCAGTACAGGTTAGGAAAAGGCAAAATAAAACAGAAAAAAGTAAAGTAGAAAAGCCAGTCGAGCAGCAGGCACGCACTGCAATCAAAATCAGGAGTCAAAGTGAAGTGCAAAAGACTTGGCTGGGAGCCGTTTTCTCACTTTTTTTGCCTTCTGCTTCCTTCAATTGTGCCTGCCACCCCTCGTCACAATCAGTGAATCGTCGAATCAATTGCAATCTCATTCCGAGCCGCCGAGCTCTCGTTTGGTGAACACTTCAACATTAGATTTGTTAGTGTCTGCCGTTGCTGCTGACTGTGCCTCGTGCCGCTGAAGCATTGCCAACATTCAACGCTCACCTCATCATCGGGCGTCTCTTTCTTGCCAGCTGATGCAACTGCACTCTTTTTCACCCCCAGAACATCACAATTCTCCGATCATCAGATGCCTTTCCCCTTGCCTATTTTCCTTCACGACCATCACCATAATCACCAACACCATCATCATCATCACCATCATCCGCTCTTTTGCGGCTAACTGCTGCTAACACCGACACTGCCGATAATGAGAAAGTCAATTTGGCAATTGATTAGTCACTAGTGCTGGTGTTGGCCTTCTGTTCACTGTCAGCGCTACAAGCTTGACAGCACTTTGCGGAAGCAGACTGTGTCTGCCTGCACCCAGAATGTGTGATCATTTAGTGGAAAATGCAGTAGCAGATGATTTGCAATCAGCACTCACATGTCTCCTCTGTGACTGTCTGTCTGTCATCGACTGGAGACTGCCATCAGCATGTCACTGTACTGAAACAGCATTCTCTTTTGCTTTCTATTTGCCTTTTCACCGACAGTTCTCATCATTTAAGCGAACGTCGCCAAATGCTAAAGTGGGCTTGAGGGTAGACTCAACTAGGCTTTCAACTGAAATCGGCGGTACTCACTCAGTGTGTCACCGACACACACCAGCCAGTCAGTCAGTCATTCACTCACTCTTTCATGCCCACTCATTTCTGTTCACTGGAGAGTATTCAATTCTTCAATCTTTTGCTTGATTTAACTCTGAATTCTCTACTTTTTTGCTGTGTCTTCTTTTCCTTCAGCTGCAGACATTTTACTTTCTTGCCACCAGTAGTAGGAAGTAGTGAGCGATTCGTCCGTCAGGCGCCTCGAGTGTATGCTGCCTTTGCCTCCCAGTGCTAATGTGCGCTTGGTTTTGCTTTCTTCTGTGCTGACTCCTCGGTGAGGCACACCAATCGATTGGCTCCTTTGAATCTTGATTTGGTTTCTCTTCACCGATGCTTTCACAGCCAATGCTGATGCGGTCCATTTTGTAATACGGGGGAGCAAAAGCTGTCTCGAGCCCTGAGCACATCATGCGGCGCCGGCAATCATTTGTCATAAGTTTTTCCATTTGTTATCAATTCCCTTTTTCTTTTTGATCGTTGAATTTTTTCCTTTACTGCTACTACACTTATTTTTTGTTTGCATTTGTTTGCATCACTTTTGACTTTTGTAAGCTTTCTTTGCATTTTGTCTTGATTTTGTCTCTTTTTCAAGTTCTTTATCTTTTTTCAGTATCTTTTCAGGCACCTCTAATCATCTGATGCTGCTGATCCAACTCTGTCATTTTTCTTCATTTCAGTTGGTGTCTATGTTTGTCTGTCGGTAGCGGCTGTGACCGAAACCAACACTTGCCAATCACACTTTTGTTAGTTGTTGAAAGTTATTAGTAATTTTGATTTCAATTGCCAATACAAACTAGAGTTGTTCCACTACTACAACTACTACTGTTACTGGAGTTATCTAATTTTAATCTGGACATTGTGTACTGTGTATGTACTGCAACCATGTCGATTTTTTCTTTTTCTTTCTCATTGTGCTTTTGCTGATTTTCCTTTTCACTGTTTGCCTGATTGTGGCTCTTCTTCAACAAAAATAGAGAGAGAGAGAGGCTTGTGCTGCAAAGAATCTTAAGGATTTTGCTTGCCAATTGGTAGACTGTTACACTTGGTGCTGTCCGTCCAATTGAACACTCGAATTTATATCTGGTATCAGTTTCAGTGAAAATGAGTGGGAGGGAAAGAACTGGTCGCTCTCTTCTTTTTCACCATCATCATCATTGTCGTCGAAGTCTTCGTCGTTTTCTTTTCTTTTCCTTCTGAGCTGTGCTTGTCTTTGGCAGCTGGGCACTACAACGTTGATGATTCGTTTCAGTGGTGGCAGCAGTCTTTTCTCGGTGATTAGAAGAGTGCGCTCCGAGTTGTCTGCTAATTCGCGCCCTTATTTGACGCCAGTAACAGCAGTCTGTCTCCTTTCTGCTGCTGTTGTTGTTGTCTACTTCTTTCAGTTTATTTACACCAGTTCCTAATCTGCACTTGTTTGCTTGTTCTTTCCACTCTTGTTAGCTTTTTTCTTTTTTCTTTTCTCATTTTCAGCCTGTCTTGTTTTAGTCGCACTTTTATTTCTCTCTTATTCTTTTTCCTCCCCAGTGGAACATTGTCTTTTTCTTTCTTCCTCTTTCATTCTCGGCCCACTATGCTCATCTCACTAACGACACTTAATCTGTCCTCTTCGTGTTCTCCACCGCCAACACTGTTAGTCCTCCTCTGAAGCCCCTTTGATTTATTCTACTGCTGCCATTAATCAAATCTGCAAGCTGCACACTGTGCACAAGCAGACTAGTGCAGCTTTATCGCTTCCTCGCTCTCTTCACTTGTCCTGTCAGTGTTTATTAGAAGCCGTTTTATTACTGCCATTCTTTGTCCCCTTCTTCCTCTTGCAGTCGTCCAGTCGTCTCAGTAGTCCGATTCTCTAGTCTAAAGAAGCTCTTGGTTGTGGATCGCCTACATTGCCTACATTCTTCTGGCTTGTTTGCTTGTTTGTTTGCATTAGCCAGTGGCGATTTATATTCATTGCCTCTTTCTCCTCCCCCTCCCCCTCCTCTTCTTTCATATATTCAGAAAATGGAAAAAGCATAGTTAGCAAAGGCACCTCGCCTACTCGGTGCATCATCTTTGCTAAAGTTGTTAGTTCCACTTGAGCACAGTTCTGGGAACAGAAGATGTGTTGCTGCTGCATCATGCGACGATGATTATGATTGTCATTATGGGCAATGCACTACTGGCAGTGCTAGTGTTTTGTGAGCCTTGTGCTCATGGTTTTGCCCAATTGCCTCCAACTCCCACTGTCCCTTTTTCAATGCCTTATCAGCCAGCCTGCCAATCGCCCTTTGGCTTGGACGATTGCACCAGGGCAGTGTTCCTTGGTTACTGCCTGGTTTACTGGTCAGTATGTGTGTGTGCATGTGCATGTAATGTTGTTGTTGCTGCTGCTGCTGTCGCTTCATTCTCTGAAATGACCCCTACGTGGCCCTCTGTGATTTATGTGATCTTGCAGTTTCTCTTTCATTGTTCTTGCCCTTGCTCATCTCTTTCCAGTTGTCCCTCTCTCCCTCTGTCCTCCCCTTTCTTGGCCGCCGCAGTCCTCTTTCATTCACTTGGTCGTCTTCTTCTTCTTCTGTTTGCTCTTCTTCTACTTACCAGCAGTGCACCACTCGCTCGCTCGACCAGTGGCCATTATATCGAGGCCATCTCGTTTGGCACACACACACACACACATATTCACCACCAATTGGGGTCGTTTTTGATTTATTGAGCAATGTCCTCACTGACTACTGCCGCTGCCGCTGCCGTCGCCAGTTCTAGTGCCAGTGCTCACCCTCCATCTCTGCCCTTTTCTACTTTTTCCCTCTTTTCACTCCTTCAGCGTCTCCTTCTCCAACTCTCTCTCCCTCTCTTTCACCTCCACTCTACTTCTAGTCGTGTCCGATTATTTATGTCTGTGTGGCCCATGCCAATAAAAGGATTAATCCCTTGCTTTCATTCCTCTCTCTCCCTCTCTCTCTCTCTCTCTTTTTGCACTAAGCGTTTTACGCTGCTCTCCACTTTTAATTCTTTACTACTGTCGTTGTTGCTGGGGACGTAGTGTGTGCGTGTGCCAGTGCTCGTTGTGCCCAGCGAGGACCGACGCACAGACACTTTAGCGAGAAACCCCTCTTACTCGAACGTGTCTCTAAATGCTTGCCCGTCACGAATTGAGCGCCCTTTGCCCACGCAAGCACTACAACAGCATCAGCAACAGCTCATCCCATGTAGCCATCGTCAAGACTGCTGAGGGTGAATATAAATCACAGGCTTCAACTTTTTTCCTTCTTCATCCTACTTACTCGCCAGTACGCCTCGATTGGGCCTTATACATGCTCCTCAGCAGAGCGCTTTTGCCCTCCTTCCCTCCCTCCTCCATCCCTCGGCCCCTGACACTTTTACTTTTGCACTTTTAGCATCGGCTAATGTTATGCAAGTCGGCACTGAATGTGTTTGTGTGTGTGCGTCTGTGATCGTATGGTCGATCTTTTGCCGTTGCACACCGTTTTCTTCTTTTCTTTTTTTACTTTTTCCTGCTGCCCATACTGCTGTACACTGCCCACTTGTCTTGTCCGCGTTGTTTT
The DNA here is from genome assembly GCA_024499935.1 of Tyrophagus putrescentiae. NCBI lineage: Eukaryota > Metazoa > Arthropoda > Arachnida > Sarcoptiformes > Acaridae > Tyrophagus > Tyrophagus putrescentiae. The sequence continues at coordinate 10,474,434 of JAMZRA010000001.1, read as the reverse complement.
CTACGTTCGGTCACCACCACCACCACCCTACTACAGCCTGCCGTTTATATAAATTGCTATCTATCCATTCCCGGTGTGAAGGTGCCACTTTTACATGGCAGGCAAAGGAAAGACAGAAAGAAGGAATGTTCTTTTTGTATCGATCTACTGCAGCCGCCAAAAAAAGAAGGAAGAGAAAAAGAGTAAGGGGGCACCCGATGCTGTGAATCGCTTGATTGAATTCGCGCGCTCTCGCCTTCTTTGTGTGAGTGTGGAGCAAGGTTGTGTCGGTGTGTAAATGTGCTTGTGTGTGTGTGCTCTGCATGCACACATCTCTTTCACTTCTTTCTTTTCTCTCCTTCACTCTGCCCAACCAAACTGTGTTCACTCTGAATTAGGATCCCGCTGCTGGGTCACACTTTGCTGCTGCTGCCGCTTTTTCTGTTTTGTTCCTGCCCCACTGTCTGCTCACTTTTTTGCCGCCTATTTGCCCCCCCCCCTCCGTTTGGCGGTGTACAAACACTGCCGTTACTATCTTCTACTTTTATTTCCTCCTCCTGCTTCCACTGATCTCGGTAATTGCAGCTGCAGCAGCGTTTCAGGAGGCTCAGACGCAGACTGAAGCTCAGCCAGAGCAGCAGAGCACCGCAACATCAGCGCCGCTTCACTGATGCTGCTTAGCTTACAAATGGCCGCCTAATTGTCCGCTTCCTCACTATAGCGTGATGAAATTTAATTCAAAGTGCTCACTTTTTTCCGCCAGAATTCAGACATAATTAATAACACAGCAGCGTTTGAGGGAAGTCTACTGGACGGTCTGCAAGGAATGGGCTGCATGGTAATAGAAAAAGGCAGCTCAGAAACGGCAAATTGCAACAGTACAGCCGACCACAACGTTCCATTGGCATTAACAATATACCCTCAGTCAAAAAAAGTAACACAGAAAACTGCTGGAAACCAGGCGACGGCATCGGCTCAATAGTTTTATCTGCCTTTGCCTTTTTAGCCATTTACTTTGTTAGGGAGGGAATGCCCACTACTGACCGCACAGCTTTTCCGATTCTGAGTAGGCAACTTTTCCTCTTTTGCTCTCTCTTTTTCTCTCTCTTTTCCCCATTCACCAATTAATATATGAATTGTCTTTATTTAGAGGGCACACAATTAGCCACGCGCCCTTTCAACAGTGGCCAAGACAAAGCCATTGTTGTGCAGTGGCGCTGACACAATGCACCCACACACACACACACACATACACAAACAGAATAAGAGTTACTTTGACTAACCATATTCTCGTTGACTGACGGCCAGTGGTAATTCTGGCGGTGGTGTTTTGCCCTTTCGCAATTGCCTCCGCTCTTCTATTCTCTCCATTCTGTAGCTGTGGGCGCCATGTTTTGCCTGTGTTGGCACTGCACTGCAGCACATTAATTCTCTTGCTTTTGCCGTCATTGCTGTTGCTGTTGCCAGTGCACTAATCTGCAGTGCTGCAGCAACGACGACGGCAGCATAGTAATTAGTTAGCCCATTTATATGAGCCCTTATGAGTTAATTAATTTTAAACAGTTTACCGCACTCTTTGGAATTGCAGTGAAAGTGACTGACTGACTAACTGAGTGAATGACTGAATAAGCGAGCTGCCAACTGACGCCAGCTCCAGTTCACTTTCAGTTCTCTAGTTAGCAATTTTGTTGTGTTTAGTTTTTTCTGCCTAATCACACTCTAAAATATGCCTCAACTTTCAGTGCAGGGGTTTTAAAGCATCAGCAGTGGCAGTGGCAGCTTTAGTCTTTCATTTGCTCTAGCTGAGCTTCTGTTGCAGTTAAAAATTGGTTCAGAGTGCGCGGGCCATTTTGCAGTTTTCCTGGTTGGTTGGTTGGTGGCTGCTGCTGATGCCAGTTGGAATTAGAAACGGAAGGAGACACGGAAATGAAAACATAAACGACTTTACAATTGCAATGAATTGCGCACACACACAGGCTAATGCTGTCGCTCACTCTCTCGCTGAATGACTGGTTGGTTGGCTGTCTTCTTGGTTAGTTGGTAGAAATGAGATTGTGCGCTCTTTCCTTCGCAATTTGCCAGGGCACCAATGAAAACAGCGATGATGGAGACAATGGGCGCCCCAAACGCGTGCTCAAATTTGTGTAAATGTGAGCAATGATTGTCTGCGCGCTCATTCACTTTTTATTTTGGTTGGTGAATAAAAATGATTCCCCTGACTGCACATCTAGGACTGCCACTGCTGCCACTCTTGTGGTTGTGCTTCTTGGTAGCCTTCCTTCCTTTACTGATTACAGTATTTTTGCAGGGCTTTTCGATTGCTTGATTTTCTCATTATTTTGATTAGCCGTTTGCTGCCTTGCAGTGGTCTAAACATTTGCACACACGACCTGCTTGCCAAAATCCAATTTATTGCTGCACTCAAACCTAGTCAGCAGAAAGAAGGCTTGCACCCAAATTAAAATTGATAATCGTCCCTCGTTTCCTTTTTAATTTTCTCGGTTTTAAAAAACTAATGGACTTTCCGGTGTGCCGAGCTGTTCGATCGGGGTCAGCAGCAGCAGCTAATGAATTATGGCTCGCCAGGCCATTTCTCTTTCTTTCGCATTTTGCTTTTTGTTATTGTTGTTGTTATTGTTGTTGTAAAACTCCCTAGCGTTTGCATCATTTCGCATTCACTGGTCCTACACTCTACGCTTTCTAAAATTTTTTACTTTTTTCCCTTCCCCTTCTTTTTGCCTCATCTCGCATTCACTGGTCCGCTTGTCTCGGTCGAGTCGTTTTTGTCGCTCGTTTGTCTTCTCTCTCTCTCTCTCTCTCTCTCTCCTCTCTCTCTCTCTCTCTCCTCTCTCCTCGCATCGTGTTTGTTTGTCTACTGTCCGTGCAGTTTCTTTTCCCCTTGCTCACTTTTGCTGGTGCTCGCACTTTAAGTCACAGACAGTGCCTTCTTCCTATTTTCCTATTCTACTTTTGCTAGTGTTTTTATGCTGTTTTGTGCTGGGAAAACGAGACAAAGTTGCAAACGGGACAGTCATTGAGAATGGCCGCTGTTGCAACATCGGCGTCCACTTGGCCAATCGACTTGCCAACTGCTTCGTTGCCGTTTGTCTTTCTCTCTGTCTTCCTCAGTTACTGCAAACGGCCGTCGTCCTCATCGTGGTCGCCTGCTCTGTCCTGTCCTGTCTGTCTCAGTTTGCCTCCAAGTTTGTCTTTTTCTTTTACGAGACTTTTTTCTTTATTCTTCTTCAGCTATCTTTGGCTGTTCCCGGTTCGGTTTCAATTTTTCACGCAACTTCATTTCCTTTTTAGATGAAAGCAGTGTTTCCCACCACCCTCTCGGTTTGCATTCCTTCAATACCGTTTTCTCAGCAACATTATTTTCCTTCCCCTCTCCACTTTGCTTCATTCACTTTGAATGATTGTTTACCCCAAAACTTGGCCTCCAGTTTGTTTTGTTTGCACTGGATGCGCCGATGCGCCTTTTTTCTTTTCTCAGTAGCTACACTGCATTACGCAATAAGAAGAAAAAATGATCTGCTGACAGATCAGATGAGCGGTATTTTTGCCAACAGTCGCACTTTGCATGGCCTAGAGGAGCCCACTGGTGTATCGATGACGGCAAAGAAGAGGAGATGAAGACCAGGCAGCAGCAGCTACTACTACTTTTTACTTTTCAATAAAAGTGGCGTCTTACACGAGTGCACACCGACACCTCCTGCTTCAGTGCTTGCACCTAAAACACAAACACTGACTTTTAGTAGTAAGCAGTAGTTGGCAGTGCAAACTGCCTACTTGCAAAGTAGTTGCAAGCGAAAAGGGACGCCATGAAACTTTAATTCCTCAAATTGGCGCGCAAATTAAGCAAATCTGCCGAATTGCCTCAATTCGGCCTTGCCAAGGGGGGAGAGGAAGGAGATTCAGTGTAGCAGCAGTTTTGCTGTCTCAGACAGTGCACAGTTGAGCGGGCTGACTCGGTGGCAAGCAGTTCAGACATTCATACACATACGCTCACACACACACACACACACACACACTTAGCACCACTTTCACTTTCACTTACCCAGACTTCACTTGCCTTCTTCCATCTCCATCTTTCACCCCTTTTCACGTTGTGTGTGTGGTAATAAATTATTTAAAAAGTTATAGCTGCTTTTAAAGTGACTGGCAAAGCGGTCCGCCGTTGCTGTCTGTCTGCCAGAGCAAAAGTTAAATTCATTTTCTTGCAAGTAATCTAGAGTTCTTGGGCAGAAAGGGGCAAAAAAGGAGAATGTAAGAGCAAAAAGTCTGAACGCTCTACTCTGACTTGCCAGTTTTTGCAAAGTGGAGCTGGTGAACTTTAGACTAAGCACATTTTCTTCTCATTTAAGTTTTTTTCCTACTATTGATAGCATAAACCCGCAAACTTGGTCTCCCTTTCTCTTCATTTAATTTTCTTAAACTGGTCGATGCAAAGCAAGCACTATTATCATCAGCAGCAGTGGTAACTACGGCCTGCCCTCGCAGATCCGACCATTCATTCTCAGCCAAGTGAAAGTCTTGATCGTACGTTTGGCCATCGTCTGGCCTGTGGCTGTCCGCATGCTGAGGCTGCCTGGCTGATTGCATTACTTCTAATTAATTTTCGGTTGAAAAGCTTTGCTTCAGTTCAATTTGGCTTGGCAGGGCCAAACAGCAGCTGCGGCGACGGTTGCGGTGCTGCTGCTTCTGCTTCGGCTGTTGTTGCTAGCTGGCTAATGGAATTTTCTCCTTCTCCTCAAAGTAAACTGTTAGCTGATCTCTGCCGCTCTGGCGCCTCTGTCCCGCACCCTTTGCGAATCAATCCATCTAAATTTGAATTTAATTTCCATTAGTGTGTGCCTCTGTGAGCTGTTGTGTGCACTGTCAAACTCGCTATTGTGATTGGCTTGTGGTGAGTGAGTGTGTGTGTCTGTCGATAAGTGGTGTCATATTCGCGGTGCCTTGCTACTTCGGTGCCTGGTGCGCGCCTCTCAATTAGCTAATTACACTCATTTGCCTGCTTTTGCCATTTCTTTCGCCGCTGACTTGTCTCTGTCGTCTCTGGTCTCCCGGTTCTCTAGTGGTCGATGTGGTGGTCGCGGTTTTTCGGTTTTTTGCACATCATCCCTGCCACTTTCACTTCCGATAGCTGTCTGACGGCCATTGACGGCTGCTGCTGCTCGCTAGCCGCACACCAACTTCCAACTTGCAAGGGCACAGCTCAACGTTACTGGTCAGCTACGACAGCAGCCGACACCGCCGACTTATCGCCCGTGTCTACTGGCCTATGATAAATTATAGCTGAAATCCATTTTCGATATTAGCTTTGCTGCAAAAGAAAGTGCCGCAGTGCTCCAGCAATGTGTGTGTGTTTATTTAGCTATTTGCTCGACTTACTGCCTCTTTAGCTGCCGCTGCATTTTGCCAGTCAACCAAGGCTGTTGATGCTGTTGGCGTTTTTCTTCTTCCTACTTTACTACTTTCTTTTTTCTTCCATTTCATTTTAGTAGTCAGCAGCAGTAGCAGTGTGTGCGGTCACTTGACAGCAGCATCAGCATCCTCGCCTTCAGCCTCAACCTCATCTCTCATCTGCCCATCAGCCGAATCAGCTATAAATTAGTCATGCATGATTTATCGGCGCCAGTCTGTCTGCATTTAATCTTCATGCAAAGTATATCAACACTTGACAAAGACGAAGAAGAAAGAGACGACGGCGGCCCAAAAACGAACTGACCAGTCTGGATCGAACCAAACCTCCACTACCACTAACAGCGGTAGCTGCACTGGCCACAGATTAATTTGATTATTTTCTGATTTGTTCGTGCGCCCACCAACAGCTGGCCTTGCACCACCACCAACTGCGGTCATGAGAACTGATCTGACTGCCGCCGACTAGGTGACCAAAGGCACCGAAAGCACCACATCTACCAGCAGGCACTGCTGTCCGCCTGCTGGTCAGTTGTTATTATTCTTTCAGTCCATTCATTCTTTAAGACTTTCTCTTATTTTTCTTTTAGGCGCCACACCACTGTACACACAAGCACAAACGCACACAGAGAAACCAGACGGAGACAAACTGAGATGGAAAGATAAAGACACAGACTAGCACAGACTCGCACACACACAGCCTGCGCGCACCGAGCGTGCGGCATTAATCTTCGCTGTCCAAAAGTGGCCCTCGCTCAGTGCACTGCCTCTGTGGCAGTGAAACCCGCGCCAAATTGGTCTCGTGTTTTCGTTCAATTAAGTCTGGCGGCAAGCCATGGCGTCAATAAATCTAAGCCTCCTTGTCTGCCTGCCTGCTTGCTCTTCTTGCCGAAACAGCAAAAAGGATCTCCGAGTGTACACCTCGAAGCTTCAGGAGAAGAAGAAGCATCAGGAAAGCAGTTCTGCAGTTTGGTCTTGTCTGTTGACTGGCTAGTTACTGTTGTTTTGGTTTTTTTTTCCCCAGCACAGCAATTCTATTTGCCGGACAGTACATCTGGGTTGAGCACTTTTCACTAAACTACAGTGTTGTTTTCCGTTTACTTTCCATTCTTCTTCTTCTTCTTTTTCTTTTCTTTCATCCTCCTTCGTCTTTGCTATCCGTCATAGTCATAGTCCGCTTATCGCTACTCCGGTAATGGCATATGTGCACGGTCGAGATAAGAATGTGCTGCACGCATGCATTTGCATAATTGTCTCAGTAATAAATGGCAGCCACTACGCGTACCAACGAAGGAATCAGAGAAGACGTTCTGCTTAAAGTTTAAGGCTCTGTAACTCTCTCCCTCTCTTCCTTGTGCCAGTGCCGTGAAAGTGCTAGTACAGCAGCCACTTTTCTTCTTCCTCTTTGCCTACTACCAAGCTCGCTCCATTGGCCTTTGATGGTGCTCGTACAGTACAGGGTACTGTACCCTCATCAGTCGACTATGGACTGCCAGCAACATTAGAGCCTGGAAGACTCTGTAAGTCTGCCTAAGACTAAGAGAACTTTGTTTTTTGCTGCAGTCAGTGGGTGCCCATTGCAGAATGCACTTACTCTGGTCTTACCCCCTCTTTTCTTCTCTCGCATTTTCTCCCCTCATTAGCTTTGCCACTGAATCCTCTGCCACTGATCGAGGCTAATTGTGCATGGCCAATTTTGCATCCTGTGTGTGTACTGTGGTGGTGCTCTTTCTCAGTCAGTCAGTCAGGCACCGTCAGCCACTACCGAGAGTCGTGTGAGAAGGCACAGTAGCAGCGTCGTCATTTCTAATTATCGATGGCACTAATTACCTTATTTCCCACTAATGACTCTAAATGACTCTATTTAAATCGCGTTACATCTTCATGCACAGAAGCTCGGTTGCCTTTGCACGGCTGCTACTGCTGCTGCTGCTGCTGTTGTCTTTGAAATTGTGGTTGCAGCAACAGCAGTTGCACCCAGCCAACGACCGTCATCATCATCATCATCATTTTTCGGTGCTCCACTGGTGTGCCCTGGCCTTCTTATCTCTTCTTTCAGTGAAAGGCTAATTTATCGGCCCTTTTGTTGTGCCAAACTTTTGACATGTTCGCTAATAATTTTAACTGTTCTCTTCACCCTTGCCAGTTTCCACTGATTGGCCGGCAATGTGTGTGTCTGTGTGTTTGGGGTAGTGGCGGTGCAATTCAATATTGACGTGCCATTTGATGAGTGTTGGCTGGCTGAAAAGAGTGAAAAGTTGTGTGTGTGGGGTGAGATAGATGCTGTTCCTTGAAGTGGAGGAATGCAGTGTCGGAAGGCAGATTGTCCCAATTAATTTGCCAAACGAGAACAGGCGACCAGACAAGCGAAAGGAAAAAGAGAGGGAAACTGATGGAGAAAACCCAAAGCCCCTTTTTCTCCTTTGCTTTTCTGCGTTGACGTGCGCTCTTTCACTTTTGAGCGATGGCCATTATCGGGGCGACCATCGCCATCATTTGCTCTTCAAGCGAGCAAGCACACTCGTGTTCTGCCACTTATTAATCGGTTGCCCTAATTGAAGACGATTGGCACAATGTGTTTGAGTGTGCAAATCACCGCTCTAACGACTCTCTCTCTTTTCTTTTTTGGCCCTTCAGTTCAATAGCACTCACTCACTCACAGAGAGTTGTCAATTAGCACTCAAGAAATGGGCCCTTTGCACCAGAATTCAGCACACACACACACGCAGTCTGACTGATGGAGAAAATAGACTGAATGTTCAGTTCACAAGATTGAAGAATGAAAGCAAAAAACTCGCGTGGTTCATTTCTCTGCCCTTTGTCTTTTTACTTTCTATTTCTGCTAGTCGATTTGAAATGTAATTCGAACTAAACGAGCAAATGATGAATCGAATCAGCGAAACAGTCACTGGCACTGGTGCAATGGCTTCTACTCCTACTCCCACTACTACCACTTCTTGGCACACACTCGGTTCATTCTGACGCTCGTTCATTCCTCTCCTTCGTTTGCTGGTGGCAATTGTGCTGCTGCTGGTGCTGCTGCTGACTCGCAAGGTCCAGACGTGCCAAGCATGCCAATCGGCAATAGAAAGTCTCCCCCACGCTTTCTCCTTTTTCGTCTTTTTATCACCCAGCCACCATTCACCCTTAGCATCATCATCAGCCAGAGCCCTCGTTGTGTCTATCGGAGCAAGCCATGTGAAGCCAGCAAGAGTGGAGCTAGCGGTGGAGCACTTGCTGTTTGGTCTCGTTTCTGCAGCGCCTTTATCCCTGCAGAAACTGGTACCAAATTCAATTTTGGTCCAATTTAGCTCGTTATGTTGGTCCTTTCTATCTTTCTCTCTTTTCTCCATTTCGTTGTGCTCGTGGTACAGCTGTTTAAGGCAGGCTAGCGTCTTTATCTCCTTCATTCTCTGTCTGGCATTTTTCCTCTTTTTTCAGCAGTTTCTTTTTAGTGTGTTCTCCTTCGTTGTCTCTCTCACTCTCTTCGATTTCTGGCAGTCTGCACACACACAAACATGTACTCATTCACTCTTAATCGTATGCTCTAGCCAATCTTCACTGCTGCACAATCTCGCTGGTGCTATTTGCATATTTGTATAATAAATGTTTTTGCTTGATTTTAATGAACACAAGAAGATAACACAACAGAAACAGCAGCAACAACAACAGCAGCAGTGAGCCAGCGAGCAAGGGAAACAATTCACAGCAGCAATGACTATTTGCGTAGAATGGCTGCTTTCCTGTGTGCGTCGGCTTGACAGCGACAACGACATTACCGCGCCATAATGATTCTATGACTTTGAGCCGCTTATTATGCTGCTGATGCTACCGCTGCCGATGTCTATTGTTGGCCTCTATTCACTGCCGATGGTGATGGCATTCAGGCATTCAGACAGACAGACAGACAGACAGTAGGCACTAGGATTGCTCCTTCTGCTGATCGTTGCTGTGTGCTCAAATGACCCCTTGCCTGTGGCATTCAAGTTACTTTTGTCTGCTTGTTTGTGTGTCAAAATGTGGTTCACTATGCCAATTGGCATTCAACTTTTTTGTTGCTGCCCGACTGAGGAATGCTCCCTTCCTAGAATGTTCGCTCTTTGGTCCTTTGTCCACTAACACTGGGCACATTTCCTGCACACTCAAAGACTCATTCAGCAGCAGTAGAAGCAAACTAGCCCATTTGTGTGACGGACTGGCCAATTTCGGGATGAGACAACACGGTCAAATTTGTCACATTTTTGAGAGCAGCGTCAGTCAAAGTTATGCACTACTGTATGTATGTCGTCGCTTGGTTATCAAGCTGTCGATCGAGACTGTCAGGGCCATGCAGAGAATGCTTTTCTGCAGAGAATTCAACCAAAATGATGCACTAGTTGTCCGTTTGACCGTGCTTGGTGTGTGTGTGTGTGTTTGTGTGTGTTCAGAGGCTACTTTCCTAGCCGTCGTCAGCAGCATCATCGTTTCTTGCTGCTGTTGCACTCTTTCGGGGCTTAATGAGTCGCGAAATGTCTGAGCAAATATAAATTGCTCGCCGTGCACCATCGTCATCCCATCACTGTCCATCGTTACAGACAGCAGCAGTGGCAGTGGCGAGTGAGACCATTCAGTGCTACTGCTGCTGCCTACAAACGGGCAGCCAATTGTGTGCCCGAGTTTGTGTTTGATGGTGTGCCAGTGTGCTAGTGTCTGTTCTTTGAATGCTTCCCTTTCTCTCTGTGTGTGTACTCTCTGAGCATCATTGTGTTTGGTCACTTTGTAGCACACACTTTAATTTCATTATTTTCATTAAACGTCGCCACTGTCTGCACTGGTTTGTCCAGTTCGCAGTGGCAATTATCATCATCAGCCTTGCTTTCTTGTTGTCGTTTTTATTCTGCCTTTTTCTTCTTCTGAATCATCACTTGCAGAGATCGCCCAGTCTTCAGTCGACTGGCCACAAAGCCAATCAACACTGCCTCTCCAGCAGTGCCGCTGCTGACTCGATTGGACGCACTGGGAAAAGCCGTACAGTGCAGCCGTCATTGCTGCAATCGGTTCTGTGCTGCTGCTGCTTCAGTGTTTTCAGGCTTTTCCATTGAAGTTGCCATTGCGCTGTTGCAATGCCTGCTGCAAAGTCAATTGCCATTTCCATTGCCTGCTCTACTGCTGCATTGATTCTAAGCATCTATTTATCGATTGCTCTGCTTCCCAATGCTATCCATTATTGTTCGATGGCACTAGCAGCAACAGAAGTGCAATGACGCTAGCAAAAAAATGTGATGGGCCGTTGCAGTTGCTGTTGCAAACGTGTGACAGTTGAACGATGACTTTGGCGTGTTTGCAATCTTGCCTATCGTTCCTTTTCCTACTGCACTAGATCAATTGAAATTGTTTCTAATAGGGTAGGAGGAAAAAGAAACAAATTTTAAAGTTTCAATGGCTTCTTTTTATTATTATTTTCATTTGTCCGCCAGATGCGACCAGACCCGCTGGTTGCACCGTCACTGCTGTCATTCGCTTTTCTGCTGTTCTCCACAGTTTGCTGTATGTGCTCTCCCCTTTTGCCCTTTGTCCGTCAGCAGTTGTGTGTCTGCTGGCACCTCATTAATTAAGGTCTCGTTTGTCGTCGGCCACTGCTGCAGCATCATCAGCAGCTCTCAGCAGTTTTGCCCACTTGACGCTGGCAGCCACTTGCTTTTCCATCCGGCTTTGCTTCGTTTCCTTTGTTTTTCTTTCTTTCTTTTTTTCCTTTTCTCTTTCTTTCCTTATTTGCCTCCGTCCAGTTTGTGCGGTCCAGTTTGTCTCCTCGTAATCGATCTTGTCGAGTTTTGCTTGGCCTGTGTGCTTGTGTGTGTGCGCCTTTTTCCCCTGCACTAGAGAGCATTGTTTTCCAATCACTGGTTGTGCCTCATTAAGTGCCGTCTGCGTCGGGCACAAGAGTGCTGCTGCTGCTGATGCTGCTGTTGTTGATGCCGATGCCGTTTGCCTGTGCACCAAAACACAAACACTCACAGACACACACACACACACTTGCTCATTCACTCAGTCATTCACTCAGTTTTTTTTCCTCTATCGACTGGGAGTGCCAGAGAAATCACCTAATTTTCAGTTAAAGTAACAGCGAATACAAAGTATACAATAGAGAAAATGAGAGTTTTTGATTTTTTTTGCATCATCATCGTCGTCGTCGTCGTCGTCGTTCGAGTGGCTCTTTCTGTTTTTCTACTTTTTGTTTCCTCACTGTTTTTTTGCCAGCTCCATTGAACAGATTGACGATGGCGTTGGTACTGCACTTGGCACTGCACTCAAACACTGCCTCCGCCTATGACGCCGCACACTCGCCACTTTTTTTATCATAATTTTGGGCTTTTGATTTTTACTTTGTCACTGACTGGCTCACTTTTTGCGATTTCAATGCCTCGGCGGCCGTCGTCGTCGTCGCCCATGGTAATTGATATCAAAGAATGAGATGTAGAGAAAACGAAAAGAAAAAACGAGTGTTCAATTGATTGGACTTGATTGGTTTTTTTAGCAGCTTTTGATTTGTCTTGCACTGAGCTTCTAGTTCCAGTGAAGGGTCGCTGTTGTTGCACATACTTCCACTGCCTGTTTGCCTGTCCATTTCTTTATTATTATTGTTGAGTTTATTTTTTCGTATTATTTTCTTTTTTACTTTTTTACTGAAAACTGCTAGCCGAGCTGCATCGTTTCAGTGTAATTGTATGTGTGGTTCGTGCTTTGATGATTCAAACTGTGCTTCTAAGTAAGTCGCGTGTGCTATTTTGGCGCCACACTACCGCTCTCGGACACTAAACCACTTTTGATCTTTAAAAAAAATAAACGCATACTTCAGCATTCAGTATTATTTTGAATAAAAAGCAAATGCTTGCACTTTTTTTGTTTCATTCAGATTTAGTCTTCAAAGAGGGTGATGCCCTCAGCTCGTTGATTAGCCTTTTTTGCAGTACTTGTTTTTGGCAAACTTTTAGTAATGAATCGTGGGGTTTATTTAGAATACTCGTGCCAAATTCTAAAACTTGTTTTTGCTTATTTTTGAAAAGGATAACTTGGAAATAGCTTTTGGCTATTTTTCCAATTACTACTACTACAATCTACCGCAAAACACATTACTTTCTTCCTTTTTCTAATTTTGCAGCTCATTTTTGCCACACCCGTGTCGCACATCAAGCACACACAGCAACTCTGCTAAATGACCAAAAATTTGCCCTTCTTCTCTCGTTTGTGTGATGCCAGAATCATTTATTTATTTGCTGGTCAGCAAAACTGCCGTTACTGCAGCTGCTTTTTTGATCGGCTCTTTGCTTCATCTAGAAAACGAGATGGCGATGAGACCAAAGGGGGGGGGGAAAGAGGCAAAAGAAAAAACAAAGTCATTGCAAATAGGCACTTTCAAGCAACAGCAGCAGCAGCTACGAGATTTGCTGAGTTGTGTTCTTTTTGGAGCCCACACACTGAACCACACGTTTTTTCTTTCCCCTTTACTTTTCCCCCTTGTTTGATACTTTGTGTTTCCCTTTCCACTCTTTTTCCAATCGTGCTGCCCTTCACAATAAGCCAATTGCCTTTTCGTTAATTTATCTCCATTTAGAGCTTGACTTTGTCGTTACTTATTTATGGTCGGCTTTATTGGCAATCGCACTCTTTTGCACTGCTTGTCTACTCCTTCTTTTTGCCACCATCAACTGAAAAAAATTAGAAAAGAAAAAAGAAGCAACATCAGCACCAACAGCAGCAGCTCGCTTCGTTCGTCCCTGTCAACTCGATCTGATGGCGACTAATTACAGCACAGAATTGAGAACAGCTCCGAAAAGTGCTGCTGTTGCTGCTGCTGCTGAGAGCCTTTGGTATTTTCCTTGAAGCTGACTTAATTACACTTATTTGAAATCTATTAATGCAGCAGCACTCCAGCAAAAGTGGAGAGAGAGCAAGTAGCCACTCTCGGGTAAGAGGCTGTCCTAGCCCCTCTTCACTGTAACCGATATGCTCTAAATTAGCTTTCATTAGCTGCTCCCTCTCTCACTCATTCACTCACTTTGCAACTACTTTCTAGCAAATTATTTTGCGCTTAATTTAAACAGCAAATTCAAGGCGTCAGCTAGCTGGTGGCAGACAAGTGCACTTTTGGTGGTGATACCATCACCGACGCCAACAACAGCATCGACAACGCCAACACCAAGAAAGCCTTACGCTCGCCATTCACAGCCAAATTTATGGCTGTCCCATTCTCTGCAAGCGCCCTAATTTTCTTCTTTTTTTTCTCTGGTCCCTGGGTACTTTGCACCCTTTTTCACTTTCTTCTTTAGGCGGGTTTCCCCTGCCCTCTCCTTCCTCCTGGTCGAAACTTTGCACAATTTTTTGCCCTCTTCTTTTTTGCTTAGCTTTTCGACACTCAACTTAAACATCAACCTCTTTTTTGTCCTCTTCTTGCCATCGAGCCCTGTCATTAGGGTCGCTTGTCGCCAAGCAAACACTTTTTCTTTCCTTACTATCTTTTCCTGAGCTACTGACTCTGCTGTCTCCTTTCATTTAGCTGCTGTGCTGATTTTCTTCTTCAGCGCGCCCTAATCAGCAATAAGCCAATTTAGTTTAATTTAAATTTGATTAAGGCAAGTCTCCTTTCTCGTTTTCTCGTTTAGTTGATAGTATTGTTTACTATGCCTTAATGTGAGCCCTCCTCAAGTCGAGGCAATCGTCCGTTGGGCTGTTGTGGCCTGTTGTGCTCACTGGTAAGCATCTTCTAAGACTCTCATTTCTTCGATGTTGTTGTTGTAGTTGGCACAAACACTGGCGTCCACCCTGAACTGATCGACAGTGATCGGTAATGCTGCTGTTGTTGTTTCTGTCGTTGGTGGTGGTGGTCTTAATGCTGGTGTTAGTTGTCCAGTAGTAAGCAGTGGCCAGCGGTGGCCAGCAGCACTGGTGGCAGGCAAATCCCAGTTTATTATTGCCACTAATATTGCTGCTCATTGCTCGTGCCGGTGCTCACTTTCTCTTTCTTTGGCTGGCATCCTCACTGCAGTGCATTTCACTTGCCGCAATGCACACACTCGCACTCCTCTCTCTCTCTCTTGCAGACACACAAGGAAGCCTGGACCGGGCGCCATTAAAGCGGCGCCCTGTGAGGCACCTCATCTGGCCATCTATCTTAATTTGACTCCCTCCCTTCTTTTTTCCTTTTTTTCTCTTCTTTCTTCCCTTTTTCTTCGATTTCGCGCCCAAGCGCCATTCCTTCTCAATCGATTCCTTTTCATTTCATTCCTTTCGCCGATGGTCGTCTTCGTCGTTCTCGGCGGCAGCGGCGGCGGTTGGTTTGTCGGCTGGTCCGCTGGTCTTCCTCCTGTTCAGTGGTCTTAGTTTTAGTCTCCTTACTTTTTCTGGCTAACTGCAGTTTTCTGGCAGCCTTCTCTTGCCGTCCACTTCTCATCGACGTTTCCTTTTCCTTGAACGGCTATCATTGCGACTTGCGCGGGCGGCTCACTATCATCGATCTGAGGCTAGCAAATCAAATTACCGCCAGAGCCACCACCACCGTTACTACCGGACCTCACAGCTCGGTGATGATGCTGGTAATAGTGCTGTAGTGGATGCAGTGTGAACAGAAAGTGGGAGAAGGAGAGAGGGGAGAGGGAGAGAGAGGGATCTATTTGAGTATTACCATTCTCATTACGATCTTGTTTTGCTGCTGATTCGGTAGAACTGCACAAACCAACTGGCTTTCGGGTGCGTTTTCCCCTCCACGCTCGCACACCGCGGGCGTCTGCTTTGTTTTGTCCGTATTTCTTCACTTTCCTTCCTTTCCCTCATTCATCTGCTCTCAGCTTCTCCTGCGCGGCCACTGACCGGAGCAGCAGCATCACATGTATCGGATAGATGCAATCACTCGACTGACTGCACCCATCCTGGACACCAAGTCGTCTCATATTTACATGAACAAATATTCGGTTTTCTCCTTTTTCCTTTTTGCTCTCCATAACCACATTGATCGCAGTGCAGCTTTTTCTAGTTCTATCTCCCCACACTATTGGATAGCCGCCACCGCCTGTTTACTCAGGTTCTACGCTCAAAGTGCGACGGTTGATGCAGTTGATGTTGCTGTAGCTGCTGCCTGAACAAAATCCAATCGATTTTCCTTCTCTCGGCTATTTCCTACTGATAATTTCCAATTTGCTATCTCTCAAGCTGTCTGTCTGACTGTAGGTCGATCGGTGAGGTCGTTGGAGGAGGAAAGAGGAGATTTTGCTGTGAATTTTGTCTGTGCTTACCGAGCTCTGCACTGCTTATCGTTTAGCTTTTGCTCTCAATTTCCATCTCGTTTTCCCATTTGCTATTTGTGCTCCTTCACAGTGTAGCCACTGGCTGTGTATCGTAGTGAGGGCAAAATTGGACTGAGTCCATTCGATTGGATTTCAGTTTCCTCCTTTGCCTGGAATGTGTGTTTGCTGCCGTTGCCTCGGTGAACTAATTTGACTCTCGCCCTCATCATTTTCTTCTTTTTCTCGAGAAGGTCTTAGTCTGTTGCTGGACTAACACCCAGCCTACAGTAGCATCGCTTTAGTAGCTGACTTTTTCTCAACAAAACGTACTGAATTTTTGCTGCCAATGCTTTGGGCAGCCCACTGATCAGATGAGGCAATGATGGCTATGCTGGAAAGGCACTGCAGTGCATTGCAGTGATCATTGAGCAGTATGAACACTAAGTCGAGTGAAGATTACTTTTCTGAGTTTTTGTGTGTGTGTCTAGTGAATTAATGTTGTAGCAATGCCTGCAAAAGATTACTGTCTAGCCAGTGTGTGTACTCAGTACTAGGAAACAGTGATGGTGAGCTGACGAGTGACAATGTGCCCTTGCACTCATCGCAGTGTGAGAAAGTCAGAAAATCTCTTTTTCTATAGTTTCTTTTACCACCACGCTAAGATTTGCTCCAATTGTCCATTGGTGGATATATTCAATGAACGAAGACGAGGTAGTGGTGGTCGATTGGTTTTGGTGATGCTTAAGTCGGGTCAGTGTTTGTGCAAGTAATCATCTTCACGTTCAAGCAATCACCATTCTTTTTCACTAAAAATGCACTCATTCACTCAAACTTTGGGACTTTGAGAAGATCAATTTATTAATTTGTGATTTCATTATTTCATTGTTTCTAATTCTGTCCATTAGAAAAAAGCAATTTTTTTAAATAGACTTTATTAAAAAAAACTTTAGTAGTGCTTTCCAAAAGTTCTCTGGTGCACATAAGCCGAAAATTTCAAATCGCCAGAAGCATTTTGTCTCAAAGCAGATTAGTCTCAATATTTCCCTTTAGATTGTTTGCTGTCAATCTCTGTCTGCCTATCTTTGCCTTCATCTTTTGCCCTCGTTTTAGTACTCTTGTACTCTAGAGCTGTCAGTTTTTTTCCTTGACTACCAGTAAAATGTGCTTTTTGTTGCAGTGTACAGCAGCAGCAACAGCAGCACTGTGCAAAAGTGCCTAGAACACACTCAATATTGCGTTTGCCGCTTTTATTACCGTCAATTTCAGCAAAGTAGTCAAAATGTGTCTGCCTCTGTCTGCCTGTGTGCTTTCCATCTCCTCCCCTCTTATCTTTGCCGTTTGCCATCGTCGTTTATGTGTGTGTGTGTGATTTGCCTACTAGCAATTCTTCCTGCTGCATTTGGCCCGTTAATTCTATTATTGGTCATTTGGCAATAATATTTCCATTTATACGACATGTGCGAATTAGCGGATTCTTTCTCTTTTTCAAAAGTAGTAGCGAGCATAAAAAAATAGAGATGATGGCCTAGAAAAGATGCTCCGAACACGGAAACGGAGGGCCAAACAACAGCAACATCGGCGGCGGCGCACTACCCTTACTACAGGCACTACTTGCACTGACCATTCGACAAAGCATAGAAAACTTTTCTTCTCTTTTCTTCTCCTTTTTCTTTCCTTTCCATTTTTCTCTATTCACTTTCACTGCGACTGGTCTATTTGTAATATTATTGACACTAATGAATGATGGCCAGATTAACAGCAAAAAGTAGGCAAGTTGTCTGCCTTCCTACATCCTACCTATTTTGTTATTTTTCTTTCTTTTTTGTAGCAAATGTATTTTCTGCTTGCCGGAAAGTGCACGCAAGAAAGGTGTATGCGAAATTTGGGCCATTCATCTGCTCATCATCACTGTCCACTTGCACTCTCTTTTTTGCTTCTTTTCAACCTGATTCCTTTCTTTTTTAGTTAGTGAACGTACCAGAGAAACATGTCGCCAATTATCGGTGAGCGTCTATTGAACCATTGGCAACTTGATCACATGGAAAGTTAATTTGCGATTCTTTGCTCACTCCTCTCACTTCCTCCATCTTTTGCTGCGAGTGTCTCCGACAGCATCATCACCACTGTCGTGCAGTGACTCGCTTTATTTCTTTGCCTTTTCATCGAAAAGGAACCCGTCTCTATCATTTCTACTACACTGTCTGAACTGGCACTGTATCGTTGATGCTCTCTAAGCTGATTCCTCTCTCTCTCTCTCTCTCTCTCTCTCTCTCTCCTCTCTCTCTCTCTCTCTCTCTCTCTCTCTCTCTCTCTTTCTCTACTCTACCAGAATTGGTTGGCGTTTGTCTCTTTTTCTAAAGAGTGCCACTGTGTGTGTGTGTTTGAGTAGCAGGAAAAAGAAAGAACGAGGAGAAGGCGATTGGGCGACACAAGCAAAGGCAAACAGGAGCGAAATTGGTTACAATTCTTCTGCCTAGCTCTCGGCAATCGGCTTCGCTCGACTTGGCTGCACGACTGCCGACTGAGACAACGACGACGATGATGATGATGACGGAAAAAGAGAGGAAAGCAATGCAGGCATGCAGACAGTCAGACAAACAGGCAGACGACCTCAACTCGGAACTGAAGTGAGAAAGAATGAGAAGGAAAGCCAGTGCACTCTTCCACTTCCTTGCAAGCCAATATTTCTGCGCCATAATTCGATTTGTCTTGGTGCCTTCTCTGTCTAATTGAATAATATCTGTCCAGTCAGTTACTCGCTCTGCTTAATGAAGAAGTTTTCCTCCGTGATGCTTTCTCACTCCTCGAGCCGCTTGTGCCTTTCAAACTTAATTATTATATTATAATGCTGAAGAGTATAACCAAATGTAGTGTCAATAAATCTGATTAACGGTGTGTGTGTGTGCGACTATCTTTGTGACTCTGTTTCTGTTTCTTTTTTTGTCTCTGTGCACTTTGGAGTTTCACCGAAAGTCGTCTGAACCAGTCGTCGTCATTGGTGTCAATCGCAGTCAGAGTCTGCAAATCCTCTCATTCAGTCAGACAGTGCAGTGAGCATTTTCCTTTTGCGCCAGTTCACTTTGATCAGATTCAGGATCGGGGCCTCAATGTATAGTCTCTCTTTTTGCCGTCTGGGAGACTGACCGATCAAAAAGAGAGGCTCTGGAGAAAAGTAAAATGCGCTCTGACAGAGAAGCATCGACCGGAGATGCAGACTGGCCAACGAAACTAAATTGCAAAAACTGTCTCTTGTCACTTGGTTGCATTCATTTGGACCGCCGACGGAAACGAAAGCCTGCAAATGCTCAGGCAGTGTGAAATTCACCGCCTCAGTGGTAATTCAATTTTAAATCCATTTCTTCTGCTGCTGTCACTGTCGCTGTGTGATCTAAATTTGATTTCATTCTAATTTGGTAATAATGCGGTCGCTTTTTGTGTGTGCTCGTGAAGGCAAATAAATAAATAAATGCCACCTTCGTCCTCTTCATCGCCGTAGTAGAGCCTTCTCAGTTTGTGTGTATTTACCTTTGGTGCGCCTCACTGCCATCATCCCTGCTTTTTCCCTTTCAATGGCTGCGAATTCCTCGTTTCAGTGTGTCGTCTCAAATTTGGCAGCCATTCACTGATGTAGCAATGGATGCTGTTGTTGTGGTGTAGAATTGCTAGTCTGCAGCAGCAGCATCAGCAGAAGCAACGACATCATCATCATCCTCTCAACACAGAGGCACCACCACCGGTAACCAGGCTTGTTTGGCATCGTTTGTATTTGCATTGTTCGCCCGTCAGTTGACTCTCATTTGGTTTCCTTTTCTCCTTCTCTCTCTCTCCACTTTTGCCTACCACACAACAGCTGTTGTCCCATCGATGTCTCCATCTCAATTGTCTCGGGCGTTAGCAAAAACCGAGGACAACGACGACGACGACGACGACAACGAGGAAGATGATGATTGTGAGAGCTGCTGCTGCTGCTGCTGCTGCTGTTTCACCGCTTGCTACAACGTATGATTGTGCTACTTCAGCACATTTTGCCTTGACTTTCTAGCTGCCGTCGCCACTTGTCTGGTAGACATTGCTGTCGCGATTTCACGATTTCCGTTTCCGTTTGCCGAGAACCGCGACTATTGACTAGCTGGCCACCAGTGTCACTTTTCGCTGTACGACTGTTTCATGACTGCTGGTGGTGCTTATGAGGAAGAGAAGGAACCGCCTGCCACACACGCACGATATCGCTCTTTTTTAGCTGCCGTTTTCTCTTCAGTTCAGCCTGCCTGCCTGCTAGCTCTTAGTTTGTCTGACCATTGAACATTCGCTCACCCAGGTTTGCCATCGCTTGCTCATCTGTTCGTTTCAACGACCATTTGTCCCTTTTGGCGTAGCCGAACAGCAGCAGATGACTGTTCTGCTCCTTGTTAAAGAGCTTTTTACTCCAAGTGAGTAGCAATTGCAGAAAAAGTTGGACCGATTTGCCACCACCACCACCATCACTACTACCAACTTGCACAGAGCCCACAAAAAAGCACATCGTAATAGCAGGAAAAGCAATGCGTGCCTCCTGGAACCACCAAAGTAGCCTTGCTGACAGCAGTAGTCCGAGCAGTTTATTAATTTGGAAAGTTCTCTGTTCAGTCAGTTTGGCGAGTCGGTATTACCATTACTGCAGTGCACCAGCAAACTCTCGCCGCCGGCCAACTCTAAACTGGCAGTATGTGAGTGTGTGTGTGTGTGTGTGTGTGTGTGTGTGTGTGTGTGTGTGTGTGTGTGTTTGCCTCGATTTTGCTCACTCTCTTCAAGGCTGCAAAAGGCTGCTGCAGTTTTCTGGTGTAGTTGTACTAGTTCTGCTCGTTTCCTTCCTCCCGAGCAAGCGCCATCAAGAGAAACAGATCGAAAAATCGTGTGCACTAATTTGAGGCACATTGGTGTCGCTTGTTGGTCGGTTTTTTGGTTGGTTCATTTTGTTGGTTGCCACACTGCTTCCACTGTTGTGTTTGCGTATTTGGTTGGTACTGCTTTGTGGCCTCGTGTACAATTTATGCCCTGCACCTATTGCCTCGCTCTAATTGGCAACTTTTCCCTCTAGTTTGTTTTCTAAATTGACCAATGCATCGCTGACAATCAAATTAGTGTGTGTGTTCACATCGACGACACTTTTCTGCTGCTGTTGCAGTCGCCGTCGCTGTTGTTTGCACAATTGACGTCCTTGTCTCCGTGCTTGTGCTTGTATTTGCATTTGAGCATCGCTTCTCCAACTTTATCCAGTCTTTGATGTAGTCAGCTGCAGCCATTCGACTGCTGTCCAAAGTAGCCCCTACTAATAAATGGAAGTTCTTGCTTTCTGGCTTGTTAGTTTGCTTGAAGCGTCAGACGCCAAGAGAGTAGCAGTGGGAGCCCTGGCACTAGCACCAAGCACACACTGTCAATGTGCACTTATTGGCCGATTAGCAAGCACGTATCGTCGCGTAGTCCTATTTGCCACTGCTAGACTTTGCCCAAATTGCTATTGTCGTTGTCGTTCTCGTCGTTGACATCGACGTGTTGTGCCGCAGTCGAGTATTTGTTGCCAGTATTTACTTGCTTGCTGCTGTTTTGTGTGCAAGTGGTCTGATGGTCCTCTAGTGGGCCTAGTAAATCGGAATACATCGTCATCATCATCATCAATGGCGGTGGTGCTGGTGGTGGTGATACCAAGTGGTGGCGCCCCAACTGTCGCCATCAAAAGAAAGAGAGAGGAGAGAGAGAGAGAGAGAGAAGAGGGAGTCATTTGTTTGTGCACACGTCGTTCTGATTGCGCCGCCATTAATTACCCTCGGCACAAAGTCGATGCGTAGCGCACAATCTCGCGCCACGATGTGATTTCTTTTTCTCTTTCTTCTTTTTTTTATTTGCAGCTGAGGGGTACTGTGAAGATTGTGTGTGGCTTGCCAGTAGTTTCCCGTGAAGTTGTGGCTAGTGCACTACTGCCCCGTTTGTACTTCTTTGTTTGTTTGTTGTTTGTCATCGACAACTGGTGAAGCTGGCTTCAGAGCAATGTGATGCGTCTGCAGCTGTGTCCTTCAATTGGCCATTTCCCATAATTAGCATCCACTGTGTGATTAGCATTCACTAATGCTGGCAACCAATAAGTGATAGATAAATTCAATTTGCAACTGACAAGAGCAGAAAAAAGAAAGAAACTGCTGCCACCAGCGGCAAACTTGAGCACACACACACATCCTTTAGCAGGCCTTTGGAAGAGGCCAACTTTAGCTTCAGCATTGCTAAGCAGCCCCCATTCTTTTTCTTTGCCCCGTTTTCCGGAATCTGCCCGGAAAAAGGCTTGACAGAACACGATTATTCTATTAATCTGCTTCCAGACTTGAGCTCGAGCCTCGAGCTGCTGCTGTTGCTGCTGGCAATGTCAGACAAATGCTGCCCCTGTCGCTGTTGTTGCTGCTGCAATGCTTGGGTGTCCGCTGTTTAATTAAATCGACACTAATCTGCCTTGTTGATTGTGCCAATTGGCATTGGCGATGGTGGTAGGCCAATGTTTTGCCGGGGCAGAAGCTTCTTCTTCTTCTTCTTCTTCAACGACAGCAGTCGTCACTGCCGCGTGACCAGAAAGCAGTACACTGCTGCTGATGTTGCTGAAATGAGCATGAGAGAGAAGACGGAGATGGGCAGACAAAGAGAGAAGGAATAGAAAGCCACTTTGTCTGCCGGACAATGTGCGGACACTGTCCACACACTGTGCACAGAAACAGCGTTTCTAAAGTGAAGGGACAGAGCAGCCAAAGTTTCCTTCTTTGGCCACTTGAGCCCATCACCATTCACCATGTGCACATTTGATGCCAGTCCAGTCCGCTGCTGTCCACTTTGGCTGGCAATATTTTGCCAAATCATCCATTCTTTTCTGCGTGCATTTTAATTTCTGCATACCAAATTAGTTGGCGGACGCTTTAATATGCAGCAGTAGGGCTAATGGCGTTGACGGGTACATTCTCTAGATGGTAGGCCAAGTAGGCCTGAGCCTAGGACCGAGCACTTTCCGAGTTTTCTTCCCTTTCACTGTTGTTCTCTTTGCAGACACAACAAAACAGTACAGAGTACATGGCATTTTCATATTTTCCCTTCATTTTCTTTTCTGTCGATTATTGAAAGTGTCGCATCGCATCGAATGGCAAGAATTCTTGCTCTCTTTACCTCGTCCACTATTACCTTCTAAAGTGAAGGGACAGAGCAGCCAAAGTTTCCTTCTTTGGCCACTTGAGCCCATCACCATTCACCATGTGCACATTTGATGCCAGTCCAGTCCGCTGCTGTCCACTTTGGCTGGCAATATTTTGCCAAATCATCCATTCTTTTCTGCGTGCATTTTAATTTCTGCATACCAAATTAGTTGGCGGACGCTTTAATATGCAGCAGTAGGGCTAATGGCGTTGACGGGTACATTCTCTAGATGGTAGGCCAAGTAGGCCTGAGCCTAGGACCGAGCACTTTCCGAGTTTTCTTCCCTTTCACTGTTGTTCTCTTTGCAGACACAACAAAACAGTACAGAGTACATGGCATTTTCATATTTTCCCCTTCATTTTCTTTTCTGTCGATTATTGAAAGTGTCGCATCGCATCGAATGGCAAGAATTCTTGCTCTCTTTACCTCGTCCACTATTACCTTCTTCACTTTTTCTGAGCGCTTTTTTGTTCATCCAAAACAGAGGCAGCAGCAGTCTGTCGCAAGCATTCCTCAGCGCACAGGGCATTCTTGACATTTTTTCTCTTTCAGAGAAAAGATTGGAAGTAGGCAACAACAGCAACAACAACAGCTTATACATCAACTACAATTTCCACTGCGTCTTTTGTCTTTGCGACCGTCGTCGTTGTCGTCGTCGTCTTTGTCGCCGCCGTCTTTGCCGGCATCCTCTCTCTTTTGCCCAGATTAGTCGCATTGGTCGTCGTCGTCCACTCGATTGATCTTTTGTACAAAAGGATAGAAAAGGGGCAAAGGGGATGAAAAGACTGTTACTACATCAGCTTTGCTGATGTCGTCCACTACTGTCGTCCACGATGGTGCGACACTGAAAAGAAGAAAGTGGAGATGCTGCTGCTGCTGCTGCTGTTGTTGGTTTGGGTGGATGCGTCGCCGAAGGAAAGCACACACATTCGCAGACACACACACCATTCGCTCTTCGCTGCCCACAATTCATTCTTTCTTTCATTGACTCAATGGCCGATTTGTCTTGCTCACCAGAGTACTACTGTCGTCCGCCTCTTATCGGCTTGTCGTCGCCTGCTATCTCCTTCTTTTCTCCCTCTCCGCTGATGCTCACTGCAAATGTCCGTCGTGTTGGCGTCCGCAGCAGCAGCAGCAGCGATGATGGCAATGGAGCATGATAGGAAAGTGCCATTCAGTGCTACACTTTGATTGCTACTGACTGCTGCGTCTATAATTAGCCATCAGATGAGAAGGAGAAAGAAAGAAAAGTACGATGGAGCAAGACTTGCACAGAGGCAAGACGCAGACATTCACAGTTAGTCAGTTGGGCACTCATTCACTCATTCCCTCACTTTCACTGGTCACCACCTCTGACGCCCTCTGATGGACTCTTTCCAGTCATCATCAGCCATTCCAGGGAATCATAATCCAGATCGTTTAGACATTGCCCCCTCTCCACTGTCTGCCTTTATCATTAGGCTGCCTCTGAAGCAGAATCTGGTCAATCAGTGCACTGTGTTTGTCTTTCCTCACTGCACTGCAGTCTCATCACCACCATCACCACCACCACTTGTCTGCGTCATATCGTCAGCAGGAGCAGCAGCGGCTGTCAGCCCATTCGTCACCTTCCGTTGATAAGAGGAAAGCAAGTGGCAACACATACACTCACACTCACACACTCACACACTCATACACTCACACATCGTCGGTCTTCCTTTTAGCCGTCTGCAACGGCAGCACACTTGGCCAATCATCACACACACTCGACACCCAACAAGTCTTGTACCAATCAGTCAGAGAGAGTCAGTCAGTTTTGCCGCCGTTTTGCGCCACCATTATCTGTATCGCACACATACACTGAGAGCGAGTGCCACTGCTTTCTGCAGCAGCTTTTTACGACGTTTTAATCACAGTCAGCAGTCTGAGATGGTGCTGGCGATTAGCGCGCCGGTGCACTCTGCCAAGTGTGCACAAAAAATCACCACCAGGTTCCGCTATGCACTCGAAAATCTTTTTTCTTTCTTATTTCTCACACTCCTACCGCCAAACATAGTCAGTCAGCGGCAGGTCAATGTGCATGTGTGCATGTGTGTGTGTGTGTGTGATGTTGGCAATCACTCACGATCAGCACACGATCTGAGGAGACGTCGGCTATCAGTGAAGCAAGCACACTTACTTCAGTATCACCCTTGCTGGTCCTGACTATGTCTCATCATCATCATCAGTATCACCATCTCATCAACCAGCCGAGGTTTGCCCACTTTGGCGCTTCTTCATATTCACCAGCAAATGACCACTTTTTGTCACGTTCACAGGGTGCTGGCGCTGGTGCTGGCGCTGGTGCTGATGAAGATGGCGGTGTCCTCCGCAGTGCACTGTGCACTGCAGTGTTATCACCTTATCAAAGGGGAAGGGGCGATTATGAAAACACACCGAATGACGTCGATGGAGATGCTGCTGGTGCTGTTGTTGCTGCTTTTGCCGATATACTGCCCTGTTGTAAACACTGTCGGTCTTTTATTAGTTTCAAAAAAAGAAGCTTCTGCTGCTGCTGCTGCAAACCAGAGATTGCCCAGACAGTCGCGTTTTATTGCGAACTTGGCCTCCTCTTCAGAAAGCAGTCGTCAGTGTGGTTGCTCCACTTTACCAGACAACACTCTCTCATCTATTGCCCAAGTAGGCCATCAACACCATCTGTCCTGCATCCCTCTTTCCCTGGTTTTAGATTCGCACTGGTTAAATCGACGCACTGGACAGCACTGCATTTAGAAACACTACTACTGCCAGTGCACACCTGCATTTAGCAGCCCGGCAACGGCATCAGCGTCATCACTTGTCAGTGTCATGGACGCCAGCACTAGCAACCAGAACGGTCAATCAGGCGGTAAGCTGCAAACTCCAGCCGCTGCACCGGCGCCTACCACTACTATCAACTTTAGCAGCCGTACAGCAGCCGAGGATCACCCGCTACAGCAGTCCACAAGCAGCAGCAACAGCAGCAAAAACATCAGTGCCACTTCTTCCAATACTTCCATCAACAGCAGCCAGAGCCTTCACTCGAGAGAAAATTCCTCCTGCTCATTACCGCCACGGTCATCATCATCATCACCATCCTCATCCTCTTCACTGTCCTCAGTGGAAAGGTGCCGTGACCAGACAGCGACCTCGTTGACTACAACAACTCACAGTTTCCTCGAGTCCTCGCAGTCTGAGACAGCGGCACTTGAGCACGAAGACGAGTACAGCGAAGAGGCAGCGCTTGCTGCTGTCATTGAAGCCGAGCAGCAGCAGCCAGCACGCTTCTACCACGTCTGTCCCCCGGCGAGGGGCACCGTACCGTCGCCCTCTGACACTGACGACAAGATTAGGTGCCTCATTCGGGAGATGATGCAACCTCACCCACGTTGCTCAATCTGCTCCACCACTTCGGTTGCCTCCTCCTCTGCCGCCTCCTCCACTTGCGCCTCCAACTCCACTTCAAACATTGTTTCAGCTGCTGCTGCCATGGTTGATGTTTCTGAAGTTTCCATCGCAATGGCTGGCTCTACTCCTTTGCACTCACCACCACTTTCTGCTTCGGCTGACTGCTCAGTCGAGTCTGCTGCCTCTACAGCGGTAGTCATCGACGAGCAGGACAATGACGATGAGGCTGAGCGGCAGCACCGGGAGGACGGCTATGGTGATTCTCCCCAGCAGCTAGAGATGTTTCCACTGAAGGAGGGCATCAAGTGGCCCAGCCACACTTCAATTCTTCTACCGGAGACGGAGCTGGAGAAGCAGCAACGAGAAAAAGAGGAAGAGCAAGAAGAGAAGGAGCTTTCCGAGCCCTTCAAAGTGCCTCAGCCACCCACTCAGAAAAGGGCCAGTCGGACCAGTGTGCACCTTGAAAAAGTGAACGACTACTCGCACCGAGTTGCAAGGTACGTAGTGTACGCTGAAAGGAAAAAGAGTACAATGACATTTTTTGCAATTGTGTTTTCAAGTTTAGTCTATTTTATCTTTACGTGTAGACTTAACTAGCTTTTTCTCTCTTTTTTAGGTATCTGCCCTTTGCCAAGATCGTTTTAATCGGGTTTCTGCTAGCGATCATTGTCGCCCTCTCTTACCTTTTGGGCTATGACATTCACGAACAGAAAACTATGGTTCGAATTGGCCTCATTTGGGCCTTTCTTGCCATCTACTTCTTTTGCCTGCCGACCTTTAAAAGGTGGTACAAGATCTGGGAGCATTTGCCAGACAGAGAGATGCACCAGTGATTGAGCGGCAATTACCGTCTTCGTTTTTATTTTTCTTATTTTGCTTTTACTCTGAATTTTAACTCTTCTACCATCATCATCATCACCATCCGTCAGGATACGGACAATCGACGACTCATCGACTTTCTTTTTCTCCACACACTGAGAGACTTTCATCTGCCTGCTTGCAAGTGCGGCAATCAATCAATTATTCTCATTATTGTGCCTTGGTGCCAGCAGCCTTTCTGAGCGCGTTCTTTCTTCTTTTGGCCAAGTGTCGCCAGTGCGTTGTCTCTGCTTGCTGGCTCGTGCCAGACTACGCTTTTTATCGTCTCTACTTTTAGCTCCCACTCAGTCACTCACTCAGTCACTTTCTTTGCCCGTAATTTATCTCAATCTGTCACCTCAATTGTAATTGTCGCACTTAAATGATTATTGTTCACTCTTCTTTGATGGCAGCTTAATTACAGATGCAGCAGTAGCAGCAATCGCTGCTTTTGCTGCTGATGCACTCACTTACTCAGTCACTTCTACTTCTACCTCTTGCTTCAATCTTTAGTAGAGATACACACTTTTTAACTAGAACTGCTACAATGCCGCCGCCTTTTTCATTACACTCCTTTCATTCCCTTGGCAGCCACTGTGCACTGCGTCTGTCTGACAAACTTTGCAACAGCAGTGGCATTTTCCTAAATTTGCATTCAATCTTTGTCTCCCAGTTTGCCGTCTTCAGTCGATCAGTGTGCCATCATCATCCAGCTGCCGAGCAATCGAGCCCCAGTGAATAGTCGGCAAAAGTCAGCGACTCTCTGTACATATTTAATGGAGTAAACAACAAGAAGAAACCGATAAGAGAAAGGAAGGAAGAACAAGCTTTGTGTGTCGCAGGGAGCACAAGCAGCACGAGCAGCAACAACAAGGCAAAAGCTAAATCGCCGCTCCGTGCCGCCAGAGAAAACCACCGACTGACTGACTACCAGCGGCAAAACACTGAGAAAAAATCAGTTTCAAAACTGAAATCGAAAATAGCGGTACACTCACACATGGCGGTAGTAATTGAAGGCTCTCTGCTGTGCACGCTCTAAATAGGATTGCCGTGAATTAAGTTGTACAACGGCGGTACAGACTTTGAAAGAGAAAGGCACACTAACTACTGGTGGTGCTAGGAACAGCAATAGCGAGGGCAATAATAATATGTGAGCGATAACCTTGCCCCCATCACCACCTCCTTTTCCCCATTGTAATAGTTTTGCTATTTGTATATTTCGACAGTACATTACCAGTGCCATTATGCATTACCATCCATTAGCAATGGTATTGTGTGTGTGTGTGTGTTCAGCGGTTGTTGCCTTGTTCCCTCTCTTTCTTTTTTTCTTGTCTTTATACGCGTGCCTCTGCTTGCGTAGTCATAGTCCTCTGCATCCGGGACACAGTGCAAAGTGTGTATGTGTGTATTGTTTTGGGTACACGTTCGGTTCAGTGGCGGCAACAATTACCAAAAGATGCCAATAGCAGTATCATTACCAACTACACAGAAAAAGACATCAGTTTCTGTTTTGGCTCAGTTTTGTTGTCCACATTAATGTCCGTTGACCAGCACCGCTGCCTCTCTCCCAATAGACCTGCCTTACACTTTCACCACAAAAGCCATGCTTTCATTCACGTTGCTTCTGTCTGATCATGCATGACCGATTCGATTTCTTTAATTAACTTTTACCACCACCAGGTAGTCAGTCATGTTTCAGTGTAAATGGTCAGCCGTTTGCATGCTTGGTTAGGAGTTGCAGGGGAGCTATCATGTCTGCTGACCGTCATCCAGAAATGGTCAAACCAGAGAAAACTTACCAGCTACCACCAGACACCTTCTTCTAAAGTTGTTGCTGCTTCTTTGTGTTTTCAGTTTCTTCCAATGACTGCAATTTAGAATGAGTGTATGTGCGATAATTCCCAAGCGAGTGATTGTAAAGTAGAGTCAATTTCGCCATCTGGCACTCATAATGACGATGAAGACAACGATGGACGGAGATGCACTCCCATTGGTATTAGAAATGTAAAAGCACTGCTGCCATTTCTAGTTCATTCACCGAGCAACACAACTGGCAGAATTAAAATGAGAGATATAAAGCCTGATGAAAATGAGAATTCTTGGTTTGAGTCAGGGGCACATGAGCGAGCTTCGCTTTTGGTATTGACTTTGCTTATGCCTGCTTTTGTCTACACAACCACCACCTTCAGCCTGTCCATAGCTGGGAAAAATAATGGTCCGTTTGCTACCCTTCTTCTTCTTCTTCTATTCTTTTCCTTTATTTTGCAATCTACTCCCATTTCTTCTTCTGTTTCTTCTTCTTCTTTTACTTTGCTACCATTTAACGAAAAGTACTAAAATTTAAAAAGCGTTTAGGTTTAACGACTTGCGACTAGGATCGCCAAGCTTAATGGCATGTAATTATGGAGCCATTCGCTCAGACATGAGAGGACATGGCCAGCAGCCACACACAAACTGCTACAGCAGGGCTATTTCTAATTACTCGGATTATTTGTCTTCTGGCCTTCTTCGCCACTACCACCACCAACAGTCCTATGAAGGAGGACGCCGCCGCGGAATGACGCAGCTTTCATTGCGATATTACTGCCGTTTCTGTTGCCGCCGCTGCTGCTGCTGCCGTTTTTCACTGCTTGTCAACTACTGTGAAAGTGGCTAATTGGCTCGTAAAGTTGAGAAAGTGAGGCAGAAAGTGAGCAGAGGGAGAAAGCGACGATGACCCGACGCTCCCGTCACCGTATGGCGCGTACAGTGCAGCACACACGCTTATTATTACATGTACACCGAGCTTGGAACTGCTGCTGCTGCTGCTGCTGATTCCGTTGAACTGCTGAAATTCAGGTGCAACAAGCGTAATGGAATGAACTGCAGCGGAAGAGAAGGAGAGAGAAGGAAACTGAAGAGGACAGTCGACCTGAATATGCCCAATAGCAGAGACGCAGCACCCGAATGAAGAGCGGGAGAACTCCGCCGCTAGCAGAGCACTAATTTTTCTTTTAGCGAGAAGCCTTTTCTTTGCCCATGCTATTATTTGCAATTTGTTTTCAAACGATCTCTTTCCCATCTTTTCTGGTGAACGGGACAGTCGTCCTCTTTCTCTCTTATCCTCAAGGCCGCTCTTTGGCCTTCATCTCTTTTACATCATGTAACTCTTTTTCTCTCTCTTTCAGAAAGTTTCAGACAGTCTGTCTACTACTGAAGCTTTTGCGACCGTCTGCCGTTGCTGTGAGTCAGAGAAAGGGAAAGAGGTCAGGGGTCAGTGAGCGAGCTGCCTGGACCCGCAGCATCTGGGGACAAGGTCGGACGGTCGGTCGACAGCAGCTCCCATTGCCCCAATCTCTGGCACTGAACTGAAGTGAACTTCGCGCCAATGGCTTGTTAGCGGCTGTCGCCATGGTGACACTGCTACTGCTACTGCCATTGCACTGCTGCTGCTCTTGCTGGATCGATTGGCGGCGGATGCGCACCGATCGCTGAGCTCGAGCTCGACGAGCGAGTGACGGATCGGTCGAAACGGCGGTCGCCGCCCGGGGGCGGACGGCACAGAGCGAGAGTGCAGACAGCGCAGACAGAGCGAGAGAAAGAAAGAAAGTGAGTCTCTCTTTCTCTCCGCCGGTCGCTGCTGTGTGTTCATTTCCACGACGACCGCGCGCGATTCGATCCAGGAACGCATGCGTCAGCGCATGACGACCGTCTCAGCTGCGCCCGAGTCTGCTGCTGCTGCTACTGGGTCTGAAAGCGAGAGAGTATTAAACGTCGGACTGGCGGTCCCCACTGGCACATTCGCTGTCCGGTTCTCGTCCGATCCGTTCCCGCTGCTGCTTTCAGGCGAGCGCGCCTTTCCCGCTTTCCTCTTTTTCGTTGCCGTTCTCTCCCTTACTTTGCTCTCTTTTGTGTTTTCGGTCTCTCAGTCTCTTTCTCTCTCGTTTCTGTGTATCTCTTTTCGTTTGCTTACTTTTTGACTTCTCTCTTTTCTTTCTTCTATCATTCCACTCTTCCATTTCATTGCCGGGTGGCGCGCGCTTTCTATTTATCTGTTTATCTGCTTTCCTTCTTTGTATTCTTCTTCTTTTACTGTCCATCAGTATTCTGTTTTCGCCTTGGTTCGCCTGGTTGCAGCCAGCAGCTCTTCTCTGTGTTGACACCGGTTTCGCTCAACCCACCCAAGTACCGGCGTCAGCAGTAAACAGCCTCAACTTCACCTACATTTTTATGCCGGTCATCGGTAGCATCTTTGTTGTTGTTGTTGTCGTTGTCGTTGCACCAGTCAAGAGCATCAGTCATCGGCGGTGAGCAGCGTAACGAAGCCAAAGTTGATCTTCCTCTCTCTCTCTCCCTCTTCTCGTTCGATGTCACTGGCAAATGTCACCCGACGCAACAGACTCACTGGCTGCTGTCGTTCTGGCAGCAAATTGGGCTGACATCTGACTGACTGACTAACTAACTGACTGACAGGAGCAACCTTTTCCTGACAGAATATCTTCGAGTGCATCTGGATGCTTCTCGGTGATGTACTACTACTGCCTGTGAGTGATGCGCCTAGTCAACGGTGACAATTATCAGCAGCAACAGCAGCAGCAGTCACCAGCTCATCAGCACCTCGTCCTCGTCATTCCACACACACTAACAACTGCTGAATGTTGCGACAATCTATCCAAGAAGACTCTCATTTCAACTACTGCAGTACTCAACTAGTACTCTAGTACTAGCCTTAGCCTCAATACTCATTTCAGTTCTGTTCTACTGCTGTTCACCCAGATCTATTCGAATTTCGAATTTCTTTCTTCTTCTTTCCTCTTTCTTCACTCATTTTCCGCACGTTGACTTTCTTTCCCTTTTTCTTTGGTTGTACTTTGGGTTGTCTTTCATTTTTCAAAACTTTTGTCAACTGTTTTTCTTCCAACTCTAACTTCTTTCACTCCCGGCAACGAAGCATTCCAAGTGTGCGTATGTCTGCAAAAGTTTTTCACCTATTGCAGCCTGCACCACCATCACCACCACTTTACTACTCATCGTGATCGTCAAACGTCCTCACCTCTCTCTCTTTTCTCTCTCTCTCTCTGTCTAATGATTTTGGCCGCACTCCTGCAATTCTAAAGCACTACAGCAACAAACTTACCGGTAAGTTCCAATGAGTACGTGTGTGAATATTGCCATACTGCCTGGCCTGCTGCTGCTGCGTTCACCGTCGATTGCTTTGTTTGGCCCGTCTGTTCAATCCGACTAGTGCAGATTCAGTTGGTGTGCTGCTGGCACCGCCAATGTGTGTGCACCAAAGTGTCTGTGCGTCTCCACACGACACCGGGAACGGAGTAATGCTTTCGCTGCTGCTGCTGCTGCTGTGCGCACTTGCGCCCATTCTTTCTACTTCTTCAGTGCCAGTGCTCTCTCTCTCTCTCTTCCTTTCTTTCACCAGTTCTTTTCAGTTCACTGTCTCTTAGTGAGTGAGTTTGTGTGTGCGTGTGCCAGACGCCACTGTGTAGCACTTTTTCGGCCCCCTCAATTGCCATTCAGTCTCTCTCTCCTTCTTTCTTTTTCTCCTCCTCAGTCGTTCCAGCATTGCTCCAGCCAACATGGCTGCTGCTGCATGTGAGCACCAGCATGAGGCAATCATACAGTCAGAAGACGGCAAACATTTGCTTGCCTTTTTGCTCTTTCTCTCCGTTAATTCATTTGCATTGCCATTGACTCGACCACCACCATCAGCAGTAGCAGTAGGCGGTTAGATGGTGGTAGTGGTGGCGGCGGTGGTTTCCGCTTCCGACACTACTCTAATTCCCAACTTGAGTGGAAATTTCCTCCCCTCCACCAACTCGCCTAAACCAGAGCATGTGCCTTTTCTGGGGTGTGTGAGTGAGCGAGTAAGTGCTATCCATTCTCTGTGAGAAGAACCGTCATGCGACACCAGACCAAAAGTATACTGCATTTTGAAGGCTAATGCTGCTAATAAATTAGCCAAATGGCAGACAATCATCAGGAACATGGTCTGTTTTATAACAAAAATAAAAGAGCGAAGAACATTGCTTTGAACTCTGACCAAAACTTTTCTCCAGCGTAAAGTAATTTGCCGTGTTTAGTAGTGGTAATTGCGCTCGTGCAGGCGTAGTAGTGATAGCGTTGTGGGCTTTGAAACTAGTGAGCACTGCCAATAAGATTGATAGTTCCAAACACTGCCTAAATGGCTGCATCTGCCGATGCTGCCGATGTTAATCTTTTCATCTGCTTGCACTGCAGAACTGCACAATAGAGCACAAGAGAAGAATTCTGTGCAGCACGAATTTTGACGTTTTTGCCTGCAAGTCTGTTCATCCATTCATTCATTCTTTCATTCATTCATTTATTGAGTCGATCGATCGAGGATGATTACCTAGCACAGGACAATCAGTGCCCGATGTGCTGGCTCCAATCTCGACTGATGATGCTGCTGCAAAGCCGAGCTTCCCTTTTAATCTGCTTATTGCCTAACTTGCTCTAAGCTGACAAAACTGGCTCTCTCTCACTCTTGTCTTGGTCTTTTGTAATAGTGAAGCTTTGCCTTTCAAACTCCCACA
This sequence comes from Tyrophagus putrescentiae, assembly GCA_024499935.1. Classification (NCBI taxonomy): domain Eukaryota; kingdom Metazoa; phylum Arthropoda; class Arachnida; order Sarcoptiformes; family Acaridae; genus Tyrophagus; species Tyrophagus putrescentiae. The sequence continues at coordinate 10,440,761 of JAMZRA010000001.1, read as the reverse complement.
GCCCCCAAATCACTGCCGCCTTTACTGGTGGTCTGCTGTGCACTGAAACTGTGCATCCTTTTGCAAAAAGCAAAAGAGCTCAAGAACTGTCTGGCTCAGCTGTTTTTGCTTGACGCAGCAAAAAAGAGTGTACGGCAGTTTTCAGTATACTTTCTGGACAGGAAGACGAGATCCTAACGACTGGGCAAGTGAGTGCAAAGCCAAAGTGTTTCAGCAGAAGCAGTCAATCAGCTTGTCGGTGACGGGTGGCAACAAAAGCAGCAGCAGCGGCAGCCATAGTTGCAGTTTGAGAGGACCAGGGAATGCCTTCAGCTGTAGTGTGCTCTGAAGAAGAGAATGCCTCACTGTCTGTTTGTCAGTTTATTCCTTGCATCGGCAGCAATTTTTTCCTTCGATCGACAGACAGCAGAAAACATTCTCTGTTCTGTGTCGGTATGTGATCAGTGGTGTTGCTCGAGTTGGTTCGATTTCTTTCCTTCTCTTTTCTTTTCTCCCCAAATATATCGTTGAATCTTGCTGCTGCTGTGCACTAGCAACAGTTACCAACGAACCAACTAACCAGTCTGACTGACAGGCAGACAGACAGAAGGGCAGAAGAAGAAAAAATGGGGAGGAAAAATAGGGAAGAAGAATCGAGGCACACTGGCGCTGGCACTACCGACATCAGGCCAACTGACTGCAGACTGCATGTCTGCAGACACACCACTCACACATGAAATTCATAGTATAGTTAGGATACTCAGGGAACTCATCAGTCGTAGGCATTACGGTAGTAGTAGTCGAAAAAAGAAAAAGAATAACTAGTGTGTGTGTGTTTGTGCAGCGTAGTTCTGCAATTCTGCATGGCAATGTTTACGTTTGCCTTCAATGCCTCCATTCTGGAGCGTTTATTCTCTACTGCTACAGAGCCACTGTGCCTTACCACAGTGGCTCACTTTTTCTCTCTTTCTCTCCGTTTAATTCGGCCATTGGCGCCATCTTAGCCGCCAAACAGACTCTTCTACCACAACTGCAACACAGCACTGCGGCACTCGTCGATTTCTAGCCAATTCATGAGCAGAAGAGAGGAGGAGAGCGTTTTGCCTGGTCGTGGTTGGCGCCCATTCCCGCTCTCACTGCTGCTGCTGCTGCCTTGGCGTCGGGAAAACCTGCTTGCAATGCTGAACAGTTGCAGTCAATGTTCTTCTTCGGTTGGGATTCTCCAGTTGAGAATCCCGTTCTGAATTGCACCAATACTTACACCCATCCATTCATTACTTTGGCTGTTTGTGGTCAGCTCAGTGCCACTCAACGATCGGCAACAGCAGCAGCAGGAGCACCACTTTTGCCCTCTTTCTCTTTCTGTTAACGTCGCCTCCCCTTGTGTATTTTATATTTTGTAAATATTGCCCACTCTATGGTTTGAAATGTTCGACAAGGCTACATACTATGTTGTGTGCTGACGCCCTGGACGCCGTAAAATCTTCTTCTTCTTGTTTCCACTTTCTATTGGAATTTATGTCCAATTAATCGGCCATTCTCCGCCGTGTTGGCGGCAGCACTATTTGGTGGCGGTGGTGGTGGTGGCGTACAGGCTTTTGCACTAGCTATTTCTTTACCACCAACCATCTCTACCTGCCTACGTAGTGTCTAATTATCAGCCTCTGTTTCTCTGTCTTGTACTTCTCCTTCTTGCCCCTGCCTTCTTCTTAACTCCAACCTCGTATTAGTCATTAATTTGGGCACCGTTTTTTTCCTTTTCTCCTTTATTCATGGCTGTGCCGACTACCATCGTCTTCTTCTTACTGTGCTGTGCCCTTTTATTTTTTCTCACGAGATGTACAGTTGTACGACAGTCCCAGAGACCATGCTTACTGCTGTCCTGTTGCAAGGAGGCCTCGGTATTTTGTTCTTCCACCAAAAACGGCCGTCACACCTCGTTACGACAAAACACCGCCCTGTTCTTGTCTAGTGGAGACCATGTTTCAAAGCGGAAGGCACGATCGAGGTAGGTGTGTGTGTGTGCAGAAGAACATGCACTTCCATTCTACTTTTCTGCTCGTTTCTGCATGTCTTTGCTGCCTCTGTCATTGTGTGCAGTCAGCACGCACTCCATTTTCATTAATTGCCATTGGGTCGGAGAGTCCACCTGAGCCGGTTTTGCTGGTGTGCCTGCCTGCCTGATGTTGCAAGAACAATCAGCCACCAACTTTCAGCTTGCGTTGCTCTCAGTTGCCTGCGGTCCTCCTCTGGCCAGCCTCTGTTATGGTTTGCCAGCACACACACAGCCAAAAGCTCAGAGCACTCGAGCCACTAAGGTCAAGTGACTGAGTCACTTGGCTGTTGTACTCAGTCGATGACTAGAGTGAAAGTGGAAGTGTCTGCATTGGAAGTGAAATCTGAAAATTATCCTTGCCATTATTATTCAGCATGTAGCGTAAGACGCTCAGCAAGCAGCGGTCCATTTCCCGTCGCCTTCTTGGCACACATCAGGACACTAATGTTGTCGCTGGTCCAAGGCGACCCAGCACGGTGCTGCTGTTGTGTGGGTGTGTTGTATCATTGTCGCTGTCCTCGTCTGCGTCCTCTTCCGATACTGACAAATGGTACATCTGGTAATGTTCTCACTTGCCAGGCCACCATCAGTCCTGTTGATTATGTAGCCTCATCGCTTCATGCAGCTGGTCCTCCGTGTCAGTGTGCGTCAGTCAGTCAGTCATCGTCGGCGACCGTCGCCGATCATTACCATTCGCTATCAGCTAAGATGAATCGCGTCGCCGCGCAGCGCCTCGACTCAGCGCCACCGTCGCTGTTGTAGTGTGTGTGTGGCAACAGACCGACCCAATCCTGGACTGCACAATCAAATTGATTCAGTGTCGACGAGGACTGAGAGCGCAGAGCGCTCACGTGCCTTTAGCAATTTGCGTTTCGCTCTGTCAGTGGTCGCAGCGGTGGTGGTGGTTGATGCATCACCGACGGTAGTGCACTACTGCAGTGCTGCAGTGCTAGTGCCCTGTCAGCATCGATCGGGCCCACTGGCGCACGAGTGCGATCTGTTCACGAAGAGAGAGAGAGAGAGAGAGAGAAGAGAGAGGAGAGAGAGAGAGAGAGGAGTAGAGAGGAGAAAGCTGCTCACGATGCACGGCTGCGACGCGCTAGACGATCGAGGCGAGACCCTCCTCACTTTTCCCCATCGACAAGAGCGACATTTGGCGCTGTCCGGTGTGCACTCATTCACGTTTCCTCCCCCACTTGATGGGTTCCCCCTCCTTTGTCTCCATTGCCCTCAGTAGAGCAGCAGCAGCTGAACAGTGCACTGCTGAGAACAGCTAGGCTTATTGCTTCAGCACTGACAGAGAGGGACTGACACAGCATCGCTTTAATTTCCGAGTGAGCACACTAGTGCTGCTGTCTTTCACTCTGTCGGCTTTCCCTTACTGGTGGCTTGTTAGCCTAGGCTGCTGCTTCTGCTGTTGCCCTGTGCTCCAAAGTGGCATTGATCTTTTACCATTTCCATTAAACGGTACTTTTCTCAGTCTTGGTGCAGCACTGAACGAGAGGAAAAGGAGAGCGAGAGAATCAGGCAGGCAGCAGTTAGTTAGTGGAAGGGCCAAATAGGCCTCGCTCACTAACACTGCCATCTCCACAATGCACACACACACACACCCCGAACCGACTCACGGCAGCACATAAATTACATTTCCCCACATTTGCAAATCGAAATTTGGTGCCTTTGCCTCCTTTTATTTCCTCTCGGCCTGCTTCTGCTGTTGCTGCGGCCGCTTTTGTAGCTCCTTTTGGCTGCTGCTATCAACTCTCGCTTTCAGCTATCGATTTTCCATTCGGTCTCATTGTACCGTAATTGAGTCAATTTGCTTCAATGTCTCAGCATCAGCAGCAGTAGTGTAGCCTCCACATCCCAAGCTGAGAAAAGCATCCCCATTCCACCACCACCATCACCTCCTTCTCCTTAGTTGGCCGCACTTTTCTGATTGATGCCTTGGCCTCGGCTAGGAGGCGACCACTTTTCCTAACCGCCAGCTCACTCTGTCGCTTCAGTGGCAAACAGAGCGCAAGCTTTTAATTTTTTTTTGTAATTGCCTTTCTCACTGCTGACTTTGACTCGACTACTCTGTAAACTACGGTGCACAGTGTGCAAACCTAATTGCCAGTAGTAGTCGCAGCAACAACAGCAAAAGCAGCAGAAGCAGCAGCAGTTGAAGCAGTAGGCCTTATTTTTCAGTTGAGTAGTTTTTCTTCTTCTTTTTCTTTTTCACCGTTGGCAGGCACTAACTTGATTCAGTGTTTCCTCTTTTTTCCTGTCTTCCCTCTCTTTCCTCCAAACACTACCCTTTTGTCTAGTTATCAGACTAACTCAGCCACAATCTATTTTTTTCTCTTCCTCAGCCGAGTTCACACTGAAGCATTTACCATCGGCAGTTCAACTATCGACCGCTCTAGTCAGCGCCGCTCAGTTCAGCAGCGGCAGTGATCCAGTACGAGCATCAGCATCGGCAGCAGCATTACCATTACCATTACCAGTGATCAATCGCAGTTGCCAATCAGTCATCCTTCTCCTCCTCCTCCTCCTCTTTCTCATCATCATTATCATCAGCATCATTTTCATCTTCCGTCGTCACTGATTCAGTGTTTCCCTTTTTTTTCCTGTCTTCCCTCTCTTTCCTCCAAACACTACCCTTTTGTCTAGTTATCAGACTAACTCAGCCACAATCTATTTTTTTCTCTTCCTCAGCCGAGTTCACACTGAAGCATTTACCATCGGCAGTTCAACTATCGACCGCTCTAGTCAGCGCCGCTCAGTTCAGCAGCGGCAGTGATCCAGTACGAGCATCAGCATCGGCAGCAGCATTACCATTACCATTACCATTACCAGTGATCAATCGCAGTTCGCCAATCAGTCATCCTTCTCCTCCTCCTCCTCCTCTTTCTCATCATCATTATCATCAGCATCATTTTCATCTTCCGTCGTCAGCTTCTTCCATTGAAGCTCCTGAGCCTTTCTTCTCCTCCATTTCGCCTTCTTTCTCCCCCTCCTCCTTGCAGTATTCACTGTCGGCCAACTGGCCCCCCACTTCTAGTCCACTGTTCAAACTGCCTACCGCCACGGCTCCCGCGGTCTCTGACGTCTCTCCGCTGTGCTCCTCGCCTGCGGAAGACTTTGAGCATCAGCACCATCACCAGCACCACCACCTTCAGCAGCACTTCCAGCTCGGTCAGCTCGAGGGCAGCCTAATCATGAACGGCCTGCACAGCCACCACCACAACCACAACCACCACAACAACAACAACACCACCATGAGCACAACAACAACAACAACAACAACCACCCGTCCTCGCCGGTGGGCAACAACCACAATGGCAGTCTGCACAGCAACTCCTCCGTACAGTCGCTCGACTCGGACAGCAAGACCAACCTCATCGTCAACTACCTGCCGCAGACGATGAGCCAGGAGGAGATTCGTAGCCTCTTCGCCTCCATCGGCGACGTCGAGTCCTGCAAATTAATTCGCGACAAAGTTACCGGTGAGTGTTATAGTGAAGAAAAATAGTGTGCGTCTAAGAGCAGAACGAGTGCTTGCTGATTTCCCGGAATTGGGTACATAAGAGGGGAGGGGAGAGGACAGTTGTGCTCAGGAAGCCGCTTTTTGCAGTTTATTTGTAGCAACTGTATACCATCACGTCTGAATGCATTTCTCGCCAGCCGAGCATGTCTTCCAGTTGGATTAGAGCGACAGAAAGAATAGCTGTGTCTTCTTTTCTCTTTTCTTTTTCGTGGTATTATTTGTGTATTTGTTTTCCTCTGTCTCACCAATTGCAGTCAGCAGCAGCAGCCTTGGAATCATTTCCCCTTGCTGGCGCTGTAGTCCATCATTTCCCCAGTGAGTCGGCCGCTAGCAGCACTCTCTTTCTCTCTCTCTCTCTCTCTCTCTCTCTCTCTTTTCTTCTTCTCACTCTCCTCAGTAACCTTATGAATAAGTTCGTCTGCTTAATTCGACGTTGCCTTTGCCGTTGCCGCCGTCTCGTTATTAGTTGGCACTAGTTTCGGGTGCCGCTGCTGCGCCTGGTCCCAGCAGACCAGCCACTGCTGTCACCCGTTCTGAGTGGTCCATTTGTATTTCCAGCCAGTGCTGCTGTTGAGGATGTCTCACCGAAATTGTGTGTGTCTGTGTAGTGTATTAGTGGGGGGGGGGGGGTGAGCAGGCTGTGATGTAGTGTGCAGACTGACTGCTGTGACTTTGTGTGTCGTAGCTGTGGTCGTGCCAATGCAATTGCAATTGCTATTGCCACCGCCGCCGATGTTGGTACCATCGTGGTAGCATGCACTCGCTCGCCTTTCAATCGCCTGATTTATAATCGCAATTTGACGTGTTTTTCTCTTTCTCCCTTTTCCCCGTTCTCCCTCTAGGCCAATCGCTCGGTTATGGATTTGTCAACTACTTGCGAGCCGACGATGCAGATAAAGCAATCAACACTCTCAATGGGCTACGGTTGCAGAACAAGACGATCAAGGTAAGCCATTCAAGTGCCTCTTTTCGTTTTCGTACCCCTTTTGTTTATGTTTGCACCCTGTCAGTTTAATTTAAATCGAACACACACACAATAGAGGGCAGAGAGTAGGTGCAAATTGTGTGCCCAGACGTCCGGAGAAAGGCCGGACACTCAGCTGGTGGACATTGTGCCAAATGAAGCTAGTCACTGATGCCGGGCAAACAGAGGACAGTCTAGCGCCGAGGCAGTCTGCTGGGCAAATGAACAAAATTAATTATAGTCTAATAACTGCACTTTGTTTCCAATTACTCCTGACATGGTCATTTCGCTCTTTTTATCACGCCTAATGCATATTAATTAGAAAGTCTGTTTCTGGGAAAGTGAAAGTGTGTTTCGGTCAGGCGGCAACTTTGTCTGATGCTTTGTCTGGCCCTGCTCCCTCGTTCTCTTTCAAAGTGCTATTCAGCTCTCTCTTTCTCCCTCTCTTCAATTCGGTGCCCGTGCGTGGCCAGAATTGAAATGGTCGCCCTTTGGCTGGATGTCTGGATAGTTACTGGCTATCCTGTCAATATCTCCTTAGAAATTTTGGCTTTCAGGCAGCAACCGCCACTACTCACTAGCCTCGTGATTTATCTCGTTGCAATTCTTGCCAAATTATGCAAATGCACCTTCAAGTGCTTGCACGTCGACCGTACCTCGCTTTTTCAGGCACAACTGCTATTCACAACGACGACTAATTAGCCTAACGCAAATTATCGTATATGGCTCTGAAAGAAATTTGCTGCAAACTGCAAACTGCGTTTAGAAACCGAAAAAATTAGAAATAACAGAGGCGACTCCCCAATTCGATTAGTTTCCTTTTCCAACGGCGGCGGCAATTACCATTTTGGATCTGGTTGCTGACTGCTGACGAGCTGAATTAGCACTCTAACACAAACTAGCCCCACCACCACACTAGCATTTACCACTTTTCTTTCTTTTTCTACCACCTTTTCCTTCTTCTTTCACTTGTTTCACCTTTTTTCTTTGTTCTCTCTCTCTCTCTCTCTCTTTCTCTCTCTTTACCAGGTCTCCTTTGCCCGGCCAAGCAGCGAGTCAATCAAAGGAGCAAACCTCTACGTGAGCGGCATTCCCAAGAACATGACTCAGCACGAGCTGGAGAGCCTCTTTTCGCCCTTTGGTCGCATCATCACCTCTCGCATTCTCTGCGACAACATCTCAGGTAGGTACCTCAGGCCCTGTTCAAAAAGCAGTTCAAAGAAAGAAAGAAAAGCACACTCACGTACAATTACACACCACCACTGTTACCCCAAACTAATTTATCCTTTTTGGTTTTCTCCACACACATGTTTTCTTTTTACTTTTCTTTTTCTCCCCTTTCCTTTCCCATAATCACCTTGATACAATATCTTCATTCACTGCCCCACCACCACCACCACCTTCACCTCCACCCATCCCTGAGCAGACCACATGCTAAAGTCTGAAGTCTCCTCTTCGAATGTATCCCTCTCAGCAGGTCTCTCGAAGGGCGTCGGCTTTGTGCGCTTCGACCAGCGCATCGAGGCGGAACGTGCCATCAAGCAGCTGCACAACTCCATTCCCGACGGCTACGGTGAACCGATCACCGTCAAGTTTGCCAACAACCCGAGCACCAATGCAAAGGCCTTGGCGCCGGCGTTGGCCGCCTACCTGTCCCCGCAGCGACGCGGCTTCCCCGGGCCCATTCACCACGCGGCCAATCGCTTCAGGTACTTACATCCACCACTTTCTTCGCCAGTCTCCAGGTACGAGTGTGTCGGATTCGACAGCCTATAAAACTTGAAACAAACAAACAAACAAAGCGATCGAGGCGAATGCACACCACTGCATTGTTGTTTACTTTACTTTTTTCTCTGTAGAAAAAAACATTAGAACTTTTCATTCTCATTTTCTTCCGTTTCAGTGTTTGAGTTCGTTACAATTTTTGGTTTCACAAGCTTTTTCTAATCTTTCATTTTTCATTTTGTGCTGAAGTGATTTTCTGCCAACTTCATTTTCACTGCTACTGTCTTATACCATCTTTTTTTCAGTCGTGTGCCTTGTGCAACTGCTTGGTTTGGTTTTATTAACTTTTTTCTATTTTATTGTTATTGCCATTATCATTTTTTTCGTTTCATTGCCATTATTTTTTTCTTATTATTACTTTTGTTTGTTTCCTTGTTTTTGTCGTTTTCGTACCCGTATTCTGTTACTGTTGTTGTCTTTTATTTATTTTTCAGTTTAATTTGCTCTCTATCACAATCAGTGTGTCCTTTCTGCTTTACCCCGCACCTCATTTGAGCCCCCTTTTTCATTATTTTTTTGTTCACTATCTTTCTCTAGATATTCTCCACTGGCGGGCGACATTCTCGCCAATCCGCTGATTGCGGCAAATGCGACGCTGAACGGCGGCGCCGGCTGGTGCATCTTTGTCTACAACCTCGCCCCGGACACTGAGGAGTCGCTGCTCTGGCAGCTATTTGGCCCCTTCGGCGCCGTCCAGTCAGTGAAGGTGATCCGCGACCTGCAGTCAAACAAGTGCAAGGGCTTTGGCTTTGTGACGATGACCAACTACGACGAGGCGCTGGTGGCCATTCAGAGTCTGAACGGGTACACACTGGGCAATCGAGTGCTGCAGGTGTCCTTCAAGACGAGCAAGTGCAAGACTAGCTAAGAAGTGGTGCCATTGTGGAAGAAACTGCTCTAGTCGTAGTCGTCAGTGAAACTCCTTCTCGTCATCATCATCATCATCCTCTTCCGCATCACTCGTCGAGCTGACTGACAAAAAAAGCAGTAATACGTTTTCCACTACTTTCACCACCTCCCTGACACTACTGAGCCCACCGACAACGACACACTCAGAGACTGCATTCTGCTCCGTTTCCGTTTGCTTCAATTCACACTGGCAACACTGCTAACAAGCAACAAACACCTTCGTTGCCTGCACTGATTCTCTTTTCTATCTCCTTCTTTCTTTCCGTCTTGCACTTTTACCACTTCTACAGTCACCACTACCACTAATCACTAGGCTAGTCACCGTGTCAACTCTTCTTTCTTTCTTTCTTCCTCTTTCTACTCTACTACTTTCCTTTCCTAGCTTTAAGTTATCTTAATTAGCGAGCAATGCAAGCCAGCTGAATCCAATCTACACACACACACCACCACACCACACACTTCACTTACACTTGGGCTCTCTTTCCAAAGCAAGAAACTAACACTACCGCTCCAGATTGAGTGCGAGAGATAGCACAGAAAAAGCAGCAGCATCAGCAACAGCAGCTCTACTCTAAATGTCGCAGCTTTGATTTTTTTCTCTTATTTCCAGCTCGGTGACCATTCGAATCCGCTTTTTCTACGCCGATCGTTACTCAGCGAAAGGAAGAGAGGTGCACGCCGTGTACAGTTAGACAGCGGCACTTCTTCTTCTTCAACAACACCACCACCCGCTTGACGTTTGAATTCAGCCTGAGCTCACTTTCCCTTTCCCTCAGTGCTGCACTTGCGATTTTAATTGAATCTAATTTGCTGCCTCTACACTTTGCTCTCGCGCCACTGATTTTCTGCTCCCGCTCTATCTAATTTTCTCCACTTGAGCAAACCGAACCTGTGCACCGAATGAGAAGACAAAGTGGACCACTGTGCATACTACCGTACACATATCAAAAACACACACACACCCAAACTAAATATTGCAGTGGCTGAGCTGTACTGCTGTTGCTGCTGTTGTCGAGGATGTTGCCCACTCAGTGGACGTGCCCTGCTCGCTATTCCCCCTCCACTACTCGCCTCGCCTCCACTGACCAGGTTCGCTGTCATCGTTCTACTGAGTCCAGCCCCAGCGATGCGCCAAATCGTCTTGTGATCCTCACACATCCTCCACACACACACATACATTCAATCTTTCTTGTTGACACAGTTGCACCAGTGCACAAAAAAACACAAAAACACAAAAACACCCAAACACACACACTCACCTAAGCATCACGTCGGCAATTAGTCACCGGCCGCACTGACCAAAGCTTTCACTGTCTCTCCACTGTTTCCGCTCACCGCTCTATGAACGTCGGTTTAAGTGCCGCTGCTGCTGCCGCCGCTTCCTCAGTCATTGCCACCGTCGCCGGCTATATCCGAGACACTGTTGGCACGTTGTTCTCTCTTTTTGCAAGTATTTTCTACATTCATTGCTTGAACACAAACACACAAACATTCACACAGCAGACACACTTTTTTATTCATTCTCCGTCTCCTGTCTACTTCCAAGTGCCCTCTCTCTCTCTTTTCTTTTTCTCCAGCGGCCAAGAAGGTAGGCTCTGGCGTTTGCAGCCAGTGGCAAGCAGGCAAAGCAGCTCCCTAGCTCTCTCTCATAATGAATAATGCATCAACACTCACATCCATATCGCTCGATGCACCCGAAAGAGTGAGCATTTCAATGAGGTGATACCAGGAGAATGCACCCAGCTAGTCAGCTTGAAGCATTAGTCCCACTGCATACACTACGCCACACTCCACACTCAGCAGACACAACACACATGGCCAATCTATTTATTGCTTTGACGATTCCAGTCTTCTCAGTTCTGGCGGCACCGATCGTGGCTTCTTCTGGCTGCCCCTGTCGTTGGCTTTTCTTCCTTTCCATTCACTGTAGATTAGCAGCTCCATAGCGTTTCCTTTCAGTAGTAGGTAGCTCTCCCACACAGCAGTTGAAACAGTTAGGCGGCAGTGTTGGTGCCATTTGCACCATTGGCACCAGCGCCTACACCATCTTCAGGATTGTGTGTCAGCACTTGTGGTGGAACCCCGTTTTCTTGCGCTTGTGCTGCCTCCTCTCTCAGCTTCAATTGATTCTGTTGCACTGCTGCATTTTCTCTCCTCTCTTCTTCTCATTTATTATTTATTGCCGATCATTTCATTTATTTATTACCTTATTATTGACATTACTTTGCCACTTATTACTTATTACCTCTCTACCCTATCCACTACTCTACCTATCTGTTCGGCTGTTTCTGCTGCTACTGATGCTTCTCCCATGCTGATGCTTCTCGCTCTTTTGCTTTCCTTCACTTTTTACCTTCTCCCTCTTTCCCACTGCATCACCCATCACCAAACAATTTTTTTATACTTAATAACTACTGACTTTATCCGTATTACATTAAAAGCTACCGTTTGATTTTACGCCACATTTTAACCACACACTTTTTATTTTGTCTTTTTCATTTTATTTCTTTTGCGCGTTCTGATCTTGTTTTTGCCGCCAGTTTTGTAGCGTTTCATTTTTCTTTGTCGCCATTGTTCCCAATGATTACCAACAGTAGCTGCTGTGTTTTTGCCTGGTTTTCCTTGGTTCCTCTAGTCTGCCTTCAGTTGCCCGCACCACCTCCTCCCCCACAGCTGATCCGCCCAACTCAGCCGCGCCCTGTCATATTCACCCTCCCACTCTTCAGCTTTCAACTGATCTCAGCATTCCAACGGCAGTCCAGGCAGTTTAGGCACTCTATAAGTGTGTCTCTGCCACTGCTCTTTAATTAGTCAAATTACAACACAACTCCTCATTTGCATTATCATTCTCTACACACACACTTTACACATTCTACTCACAGCTAACATCTTCTGCTTGTCTACTACTACCATAAAGCGTGCCAAAGTGATAAATGTTTTTCCTTTTGAGTGCATAATATTATCAACGTTTTTAGTGACTTACTCTCGCTGTTGATCACAGGCTCTGACCACTTTGGTGCTAATCATTTGAAATATCTAGTTACAAAGTGAAAAGTTTCTAAGAGTGCAGTGTGTCAAATAAACAGGATCAACAGTGACAGTGGACACTGAACAAAACCAGAAAACGCACAATATTTACACATTCATATACATTTTATCTCATTTCGCTATATCTCTCTTCCAAACCCTTCTAAATTGAGAGTTTATTTTTGCTAAACATTCTACACATTTTATCATTCTACTAAAGCACTGGTGCCAAGCAGTTCTTGTTTTCTTGGTTCGACCCACCTTCTCTCTTTGGCCACAAACAGCATTTTGCCGCTGGCAACTGCCTTGCCATCTTTGCAACATGACAGTATCTTCTTTTTGCAATTTTCTCTACCCTCAGCACTGACAAACACATTCGAGTGCTCAACGGCCTGACTCTGGCGCCCTTCTCAAGGCATCTATTAGGCAATTAAAGAGGGCATTTCAAATGCACTTTCTCACTGGAATCCCAAGCAAATATTGACATTCTCCGAGCTGATGCTGCAATACAGTCACCAGTATTACTCGATGCAATATACGCACTGTCAAGCATGATAGAGGGAGGAAGGATGATTTGAAGAAAAAGCTAATGCAGAATGCACTTTTCTCATTTTCTCCCCGCCGGTGTATCTGCGGCATTATTGCATTCATGCATACTCATTCCATTTGGAGTATGAATTTAGTACACACTTTGGTTCTATTGAGCAAAAAAAAGAATGAAAAAAGGAGATGGGAAAATGCCTGCTTGGCCTTAGTGCTCGGTGGCATGAACCAAACACTCACTGCTGTACCACACTCACTCACTCACATACACACATTCACGCACCGACATTCCACCTGAAAAGCATTGGGCATCATCAGCGACAGCGACGGCAGCAGCAACAGCCAATCTGAGATTCTACTAAGCAAAACACAACCCAAAAACATTGAGACTGGGCCAGCATCAGAGCACTTGTGAGGTCACCATCAATGCGTTTCCCTCCTCGCTTCCCCGTCTCTCTCTCCCTCTTATTGAACTATTTTCATATTAATATATTTATATTTATATATGGAGTATTTATATATTATATTCTACCTATTGACTCTGATGACTATATGACATACATGTTATTTATACATTTCTATCTGGCCAACCGAAACAAAATGGTCGCTCAAACATCCAAAGCGACCCACTGACACACTTGATCAGCAGCAGCAACCAGGCTACTTGCACTCATTCCCTCTCACTTCCTGAAAACACCTCTTTTTTAAAAAACAACTTTATTAAACAAATTCTATTGTATTTATTCTGATCAGATGTTTAAGGAAGAGAAGACCCTCCTTCACCTCTTTATTATTCTATTACACATAACGATTTATATTTGTATTTGATGATGCGCGCATATTTGTATAAAACCTTTACTCCTTTCCATTCACTCTACTTCACCCCTTTCATATCGTCCACAGTCAGCCAGCCAGTGCAGTCATTTCACCTCAGCAGTTACTACCATTATTACTTCATTGAGGCGTTTTGTGCCAGGCCTTTTGAAAAACAGTTCTCCGACTTCCTTCAAATGGGTCAACTTTTTTCTATTTCCCAACTCACTGCTGTCACTCTAAAGACCCCTCTTCTCGACGTGCCTCTCAGAGCAGGGCAGCTCAGTCAGCTAACACTGCCAGACAAACTCTTGCATAAACTCTCACACATTCATTCATTCATTTACGAAATCAGTGTTTTAGCATCATCTGCAACGTCCTCTCTGTAGTTTGAACTGATGGTAGTGGTGATGACTGGTGGTGACTGTGTGTAAACGCCCAGTGTGTGAAACTCTCAGACTTCCTGGCTGGCTTGACTTTTTTCATTCCAACAGAACCTGACCGACTGACTGAATGAATCTTTCTCCGTTTGTACTCTGTTCAATTTTTATTGAAACTGTTTTGAATCTTTTTTTCTCGGCAATTATATTTCGACTTTCTCTGAGCGATTCATTTGCATTTTTCTTTTTTCATTTTGCGCTAGCGTAAGCAGACAACTTTCCTCTTCTTCCTACTTTTCCTTCTTTTTTTTATCAACAACAACTTTTATTTCTTTCCTTGGTTGCATTCAGGCTGGCGGGCACTCACCTGTCCGTTGTCTGCTCCTTCTTTATTACTAGTTCTTGTACAACACCAGTTTTGTTTTGCTTTCGGTAATTCAATTGCCCCAACCCCAAACGAATGAAGGGACGGTTTTTACAGTTTGGCGGCAGAATATTCTTTCACAAACTCACAAACACAGCGAACACAGACAGTGGAACATACACCGAAAACACTGCGCTCTTTCTTCAGGACACATGTCACTGGTGTTGCGATTATTGCCACTTTTTATTATTATTCGCATTCATCGCAACCACCCGACACTCACACTCACATTACACAACCATTGATTTGTCACTTTCCTTTCTCTGTAGTACTCATTTTCCTTTTATTCTTTTATTCTTCGTTCCTTTTTGCTTTGTCTCTTGCTTTACTTTTTATTACTCTATGTATGTATATCGTATACTTTTTCTGTCTTTCTGTTTCTCATTTTCCCAATGTCTATGTCTCTTTCACTCTTTACTACGCGCCCTAACTCTTCATTTGTGTCTCCACTCGCTCGTTCTTTCTCTCTCTCTCTTCTTTATACTTCAATAAAAGTTTGCATTTTTATTTCCCAGTTGTGCTTACTTTTTCCCCTTCTTTTCACTTTTTCACTTACCTCCCCATCTCCCTTTCTCACTTTCGCCTTTCCCTTGTTGACGAGCACTCAAGCACGGCCAAGTGTTGAGTTTCAGTTAATTTTCAATTTAAACTGGAGATTACACCACAGCACTACAGTAAATATTAATTATAATGGCAGCACACAGGCAGGCACTGCTCACTGCTGCTCAATCCACCACTTCAAAAGTGGTGTGTGTGTGTTTTGCTAGTTCAGACAACACATCCTCCACCACCACCACCCTTGGTATTGCCCTTTTCTGAGACATGCAGCAATAAATCCTTGCTAAAGATGAAGTGCTCTGTTGTGCAGTGAGTAACATTGATGCAGCACCAGCAGCCGTCGCCGACCCATTCAGTCCCATCTGTATCAATTCATTGGACCATTATTGAAAAAGCAGTAGTGGCTGCATTTTGGAAATCACTTTTTTGTTACATTTTTCTTTGGTAAACGACTGTGTTCTGGTTTGAGCAAATACCAGAAGCAAATCAGTGCAGGCAATATTTTCTCATCACCTGGAAAACACATAGCACCACTGTAATGAGTTTGTAATGAGTATTTGATTGGAATACCACTGGCCAGTCTGTGTTGTATGTGAGGAACTGAGCAGTACAATTTACTGCAGTTACTTTGTGAAATATTTGTTCAATACAGCCTATCAGTAGCTGTTTCAGCTGCAAGTACATTGAAATTTAATTTGCTCAAAAAGTGTAAATAGACCATCAGTAGTAGAGGAAAAAATAAAGAAACTTAAAAACAAATCATTAGTTCTGAAAGGCAAAAATGGGCAAGATGGGACTGAATAAAGAAGACTTTCTGGTGCAAAAAGGGCTGGTGTAGGCACTGCTCATTAAGCAGTCAGACACTGTGGCACGCGTCCACTGTCTGGTCACTTTGTCCACCCTTTTCTCCTTTACACTAATTAGTAACTTCAGTCCAGCTGCACTCAGTCCTGCTGCATTCGTGCCCGCTGTATTTGCTCATTAAATTTTAAGCTAACTCCTCCTTCTGTTTGTTGACCCTTTGAATTACCGTCCAAACTATCCACTGCTGGTGAATGTGGCAACTGATGAGAATTTGGCATCGATATTGTTTCGAGGGAAAAACGTTGCTGTTAAAATAAGGAAGTGATGGCGACATCCCGCGGATGGCATTTTAGGTGGATTTTTCTCAATATCCCACAAAATGATTTTTCCCGAATTTAAATTGGTCGTACTTGATGTCTTGCCCAGTAGATGGGGACACTGAGAAAGTAAAAAAAATTATTAAAAATGTTTTTCAATTTCAATGAAATGTAGATAAGAGTCTTATCGGATTAATTCAGCCAAGCTGGTAGTGCCCTCAAGCGATAGCCCACGACCACAAACCATGAGCACATTTCCAGTGTTGTCATTCAGCATGGCACATTTTCCTCGGCGTCAGTCTATCGGCGTCTCACCGGCGTTTGCCATGGCTTTACCGAACTTCAACAATGCTCCCATGATCATCATCCTCATGATCGCCCACCTGCTTTTGGTGACAGTGTCAGGCTTCTACATGCCCATTCATTCCGCCCCTCCTCCATCTCATCAGCCTGCCTGTGATCCCTGGTCCAGAGACCAGCTCTACTCCTCCCGGCCACCGCCGGACATTTGCGCGAGCCCAAACTTTGATGCCGCCGTCTCGGTCTCTGACTCGCAAATGTTGCTCTTCAAGGGCGCCCACATGTGGCTCCTTGATCTGCTGAACTACCAAGTCAGCCAGCCGCTGAACAACTGCTTCCTCCAGTCCTGCTTCGGTGACAGGAAAACAAAAGGCATCACCCAAACAAGAGGCAACTTTGGTGAAGGTGCGGGCTACGCCGAACCGCAACAGCAACAGCAGCCGCCGCAGATGCAGCCGTACTACGTCTGGAACCAACACGAAAAGTTGCGCTTCTACCGTAACCGAATCTGCATGCAAGGGGTATGTCAATGAACACTCGATGTCATTTTTCACACCGGCCTGTCATGGCCGCCGCCGTTTCAGCAGCTGCAGCGGCAGCACACTCATTTCATTGTCACTTGCACATGTGTTCTTTGCACATTGTTTTGTTGTTTTGCAGCACTCACTTTTGCTCTTCCACCACTTTACATAGACACACTTTACTTTGTTTCACTTTACCTTACTCTTTTCTTTTAACTCTGCATTCCCTTTTCTCCTTTTCAGGCGGGTGAAATTTGTCCGTTTGCAGTGGACTTGCGGCCAACCCCAACAAATAATGGCTTATACCGGGCACCAGCGGCTGCACCGGCACAAGCACCAGCTGCTGCTGCGGCCACAGTTTCTTCTGCGCCATTTGCCGCGAGGAATGGATCTCGTCCCAGCTTTGAGCACCCCAAACAACAGCAGCAACAGCAACACTACGACCATCACGGCGACGAGCTGTGTCGGGCGAATATGTACGGCAACGGCGGAGACATAATTGAAATGGTGCTCACGCAGAGGAATTTCCACAGCCAGCGAGAGGGTCCCCAGGTTGCCCAGCTTGTCGGCCGGCACTTCAGAGCATTTGTCATGTACACTCCCAGTACCTACGACCACCACCTGGTCTACTTTAAGGTAGAGCTGTACAAGCTGTACCAGGAGGTGCAGGAACGAAGGGGAAGTCGCCAAGAGGCTGATAGTGATGAGCCGTCGGATGGACTGGAAGAGGCCGCCGAGCCGGTGGTGGCTGAGCCGAAGCACCGCCTAATTGAGAACGTAAACACCTTTGCGGTGCTGCCAACGGGCGAGCTGATGGTCTTCTTTGCCGACCACTTTTGCCTCATCAATTACTACAACCTTGAGGTAGGTGGTGTAAAAGGGAGTTAATGGAAAAGTGTGTTCTTCTTGTTATCAGCTATTTTTAGTTTGACTGACTGTTTTTGCTTTTTGTTTTTTTGCCGCTTTTTCTCCCACTACCTGACACCGCCAGTGCAAACTTCGTCCCACTGCCAGTGACTTGCTTGGCTGCGGCATGCCCGACTCTGAATACGACGTGTCGCCCAATCAGCTGAACATTGTCGCACCTGACAGGGTGAACACGAGCAGCGACGACAGCCACGACGGCAAGAGACAGTCTGAGAACGGGAATCAGAAAACAGCAAAAACAGAAGCGAATGCAAAAGGCAAAGGGCACCATTCAGCAGCTGACAGCAGTCAGGCAAATGAAACATCTGACAGTGGTAGTGCCGCAATTAGCGACGCCTCGTCCTCTCGACTTGATTCGTCTTTGCCTGCTAACACCACCACCACCACTAGCACCCCTTTTCCGACTGCAGTTCCAAGCAGTAGTGCTCCCAGCACTGGAAGCGAGCAGTATTCGAGTGGTGTCAGCACTTTGCGACACCAGGACAATGACAGTGTCACTGTGTCGCCTGCTTCGCAGTCAAGTGCTGGCGCTGGTGCTACATCAACTCTAACATCATCCTCATCATCGTCTTTGCCCTCCTCATTATCCCCTGGCCTCTCACCAGCACCGGAGTCTTCTACTGTGGTTCCAGGGATGTCAGGAGGAGGAGGAGGAGGGGAGAAACAGGACGGCAGCAGTAATTCTCAGTCTCAGCAGAGCAGTCCTCCTTCCGTTGAGACTGCCATCTCCAGCACCACCGCAAGCATTACCAGAGCCGTGCAGAACAACAACTCAGGAAAGGGAAGAGAGGACGGCCAATCGTACGATATTGACTTTCTCTATCGGAAGCGAGACGCAGTTAAGCGTAGCCCGACACACGACCCCGCCGAGCTGTACTTTGGCAATCTGAGCCGTCGCTTTTCCTTCTTCTGGACTGGTTGCGCAAGCTTGCTGACTATTGGAAATCGAGGTTAGAATGCTAATTTCACTTCCTCTTACTTGTTTGGTTGTTGTTGCTTTTGCTTCTGCTGATGCCTGGCCAATTTGATTACCCTCAAGTAGCAGCATTTTATTTTATTTTAGAATTTTGCTAACTGACCACCTACGTGACACTTTAAAACTGACCTCTTTTCTCTTTTTATTTATTCCTCTTTTCACTTTAGCATTTAGTTCTTTCTTTATCGCCTTTGCGGTCACTCATCTGCTGGCGGTGCTGCTGCTCTCGCTCTTTCACCGATTCAAGAGGATTGATTTCACCGTTCTGCTGTACATCTACTTTTTCAGTCTCGGCCGAATGATGTCCGAGTACTAGGAGAACGTGTTTTCTCTCTTTCTTCATTTTTCTCTTCATTTTTCTCTCCTTTTTCCGTCTGTTCCATGTCTGTCTTGTTCGTTTTGGCAACTATGTTTATCTTGTATGTAGTTATTTCTCTTCTTCTTTTTCACTCTGCCGGCAAATAATATATTAAAGCAAACAATTAATTTGACGTTCATTTGCATGTGTCTGCTCTGTGTTCTGCCACTTCTACCACAACCACTCGAAGCGGGTGCACTCTCGTCCAGCGAACCTGAAGGGTAAATTGGCCGAGTGCACTTTGGTTCTGCTGATGCTGCTGCTTTGGATGATGATGATGATGATGGTAGTGGCGGAGGTGACTGTGGTAATGGCAGGTTTCTGCAACTCTTCCAGCCAAATTGTCTGCTGCTGCCGCTGCCTGGTGATCATCAATTATTGCTCCAATTATTCTCCTGATGTTAATTAACTAATTAGCCTCGGTACCTTTGCGGTAGAACGCATTCTCGCGCATTCGGGAGATTATAATGCACAGATGCACCTTTTGTGTACGCCCGTGTGTGTGTGTGTTTGCGTTGCCTGCTGATGGCGTTTCTTCTGCGGTATTTATTGTTATTTTACCAAAGACTGGAAATTGTGATAGTGGTCGTGGTGGCAGAGAATTACCAGTCTGGTGAACTTTGGCAGTGGTTGTAGTGCGTCCCAGTGACTACAAATCACGGTTTCTGGCTGAACTGCAACATGCACAGAGAAAAGTATACTACTGGTGTCCACGCATCAGCGGCACCACAGTGTGCATCGCAGCAATCAAGCCATCTTTGATGCTTTGCAGTGCTCGATGCGTGCCCAGTGCCTCTTACGCCATTTCGGGCACAGTACTGCGTGTGTGTGTGTTGTGCATGTTTGCCTCCTCGTCGTCGTAGTCATCATCGTCGTCATCTTCGACCATCACCCTCCCCTATTCCCCTTCCCTCCCTTTCCTCGCTTCCTCTTTTTATTCTTTTCCTTTCTTGCTGTTTTTCACACTAAAATGGTGATAAATTGCGTCAAGTAATATATTCACGTCGATGACTTCATAATGTATGCATTTATCAATTGATTCGCCCTCAATAAACGCCATTCTAGTCGCTTGGTGCGGCCAAAGTTGCTGCTGTTGCTGTTGCCGCACTCTGATGTCTACTACTGCTACTGTCTACTGATGGGTCTGCATTCTCTGTGTTTGCTTCGGTGGTTGTCTTGGTGGTCCTTTTGTAGCAGCAGCACTACCCTACGCTAATATGCTCGCTAACAGCAATAGCAATGGCAACAACGCCAGCAGACACAATTGGCGTGCAAGAAGCACTTTTGACAGGGCAAGTCATTTGGTGTGTTGTTTGCAGGCAACAAACACTGTCCCGGTCCTGAAGGCTCTCCTTCAATGGCACAAACACACACACAGTCTACCGTCTTGTCTTGTCACTTTGGCCAATGGCTCATCAGGGCCAGCCAAAACACTCACACATGTGTGCTGTGTTTGGCCACAGCTCTGGAGAAAAGCGACTCGGCCAATGGTCTAGCACAGCACCACCAGTGTATGTTCATGTGAAAATGGCCAGCTTGAAGAGGCGCCAAGAATGAGTTTTTTGCCCCCTTTCTCCTTCACACCGGTCAATCTCACACTTTTATTCTTTTTTTTCTGGCGTCCGGGCCAGCCTCCACTTTTTTATTATTTCATTTTTTCTGTTAGTGGTCAGATCAAAGTGTTTGTTTGCTGTTTCTCTGATGTGTTTTACTGAACGGCTGTTTCACTTTTCATCAGAAGTGCGACTGAACACACTAGTATTTAGGAGCATTCGTGTGCCAGCAAAATTGGCAGTGTCGCCATCGCTGATGGACAGCAACAGCAGCAGCAAATTGTCGCCCATTGTCAATTTGCATGATGGCACCAGTGCTATCGCTGTGTGTAGTAGTCGTGCACTCCTTATCAGTGACACTGACTGCTCCAGCTATTGTTGTCGATGTCGATGCTGATGATGTCGTTGTTGTTGTCGTCGTCGCCGTTGTTGTTGTTTCTCCCTCCCCACCGCCTTCAACTTTTGCAGCCGGTTTTGATCAGACAAATCATAATGCCGGGTTGGTGAGCACGCACTGAAGCACTGAACCCCCTGCTTTTCTCGTCGTCGTTGTCGACAACGTCGCCAATTGCTTGCCAATTCGTCGGTGGTGGTATTCCTCGGCCTGCCTGCTATCTGCATTGCCTGGCATCGTCACGTAGTATCTAGTCTCTGCATCTATTTTGCAGCCCCCTCTTCTTCCTCTTCTTGGTCTTCTTCTTCATTTTCTCCTTTTCCTACTTTTCTTGTGCCATTTCATTCGTTTATTCGTTCATTGCTCGCATCTGTGTGTGAGTGAGTGAGCACCATTTATTTGGGCTGCCATCTCGCTGCCTGCCTGCTTGCCCGCCGACACTATGCTCCCACTCTCTTTCACTCTTTATTGTACACTTGGCAGCAGTAGCTGAAGAAGTAGTAGTGTCTGCCGTACACAGCTAATTCAATTTCTTTCACTCGATTTGGCTCAGTCGTTGTTTTTCAGTGCCGTACCACTTGCCTATCACCGACACTTCTCGCCCTCTTTCCTTTTTCTCTCATTCGGTCCCATCTAACTGACACTACCACTTTTATTTTCCCCCTTTTTTCTCATTCGGTCTGTTTATTATTTGGACTGTGGCACTCGGAGGCAACAGCATTAGCAGCATCAGCAAGACCCTAATTTGCTAACACCAACACTACCACTATCCAGGCAAATTCATATTCTCTCCGGCTCTTGCACTGGCTATTATCTCAAGGCACTTTCTAGCTAAATAACAAAAAGATAACTGGTTTGAACTGCCCAGGCACTGTCAAGACAAACACACACGGAAAAATCACTGGACAAACTGCAAGTGGTCGGCCTGAATTGATCAAATGCTCAGATCGCGCCAGTTAAAAAAGCGTTCCTAAGGAGACAATAAAGTGTGCAGATGCCAAGCCAACTAAAACTTCTTTTGCTGCTGCCCAGATACACTGCTGGTGGTAGTGGTGGTGGTGGTGGTGGTGGGTTCAAAATCTAACCAAAGAAGAAAGTGAAAAGGAGGGAGCGAGTTTGCATGGCAGCCGCAACTCTGAAAAGGCGACCGTTGTTTGCTAGTGAGGCTAGAGTTTGAGATCTGGCCTGAGTTAGCTGGGAAGCTGATTGCCTGGTTGCTGGTCGAGTTGGTTGGTTGCTGCTGCTGCTGGGTTTCGCGGGCTTCAGCCTGATTCTCTCTTTTCTTTTCCTCGCAGAACATTCTGCCAAAATGAGGCAGCAGCAGTAGCGACAGCAATAGCAGCAATGGCGCTGTCCACCACAGCTCCTCTGTGATGCCTCCACTGTGCCACTTCCTCAGCTCCCACTCCACTGTCGCCTACAGCCGCCGATGCGCGCGCCATTCTGCAGCCGAACAGAATCAGCAACGGCAACTGCAGCAGACTACTGCAGCCGTCGTTCGTTCGTTCGTTGGTTGCTGTTGGATCGTTTGTTGGATCGTTCATTCTTTCGTTCGTTCGTTTGGTTCCCTTCGTTTGGTTCTCGTGGTGCCTTATTTGCTGGGCAGAGGCAGCAGCACATCGTTCCCAACTTGGCACTGTGTGTGTGTATGTGTGTATGTGTGCATGCTTGCCTACTTGCCTACTACTGCTGGTGAATGGCGCTAGGCTGCTTGGTCTGCTTTCGCATCCGTTGCTGCTGATGCTGGTGCTGGCGCTGCCGCAGCTCTTTGGTCGGTGCCGTCGTCAGTGCGTGTCTGTGACAGCTATCGCAAGCTAGTGCTGCTGCTGCTGTTGCCGTTGCTGACGCCGCTTGCACCAATCAGTGCAGGCACTACACACCACTCCAGACAGTGTCGGCAGTGTCGTGCCGCCTCCTTCCGCTGCCAGCCCTTGTACACCCCATCATCACCACCACCACCATCACCTGGGTCTGCCAGAAAAGAGAGAACGTGGCCGCCAGTGCTGGCGGTGCTGGTCATCTGATCGTCGCGGAGAGAATCAGTGCCAGGACGACAGCCAGTTAACCAGCGACACCAACAGCGACGAGAACAACAACAACAACAACAGCGAAAACATCATCGTCGGCATACCAACAACATTTCATCATCGTCATTTTTGCCGTCAACTGAATAACCACCACCTAAACCGGCAGCAACACCCGTCTTCCTGTCTTCACTTCTGATTGCCTACTGCTAACACACATTTTCCACCCCGCTCACCACCATCTTAAAGTGATGATCACAATGTGAACGCCTCCTGCCCTCTTCTCCCTCTCTCTAAAAGTTGCGTAAGTTGTCATGCAGAACAGGGAATCATTCAATTCAACCATGTCAGTGTTTGAGCATGTATACTGCGTCATGTCGATGTCAATTCTTTGAACGGGTGTAGATGGCAAATTAGCAGCAGGCTTTGTTCTTGTTCAACACGCTGTGATTCCTCCTCTCTGTCTATCCGTGTCCGCCTGCCATTGTCAATTGTCTTCACAGTTTACCATCTACCATCACCAGCATCTACTCTTCAAACACATTCTTCAACTACCACCATCACTACCTCTACTGCCATCATATGTTTCAGGCATTTTCCACTCTCGTCGACCCCCTTCTTCTTTCTCCTCTCTGATTGCCTCATTTGGCGGCAGACGACGGTTGCCGCAGATGACAGGCCTAAATTAAATGTGGCAAAGTGTGTGCGGCAGTCACATTGCAGCAGAGCACCAGCTCGTAATTTGTAGAAAGTCATTTTTAAAACTTTCTCTCTTAATTGCAATTGTCACTGCTCAGTTGTAGAGGTGGTTATGCCTTTTTCTTCGTTTTTCTAACGAGCGCTAAAGTGGCAGTGAGCAAAACGCAATAATTAACCGCTGTGTGCAAAAGAGCTCTGAGAACTGAACAGCCAAATTAGTGTACTACAGCACCTGCACCGTTTAACCAGTGCTCTCATTCTCTCTCTTCACCTCAACAACTTTCAAATTGTTGGCCGGTCAGACTGGCAGCTGGCTGGGCCATTTCTGCTGGCGTCCACTAACTACACAGCACACTACATACTGTGCTGCCTCAAAATCGGTATTCGATTCATGCCATTCAGCGCCAGGAAGAACCGCTCAGTGCCGAGCAGTTGCAGAACACTTCTTTTGGCACCGATGTGCCTATTTTTTTCCTTACATTAGCCGTCTCACGTTGGCTGCTGAAAGCTGCTAATTAGATGGCAGACGAATTCAAGTCATGTCACCGAAAGGAAAAAGAGGAAAGGCTACAGAAGCTGCACTGTCGCCTGTACAATGTTGCAGCATGTTCAGTGCGACATAACATCTGCCCAATGCCCGTGTTCTAGCCAAAATGTTTGCCAAGTCTGCAAGCTTAGGCGAGCGACTGCCAGCGATTGCTGCCCGCTGTTCATCACCGTTGACTAAAAAATTGCTGGTGTATTGAGCGATGCTTCAGTGTGCAGTGCACACTGGTGCAGTGTTGTTGGGTACAACTAGCGCTATCGGTAAAACAGACAGTTTTGACCACTGATGGACAGTAAATCTTGTAGGGAAGTGCAGCAGCAATTGACCATTCCGTTTTCTCACTTTCTGCGCAGAGAATTTGAAGGAGGAGGGGTGCACTGGTTAGCAGTGATGCATTGTTAGCATTTGGCAGCAATTGCCGTTCCTGCTACATCCGATCACATTCACCGTGTGTGTATTGTACACATAGTCTGTCGGTCGCCACATCACTTCATTGGCAGTCAGTGCCCGCCTGGTAGACATTGAGGCGCCCAGTATAGACGACAAGGACACTTTTACTTCTCCTGCTGCTTCTGCTGAGGCAATCGATAACACCGTTTGCCGTGTGCACCGTCGGGCCCCTTTTGCCCGCAGTGCCACTTATCTGAGCTCACTTTTTTGTCTGCTTCTCGTTCTCATTTTTTCCCTTCACTGTTCTCCTTGCCTCAGCTTCTAATCTCATCTCAATTGGCCTCTCAATGTCTTCTGTCACTTTTGCTGGCTCTCTTTTTCTTTTTCCTTTTTTCCACGCCTGGTGGTGGGAAATGCCATTCAGATTTCGATTCTTTGTCTCCTCTCTATCTCTCTCACTGTTTCCTGGCGTAATTTAATTATTATTAGCTCAATGTTCAGTATCGTTTTGTTTTGCCACTTCTGCTTCTTTCTTATTACGGCCTGGCATTATTTGGTGCACTATTTGCTTTTATATCTTTGCCAGTGCAGTGATCGTTGTTTCTGCTGCTGCTGCTACTGCTATTGCTGTTGCCAGAGCAGTAGCAAGAGACCAGGGGCAAATGAAGGCGAAAAAGGGAAAAAGACGTTGTCTCCCTGTCTGGCTGCCTGAATGTGCGTGTGTGTCTGCAGAGACCGTTGTCGTCGTCGACGTCGTCGTCTACCGGGCGATATCTACTTTTGCACTCTAGCAAAAACTGGCACTCCTCTCACCCAAACAACCCAAAGAAAGCTACTTGCATTTGATCGCATTGTCCTTTGACTTGTGTTCACTCAGACGACATGGCAACGACGTTGGCCAAGTGAAAGGAAAAAACGGCAAAGCACAAAAGCAAGCAGATCAGCGAGGAGGCAAATTGACTGTGTGATACTGTGAACTGAGAGTGTGAGAGTGTGTGTTGCTGCTGCTGCTGCCTCAGTGTGTTCAGCACAGCCCGGCAGAACACTGCCCTGCATTGCATTTCACCATTTTTTAGCAGTCCCAACTGATTCCTCCTCTTCCTCCTTTCGATCGATGCGCTTGTAACATGCAAATGGCAACTAGCCTATCTTTTCAACTTTTTTTGTGCGCCCACTTTGCTTTTCTTTTGAGCTAGTCGCTGCTGCTGCTGATGACCGAGCCGAACTAATGTCGTCTAATTTAAATCCCCAAATCCAAATTAGTCCTTTCAGTGCAGTCACACCAGTGCACAATCAAGTTAGACACCGTTTTCTTTATCTCTGATTTTTTGCTTTTTTAACTCAACATTGTAGTCGACTTTATTTTTTCATCAGTCATTGAGAAAAAAATACGCGCACACACACACATTACTAATTTGGCCGCTGCTTGCGGTCAAATGAGATGCTCAGATTGCCAAAAATAGTGTTAGTGGTGGCAGTTAGTGTGCGCCTGTGATAGTCTGTCCACTGTCTGGCCGCCATCTCATTGACGGCATCCTCCGTCGGCTTAGTCTATGAATCCTCTACTAGCAGTGGTAGCTGTCAGTCTGTCGGTTGGATGGTTCAACCAATCAGACCATTCACCATGACACAGACACACATGCACACTGGGAGCAGCAGGCTGCCTGGGCAGTAAGCAATAGACTGATGACAAAGGGTAACATTGCCGAGAGGAGAAAATGACACAGTGGCAAATGGACCAGTTTCATTACAGACATGGCATGCCCTCCTCTTCCTCTTCTACCCCTCCTCCTTGTTCCTGACATCAACATCGACATCGACAGCAGCCAATTGGCGGCGCATCTCTCTATCTCACAAATTTGACATGGCCATGGCAGGCATTGTTTTGATCGACAAGTGACTAATTATAAATTGCCTCTTTCCTCTTCTTTTTCTCTCCCTTTCCCTTCCTCTCGCATTATATTCTTCCCTTCTACGACAAGCAAAGTCACGGTCCAATTAGCTGCTGCTGCCGCCGCCGCCGCGGACGCCCGACTTGCGTCTTTGTCGCATCATTTTCGTCCCTTCATTTTTCTTTCTTTTTTCCTTTTTTGCTTCATCTTCATCCTCCACACTTACCATCTCCTACTGCTCTGTTTGCCACCACTGTTGTCAGCAGCAGCATCATCCAGAAGCGCCTTCCACTGCGACCACCCTTCACCCTCGACTACTTCCTCTTTCTTCTTCCTCTTTTCACTTTCATCTCTCCTTCTTCTGTTGCTGCCCCCTCAAAACGTCCCCCACCCAGCCGCCACCATTGCCGAACTAAGCAGCCGATTTTCAATAATCAGTGGCCGCCGCTGGCCGGTCATGAACAAGATGAGCGTCAGCCGTCGCGGCGTCCGCGGCTCGTTCCGCGGCTCGTTACGTCGCTACGGCAGCGCCGAGTACTCGCGACGGCCCTACCGCCACCATAACTGGGTCTACCGCAACGGCGAGTGGCGAATTGCCTTCGGTAAGTTTGCCAGAAATGAAAACTGCGGAGGCGACTGCTGCTGCTTCTGCAGCTGTAGCAGCAGTGGCAATCATCCGCTTTCACTTTCACTCTCTATTCCTTTCCACACACACACACACACACACATTCTACTGCTACTCATCACTGCAATAGTGTGCAATAGATGACAATAACCTAAAGTAGCTTTGATCAAAACGGTATTGGCAGCGGCGGCGATGGAGTCGGCGACGACTACAGCGGTCGCCGCCGTCAGCCTGTGGCCAAAGGAATGCCCATCGCAATGACCATTTATGACCATAGACAGTGTGTGAATGCTGGCGGTGCTTTGTTGTTCTTCTCCTCATCTTTTCCCTTTTTTGTCGGCGCTTTATTGGTTCCGTTTGTTGTTGCCGTTGATCACACACAACAAACACACAAACTCACATTCAAACAGCCTGACAAAGTGAAGCCTGCACAAGTTGCAACTAGGCCAGTTCCGGCTAGTACTAGTTCAGTGCCTGTTTGTGCTTGCTAGTGCTGCCGCTGGTACTGCTGTTGGTAGCCCCCACTAATGAGCCCAATTAATGGTTGATGATTTATCGTTTAGTAATTGTTTACGGTCACTATCTATCTCTTGCTCTTTATGGCCGCAAAAGTGCACCCAATACGGACACATTTTAATTTGTCTTGCTTTCTCCCACTGCCGCTCTCTTTTTGCTTTTTGCCGTGCTCACCAAATACTGTCGTACTTTATTTGTTGGCAACAACTTTCTTTTCAGCCTCTTCTACGTTGCACACACACACTCACACACACTCTGCATTACCGCCGCCATTACCCCATTGCGCCTAGGCACTGGTGAGCAGTACACAAAGAGACCGAGAGCTGCTGCTGCTGGCCCACTTTATGGGCAGTCATTAAAGTATTTTAACAACTTTATTAGATAAATAAAAAAGCATCAGCCCCTTTAGTGCGGCAGCGGCACATGTGTTTCTTTCTTTTACCAAAGTGTGTTTGTGAGCAGTGTAGTGTTCCACTATGTATAGTTTACTGAGAGTGAAAGAAAGAAAGAGACTTGCCGAGAACTGATCACTTTTCGACTGGCTCAGTCTCTTCTCTTTTTTTCTTGCTTTGATGTTAGCCACTGTGTACTACATGAGAGCAGCAAGGTTCTCAGGAGAAGGAACCGGACAAGAGTCGCTTTGCAAGACGTCCTTCTTCGACTTGCTTGCTTGCTTGTTCATCGTTCCGATTCCTTGCGAATAGCAGAGTACCCCAGCAGTGCCAAGTGCCTGCAAAGCGGCCTGCGCTAGCGTATGCTTTGTTTGAGTTTAATGCCTATTTGCTTTCACATCTTCCCGTCTTCTCAGTTCTCTATGCCTGCATGTGTGTTTGCCTAGCCAGTGCCCCTGTCTAACTGATGGCGGTGCTAAGAAAGAAAGACTGAACACTGCTTACTGAGAGGAACAAGTTGATGCCGGTGATGGGGACATGCTGTTTAATTCGCGGCAATTCACTTTCTTCTCACTTTTACTTTTTCCATGTTCAGTCTTGCCTTTAGCATACCCCTTGCTTTTTCTTCTGTTCTCACTTTTTTCTTCCGACTATTACTTTTCCTGCTCAGCCCACTTGCATACTCACCTCTCGCTGACAACCAGTCTGTCGGAGAAAACGTGGGGCGCCGTTTTTGCTGGCTGTGCTTTCACCCCCTCTGGCACCCCATCATCATCAGCAGCAGGCAGTAGTTGAGTGTAGCACCTAAAAAATCTGGCACCCAATTTGAATTGCAACCCGTTTTTTTTTTTTTGCTTGTGAGCTCACAAGTCAGGGTTGGCTGCCACTGATTCTGATGCTGTTGCTGTTGTTCGGTTGCTGCCGCTTCTGCTGGTGGTGGCATGTCTACGCACCAATGCGGCCACTTAAAGTTAATTTTAATCAGCAAATATTGTAATAGAAAGCGTTTAGTTGAACACGGCCGCAGAAAATGGGCGAGAAATAGAGAAAAAGAAAGTTGTTTAGAGACTTTCATTTCATTTGACCACGATTCGCCGCTTGTCACTTTTTCAGCAGTGGGGGCGACAGTTGCACCTTTTTCCCACTATCTTTCTACTGTTCGATTTTCACTGTGCCACTGCGCTGGTTTAGCTTTGTCACCCCAAAACTGTCGGCAGCTGCAGACCAAAAGTCGGCGTTGTCGTTGTCTAGGAGTCAGTCATTCAGTCAGTTTTAGTCGCTATCTAAAGCAGTTGCACTGCCATCGTCGATGCTGTTCGGTGGCACTGGACAGAGAAGTGAGGAAGATGATACCAGTGTTCCAGCGGCAGGACAGTGCTACCACCACTGTCCCCACTACGGCGAAGTGGCCGAAAATGTGCTACAAATCGATTGGCCGCTATCGATTGCTTTATGATAATTTTTATAGCTTCCCATTGGCTGAGGAGACCACTTTTCGCTTTCAGTCACTACCACCGCCAACACTTGCCGGACAGCACACATTCAGTGCCAGTCAGGAAAAGGGAAAGTGAAAAAGAGCGACAGTGGCGAGAAAAGGCAAAAAAGCCCCAAAGATGGAGATAGCTTTTCAGCTACTGACGGCCAACTGTGAATGGGCCAGTGCAAGTGAAGGAAAAAAATGTGAAACTATTGGCCATCACAGAGAATGGAAGCACAACAGCAGCAGCAACATCGGCATCAGCTATAGTGTGTAGTAGTGGCTCAAAAGAAAAGAGCCTGTGAGAGAACACAAAACTTCAACGCTGGGGCGAAGCTTTTCGGATTAGTGCGATCAAAAAAGAAAGAAGGAGAGGGAGAGTGTATTAAGCCTATTTGAATTTACATTAAGCCGTTAACGAGCATTGTGTGTGTGTGTGCGAGCACTATGCCTTTCTTTCCTGCCATTCTCTCTGTGTGCAAGCTGTCTGCCTGCCACCCTGGTCGCCGCTGTTTTCCGCTGTCTTTCCATTGTATCAGTGGCGTACAGTGCAAATAAATAGAAAGGCATTCGATACAGATTGGGCACAATCGGGGTTCATTAGCATAAAGGTTCAATTATGGAGGGAGAGAGAAAGAGAAAAAGTGTGTGTGTGAAAGTGTAAATGAGGAAGAAGGAGTAAAAGAAAATGAATGAAAGAGTGAAAGCGACTGGCCAAAAGGAAAAGTACAATGGCACACACACAGCGGTGAAAGAATAAAAGGCGACGAGGAAAGCAGACTTGGGAGTTAGAGTTAGCTGAGTTAGGACAAAGCTGAAAACAGAACCATCACAATCACCGCCGCAGAAACTGCCCCGCAACACTGAACACTGCATTGCTGCCCAGTGTCTGTCAATGACCAAGCAAGGGCAAAATGGCAAGTGGATCAGCGCTGAGTGAGAACAGAAAGAGCCACTGAGCCCACACAAAGATTTGGCACTTTCTGAACCACAATGGCAGCAGCAGCCAAAGCAGCAGTGGCATATAAACGATGGGCAATGTGCGGGAGGAAATATAGTGATGCAAAGAAAGAGAGAGAGAGAGAGAGAAGGAGAAAACGGGAATAGTTGGCCTTTTGGCTAACTCTGGTCACTGTGCAGCCGTGTTCATGGGGCCAGTGGCACATCAGCCGAATCTCCTATTCGACTAAAGCCGTCGGTGGATCTGCGTGCTTGTGCTTGTGTGTGCATCGAGTGCAGGCAAATTGATTAACTCGCCGGCGGAAAGTGAGAGAGCAGAAGGGTGAGCAAGACAATCTGCAGGAAAAGAGAGAGCAGTAGCTTTGCCTTTTTGTAATAGCGAAGGTGCCACAGCCGACGCCACCATCATCCGACGCCCTCACCAGCGGACCAACTTTCTCCTTCACACATTCCCTCTGACTGTCTCTGACTTCCTTCAAGCACACACATACACAGACAGAAGGACTCGTTTTGCGCGCCTGCAAACTCCAGTGGCAGGAGACAGCAGTAAGCTGATGTGCTGTGGAACTGTGCCCTGTGTGTGTGTTCGGGTCGTCAATTAATCATTCCTGACCCTTACGTAATTCGATTTGCTGCGAACAGATCGGCGGCAATGGTGATGCTGATGGTGTCGATGGTGGCTGGAAGGCTGGCTGGCTGGCTACGGCTGGACTATGTCGTTGCTGCCCTCCTCGGTGTTCAGTCACTTTTCTCATCCTCCATCGCTCTCTTTTCTGCCTATCTATTTTGCTTGCCAGTTTGTACAGCTGCTGAGCGATAGTAGGATTTTCCCTTCCTGAGTGCTGCTACTCAGCTCGCAAAGTGGGTGCCGAACGGTGGCCAGCGTCGTTGCTGCTGCTGCTGCTGCTGCCACTTGGACGGATCAGTTCGATTGAAATCATCCGATTACTGTGTATGAGCCACGATGCCTATTAGCGGAGATGGGTAGGGAGAGAGCGCTAAGAGTGAGCTTGACGCCAGTTCGTGGCGACGGCGGCGGAAAGTCGCGCAGAGCATTGACGGCGGCATTTTCATCTTTTTCAGCCAGCTCAGTCACACTCTATCAAAGCTTCTACTTTTGCGTTCTCCTTCTCTTTCCATCTTTCTTTTCCACTACTTTCTTCCACTTGGCCATTGTTGCCATAAAAGTTGCTAATAAAAATAACGACAACAACAATAACGAATTCCACACAATTCTCTCCGCACACACTGCCGTACACTATATACACAAATAAATATACCGCTCTTGTGGCTGAAAAGTGATCACCCGAAGACATTGACAGCTATTACAAGCTCGATTATTGCACAGTCCTCAGTCCTTGCTATAGCAAAGGCAGCAGGGATAAAGTAAAAGAGAGAAAGAGAGACTTGACTTGCCAGCAGCAGCATCATCACCGCCACTGACCGCGACAAGTGCGCAATTTGACCAGCGGCAACTTCATCGACGGCATCATCTTCACATAGTCTGAGTTGTCTTCAGCAGTGGCCGTTTCAGCTGACCACACCAGTAGAGCACTAGACACTCATTTGACTACAGACAACTAACTTGCACAGACAAAGTCAGAATCTCTCTGACTCTGTCTTCAAATCATCAAGGAGTCTGCTTTGTGTTGAAGTAGTAGCCAGCCACCACGGGTTGTCGTCCATCTCGCGGACGGCTGCACTCTCTCTCGCCTTCTCCTCTTGCTAATCTCTGGTCGTCGCCGTTGTCTGTGCATTTGTCAAGTCGAATTACCAGCGCACACTTTAAAGCTGTGCCTGCTCTACTGTGTCCGTCTGTCTGCTTCTGCTGATGCCTCTCTGCCTTTGCCTTCTCTTCGAGACTGCTCATCTTGAGCTGCACCAGAGTGAGTGAGTGGTAGTGTGTGCCGATTGGTGCGGCGATGAGCACTCGTTTCAATCAGTAAGACGATTAATTTTCATTAGACATCAACAACTGACTGGTGGAGGAAAGCGAGAGAGGCTGTAGTAGTAGAAGAAGGAAAGAATGAAAGAGATGAAATAAGAAATGAGAGAGAAAGAAGATGAGAAAGAAGAATCCAGTTTGGCTAGCCTATTTGGCCGATTGGTGCTGGCCAACTTGCCCCTGTCTTGCCACTGCACTACACTGCACTGAATTCTGAGCCCTTCTCTGATTCCTTCACTCTCTCTCTCTCTCTCTTGGCTGGCTCTCTGCATTGATTGATCCCAGTTGCCGTTGTTGTTGTTGTCTGCCCCACTGCAATGCAATCCCTTTGAGCAGTGTGTTCTGGTGTTCTAGCGGAGTCCAATTGGGGTACTACCACTGGCGGCAGCAATTGGCAATGTGGAAAGTGCTTCCGCCGCTGCCGCCGCTGCCGACGCCGCCGTCATCATCAAAGCGGCGATTGTTTCATCTACTCCTGCTGCTGCTGTTGTTGATGTTGCTTTTGCTGTTTTAGCTAGCCATCCAACCATTTTCACTAGCCCAATCAGCATTTCAGCGTTGCTGGCATCATCGCTGATCGG
The DNA here is from genome assembly GCA_024499935.1 of Tyrophagus putrescentiae. NCBI lineage: Eukaryota > Metazoa > Arthropoda > Arachnida > Sarcoptiformes > Acaridae > Tyrophagus > Tyrophagus putrescentiae. The sequence continues at coordinate 10,407,596 of JAMZRA010000001.1, read as the reverse complement.
CGGCAGCAGCAGAAGTGTCTTCAGCCGAATCTTTTTCAGCATGCTGTTTCTTTCTATTTTTACTCTGTCTTACATGCTCTGCCAAGCTTCATTGCCGCCTGCTCGACAATCCTCCTTTCCTTCTTCTTCTTCTTTTTTATTCCCCCTTTTTTCTGCAGCATTGATTATTGCACTGGTCGGCAGCTTCTTGCTTAGCGATTCTGGCAAGTTGGCTTTGGTCGTCAGCTGAGCTCTGCTGCTTCTGTTAGGCTCAGTGTGTGTGAGTGTGAGAGTGGAATCAGCCGTCCTGTCTCTGGAATGGTCTCTGCATGCCATGTCTGTCCGCATGTCCTCTGCCCATCGAAGCATTGGCAGCATTGGCAGCAGCAACCATTGCCATTGTCTCCTTCATCTCTTTGTCTCAATTAGCGCCGCTGTCGAGTCTAATTGGCGCAATGGATGAGTCGCCGAGGCTGAAATGGCTGAGGCTGCTTTTGCAGTCGTTGCATTCATTGCTGCCTTAGTCCTTTCCCCCTTTTCAGCCATTCCGAATTGGAGTGTTTGCAACCAAGAAATGTGCGCTGCTTTTTCTTCTTTCTCTCTCTCTTTTTCTCCCGTTTTCTGCCGCATCCTCAGTCGGAGCCTCTGTGTGTTGTTCTGTCCCTTTGTCCCGCCAGCCAGCCATCAATCATGGCCGTTTTGTCTGCTGCTTTCTTTTGCCCGTCATCTCGCATCTCTTCTCCATCTTCATCTGCCCTGTCACCCATTGCTATTGCTGCTGCTGCCTTTCTTCTTCTTCTTCTTTCATCTTTCTCTTCATTTCTTTTTCTAGACTCAGTGGCTGGAGCTCACTTTCATTTTCACACAAACGCACACACATGCTCGCACATACCCACAAATCTACCCTGCCCCGATCTGCCGATCCACATAGTCACACGCACGCACAAACACATGCACATGTTGTTTTGCTTTGTTTTGCCTACTGTGCCGATTTGCTAGCTTTGCTATCGTCGTTGCTGCCAAAGAAAGAAGAGAGACTTCCTTAACAGGGTCGACAGCAGCAGTCATCAGCATCAGCCAGCCGATCATTTGCTGATCGGAGAGAACCGTCACCCCCTCCCCCTTTGCCTAATACAGAATTGAGGCGAGCAGGCACAAACAAGCACTTCTTGGATCTGATCTCAGAGTCTGCCGTCGTCGTAGTTTGGTCTTAGCTGTAGCCGTTGTCGTTGCCGTCGTCTTCGTCATGTTGCCATTCTTGCCACTGGCCAAGTAGTTGCAAAATTTGCCTGCCTGCCTGCCAAAGGAGCACCAGCCGACGTGCGTCCCTCCGCGATGAAGGCAATCTTCTGGTGATGGTGTGTAAATAACGAAGCCAGTGCACATACACACACACACACACACAGTCAGGCAGACAGGCAAACTCAGTCTGCCGTCGATTCGACAGACTGAGTTTGCCGTGGCATTCGCATCCGCGCCACTGACGCCACTCACTCACTCACTCACTCACTCACTCACTACACTCTCTGTCTGCTCCTTGCACTCAGGAAGTAGTGGTGGTGGATGCGGTGCAGCAGTACTAGGGCAAGCACACTCTCGTCGCCTCAGCAGTCAGCAGCGTCTTAGCAGTTCAGTTGAGCTCAACTTGAGCTCGATTAACTTCTCCCCACGTCTATAGCTAGTGCCAGTGCTGATGGTGCTGATGGTGCTGCTGATTTGGGTGATGCCGCCTGTTTTGGCTCTTGCTTTTGCAGCTTATCAAGAGGGTGCAATCTGGGTCAGGGTAAGGTCATCAGGAGGTCGGGTCGGGCCCTCGTTTCCCCTTAACTACCGATCAGGCGGTTGATTGCGGTCAGAGGGTACTTGACAGCAAAAAACGAGGGCACATCTTTCATCACTCTTTTTCTCTCCCTTACTTGACAGTCATCGCCCGTAGTCAGAGAGTAGGCACCGGCAAATGGCCATCACGAGGCGCATCAGGAGCTAACCAGTTTCCCATTACAGTTTACCGGGAGAACTATAAGGCGAAATTCCTTCTTCTTTACTTTTTTGCCCGTTTTCTTCATTTTCTCGATTCACCGGGACTGTTTGTAGTCATTGGTTTGTTGCACCCTTTTTCTCCAGAGCCCGACACACCACTTTTCTTATCGATTGCACTTGTGTTCGGTGCACTGTTTCCCGGTGTAGGGTACTGTCTGTCTTGTGTGAGTGAGTAGTGCCACTTTGCACTGTGCTCTCATTGCTCTGCTGCGGAGACTGGTTCACCATCACCAGCACTCGATGGCTCGTCGCATTCAAATTGCATCAGGCAAATTAATTTTATTGCCAGAATGAGGCAGGGAAAAAAGACAAAAAATAATGGGAGAAAAGGAAAAGAAAAAAAGAAAAGAGAAAGGGAAAGTTCAGCGCACAGGCAGATTGGATTTGATTTGTGGTGTCGAGGTATTCAGTGACAGCCATTCCTGACAGGAAGCAATTCATCACCGCGCTCTGCTCTACTTCCATTTGCATATTGTCTGCGGCAGATTTGCTGCTGCTGCTGCCCTTTCTGCTGATGTTGCTGTAACGACGCACTCTGAGCGCCCTTTCCCTTCCTATCTAATGCTCCCACTTCTGCTTTCTCCTTTGCTGCTGCTGCTTATTCTGGTAGACCACCGTTTTTCTTTTTTTTCTTGTCGAATAAAACGGAAAGAGGAGAGAAAAAAGAAAAAGTGAATGTGAGCTGAGAAGTCGGCGTACCTGCTTGAGGCGCCTCTAGCCGCACATGGCGCCTCTAATTTTCTCAATTTGTCGTAGTGCCTCTGCATTCGAATCTTTCACTCATTCACTCCTTTGCAATATGATTCATATGCTAATCACAAAGAAAGTGAGAGAGTTTGAGTTTGCTTTCTGACTATTTTCAAATGGCGATAATCGACCATTACCGCTCGTTGTGCGGCTGCGACCATATGTCACCTCGGAAACCTTCTGCAGGCACACATACAGGCTTTTTTCTTAAGAGTGCTTGAAAACGTGTTTGGCCGGTAAAAAGCGGCTGTCTGGAGGGGGCAAAAGTATCTGTCTATTTTGGCAGTCAGTTGGCCTGCTGCCCCCATCACAAATTCACACATTTGGTGTCACTCTCTTTTTCAATGGGCCATTATGCTAGAGATGCGGCAAAAAAAGAGGGAACGACTCTCAGCGGTGCTTGATGTAAAAAACTCGTCGTTTGCAATTAGATTTTCAGCCTGCAGTGGCTTATACTGCCTCTGCAAACTTTGGCCACTGCTCAGTTGCAAAAAGGCCAGTTTGTGAAGGAAACGAATAAAAAGCGGCAAAAGTAGCAGCAGTTGGCATTGGTTGATGCATCGACAGCAAAGAGCCGCAGACATCAAACTATCTCCCTTTTCAACTCCACACTGTGCCACTGCACTCGGCAGCTCGTAATAACAGACAATAAAAAGCGAATAATAATTGTCACACATGCACTGGGCCAAACGGGAGAGGAAAGGAGAGGGAAAACGAAAAACACGCCTGGGAGTTATTGCGCTTGATGGCTCCCATTTGCATTCGGGTGGCCGCCATTGCGTTGGACTGCTTACTGACTAGACTAGACTGAGGCTGTTGAAGTTGCAGCTGCCTCTCATATCACCGTTTCCTTTTTAGCAGATTCTTTTTATTTTTTGTAACTGCTGTAGCAGCTACTGCTGCTGTGTTTCTTGTTTTTCCTGCTAACAGGCAAACCCGCCGGCAACGATTGAAATGAAACCAAATGCTAAATTTGTGTAACCGCATTGTGCACTGCGGTGCGCTGCTCAAACAGACGACGATCACTTGCCACTGTCGATTGTCTTTTCTTTTCTTTTCCTTCCCTTCAGTTCCTTCAGTCTTTCCCCCACCCCGTCTGATTGGGCTCGCTTAAATTTGCACTCGTCTGATTTGAACCGGAATCGTCGTCGTCGCTGTCTTTGTCGTGCACTACAACACAAAGTGCGGATGTGCCCATTGCCGCCGCCTCAGCTGCAGTTGCCTTCTTCTACTTCTTCTTCTCCACACAGAGCGCTTCACTGCAGCGCATTCATTTCCATTGCCACTGCCGCCGACGATGCAAATGATTCTCCAGTTCCGAGGCCGTTTGCTCGCGCGCGCCCGCGTTTGCTTGCTTGCTTGCTTGCTCTTTCGGAAGCGATTAGCGTGTCTAATTAGAGAACAAACCCAAGTGAAGAGAGGGAAAACGAGAGAAAGAGAGAGAGAATTAATTCTCGTGCCACTGCGTTTCTGCTACTTTTCTACTTTCCTCCTCCTCCTCCTCCTTGCCGTCAGTTCTGCTTTGTCTGTAATTCAATTTAAATGCAATAGCAAATTTTGCCGTTAATTACCGTTTTATTGAAACTCGATAGGGCACTAATAGCAGGCGACGACGATCATTCACGATTGCTGAATTGTGAGCACACGCCCGGCTGCCCACTACGGCGGCGGCGGCCAGCTTGCTGCCAGCGGAGAAATGACTGACTGACTGAATGAGTGAGTGAGTGAATGGGCACAACCAGAAACTGTAACACTAGCAGCAGCAACAACAGCAGCTTGACATTTGCCTCAGTGGGTTTGGCTCGCTGTTTTGTGGTGGCATTTGCAAGCGCCGTCAAATACTGGCTAAAGACACAAAAATACAAAAATACCCAGACACAAATGTACAGGCCACTGCACTTGTCAATGGTTAACAAGTTAGGTTGAGCAGTCGTCTCTGGCTCTGTCGCTCATTGCATTACCAAAAAATCGATTTGAAATTAGTTTTTTTTGGTTAAATTAGCATTGAGGAAAAGTAAAAGAAAAAACAGCTGAGCCAAACGCCAATTGTGGAAACGGTAATTCTGAAAAAAATTTAAATTGAATTGTCACTTTATTTACAGTTTACGGCTATTTTGTCCAGTAATCATCTTTGTGCTCATCTTCACATCACACCAGGACATCACACCACCACCCACTTCACTCACACTGTACGACAAAAGTGTTAGTGCCGAGGGTGACGGCGGCAGTGGCTGCTGATGATTAAGTTCTGCTAATCCGAAGGCAGGCAGCTACTTAGAAAGCGCCTCACGTCTCTATTAGCCAAATGTTGCCCACTGTCCACTAAAGCGATGCTAATGTATGTGTGTGTGTCTCACACAGTTGGCCGCTGCCAGCCAAGCATTGCACCCAAGGGTGGGAATCGAGTCCACTTTTCCGCAGTAGCTACACAGCCAACGTTACGCGCCCTCTAGCGTTGGCTGTGTAGCTACAGCGGAAAAGTGGACTCGATTCCCACCCTTGATTGCACCTCTCCCTTCTCCCTTCTCTATGCAACTGCTTTTTTGGCTAAAAAAGCTCATCAGGCCGCCCAGACGGCTGTGAAAGTGTCGTCACGGCTGTTGGACACCTCACACCGACACCGAAGCAATCTGCAACGGCAGTGTGCTCATCAGCAGTCAGCAGTGCTCGATGACTCCATTTTCCGAGGCCCCGTTTGCGCCTGATTATTAATGATCACCCTAATTGAGCGCCCTGTGTCTGTGTCTGGGTTTGTGTGTGAGTGAGTTCGTCTGATGAGGCGCCGGCCGTCTTGATGAACGCAAAAAAGAAGAAGGAAAAGGAGGTGGTAGAGGAGGAGGAAGAAGAGATAAAGTAGTAAAAGAAGAAGATGAACCACTGAACCAATGAATGAATGAATGCGTGTGTGTGTGTTTGGTGACTGCCTATTTGTTAGCTAACAATGTCCGTTCTGGCGAGTTTGCATTCGATTAATAATCATCATCATCATCATCAAATCAGCAAGTGAAGTCAGTCGGTTGGTGGCCCGGTGGCCAATAGCAGCACTACTAATGGAAGTAGTAATGGCAAGTGCTAATAGTGGCAATAGTACCAATACACACACTATGCCGGTATATCGGTGAGTGCCACTGCCGTCGTCGACCTGCGGCATGTCTTGTTTTACCGTTTGGTCGGTGCCGTTTTGTCGCTGCCCTAACCATCCTCTTTGTCGTCGTCGTCGTCGTCGTTCTCATCCTCTTCTTTTGACAAACGTCGTCGGCAATTGCTCGTAATTGAATCATAGCGAAATTATATGCTGCGGCTATTTGTGTGTCGATAAATTGCTTGTAAGTGAGTGAGTGTGTGTGGATACAGTTTAATGTAATAACGCTTTCCTCTCTCTCTCTATCATTCACTATTATCAGTATTGACTTGAACCAACAAGCCAAAGGGCGAAATGAGTGATGGAAGTTGGCGTGCTCGCCGACCAGGCCACACAGCCAAAACCGCCACCGCCACCACTGCGGCCTGACCGCGAACTGCGACATTTGTGTGTGCACTCACTGGCCGCAGTATCTCTTCTCCCTCTTTTCTTTCTTTGATTTGCGGTCACACTTAATGATGCCCAGCTATTGCCGATGCGGGTAATAATAATGCGTGCTGGCTCAAAAGAAAAGACACTCACGCGCAAACACTGGCAAAGTGGCTTACGCTGCCGCTTTGGACCTCTGCCAAGGATAATGAAAAGGAAAGAGAAGAAAGTGTGGAGGTGTCGTGCACAAGATGACCACACAACCGTAGCAGCGTAGATGAAGCAGTTGAAACCCGGCAAAGACGCTATCTTTGTCATCTCTCTTCCTCCCTCTTTCACTGACTTTTGTGACTGTCCGATAAAACTGAACTTTCTCTTTTTTCTCACTAGATGTTTGTCTGGGATAGTCTGTAGGCAGCAATAGAAAAAAGATTGTGAGCAATTGCTTTCGGCCAAAGTATTGCCGAGAGAGCAGCAAAAGTTGCAAATTTTGCACTGAAAGCTTTCATCTTTTTTTGGAATTTGCGCGAAAGAAAGGGCAAAAAAAGCCGTGGATAGGCAAAACGACCAACACTCTAGGACTCTATTGAGGCAAGTAATGCCATCATCATCATCAGCTGTACAAGCTGTTTGAACATGGAGCAAAGTCTGTGGGCCACTTGCGAAAATTTCTTCTTCTGTAGCAGCAGCAATGCACTGTTGCAACTGATGTCTTGTACTTGTTTGTACTTGTGCCTTGCCAGGGTGCACAGTTTTTCTCTTTTGCCCAACTACCACCACACCACCACCACCACCACTACTACTACTACTATTTTTCTTTCTTCTCTAGCACTCTGGTGTTTTTCATTAGAATGAAGCCGCCGAAAACAAGAGCCATAAGTGATTTGATTAGCTTCCCCATAACGAGAGTGTCTGAGAGGGAGAGTGAAAGAGCGCGCGGCTCTACACATGAGAGATACATTTGCAGTGCACATTGGCCTAAGCAAACATACACAGAGTTAGAAAGATAGAGAGAAAGACAAGTTAATAACGGCCAATCTATCTAAATGGATAGCCCAGGCAGCAAAGACAGACAAACAGACAACAAAGCAGAACCAACAACTTCAGCAGTAGGGGCGCAGCAACAGCAGAAAAACGGGGAAAGAAAATGAAAAAATAAGCAAAAGAGCTGCAAAAACAGCAAGGCCAATGAGGAGGTTTTGCCGGGAGGATTCCCTGGCAAACACAGACACAGACACATAAACATACCAACACTGCCACAGACTCAGACATTGGTCGCCTGTGCTCGATGGTCGGATAGTGGCTCAGTGCCAAGTGCCTTCACTAGTTGGTGCATTACCCTGCACCACAGTGCACCGTCGCTGTCCACTATGAAAGTCTGGTACAGGCAAAACTCACAGTGCGGACGCGCCAGCAAGTACGGACGATGACAACGCCATCTCGTTTAGTAAAGCAGTTGATTTAATTTTTCTATGCATAAACATTAGCGTCTGTTGAGACAAAAAGAGCGTTTTATGTCAACATAGACGTTGGCGCCCGCAAGTACGGATGAAAGCTGCGATACAGATTTTGTCCGTACTGTGAGTTTTGCCTGTAGTTGGCCTCAGTGGGCAGCAGCAGCAGCAGCAGCAGTTAGCCCAAGCAGCTCCATTTATTTCCGGCCAGCGCCAAATCGAAGCTTCATTTAGCCGACATTTAATGACGATTGCGCCCGATGTTCACTGCTTTGCCTGTTTATCCGCCTGCCTGTTTGCCTGCCTGACTGTTTGTTTGCTGCTGCTGATGCTGATGTTGTCTGTGATGTCCATAGCACTCAACAGCAATGGCAGCGGTTGAGCAGCTATTGAAGCAGGCAATGCACTGCTCTCTGTTCACTGCCCAAATGCCTCTTTGTCACCGGCGTGTGCGGACAGCAACGACGACGACGAACACCACCACCACCACCACCACCGCCGTCACCATTGCCTGTCCATTCATTTGCACTGGCTGGCTGGCAATCTAATTTACTCTATCGATTAATTATTATGGTTCTACCGCATCTAGCGTTGACAGCAGTAGTAGAAAAGTCTTTTGCAGCTTTTCTAGAAAAGCTCTTCAGAGCAGTGTATTGAGACGCTGCTCTCTGTTTTCTTTTTCTTCCTCTTTACTACCAGCTCAGTCAATTTTTATTTTCTTTTGTTTTGTTTTTTATCACTCCAATCCTCTTTTTAGTCCCTATTCACTGTACTTATTGTGCTGTCAGAGGCGCACACGCGTTCAGAGGCACTCACTCACACTCAAACACAAGCACAAACACAAGCGCAACTAACTGAGTTAAAAGTCTTTAAATTTTATAATTTTAAAATGCATTCATTCACTTATCCACTTTGCTTATTTGCATATTTGCTAGTGCACACTGGCACTGCAATTAGCGCCTCGTCACAATTAGCCAAGTGTGCCGTCGTCGTCGTCGTCGCGACACAGTTCCCTTTTCTTTCTTTCATTTCTATTTTTCATTCACCCCTTTCCCTTGCTGTTTCGCTGGTAATGGGCTCTTTCTCTTTTCACTGCACCCTTTTTGCAATGCATAGTGGCAGGAGGACAGAGGAACTGAAATGCTACTGCCGCAGTGACTACCATCACTGCCATCAGCATCAGCCACCACCACCACCACCACACTAACAGCAGTTTCCCGGCCACTCTTTCAAGCGAGTAATGGCCGTTTTAAAGCATCACTACTGCGAGATATACACTCTTAATTGCGTTATTGTCGCCCTCCACTAGCTGCTGCTCATTGAAATTGGAAAGAGAGAAGGAGCAAGCAGAGGGAACTTCGCCCACGGACTGGTCGTCATTTCACAACCATAAAGTCGATCCACTCTGTGTGTCCATGTGCCACTGCTTTGCTCTCTTTCTCTCTCTCTTTCTCTCCATTGCCTTTCGGTTCACTTTCCTGCAGTGCATTTCACTTGCGCGCCTTTTTCAAATTAAAAAACCCGAATCGGCGCTGGTGCACTCCGACGCGGCATCTTGCGGGCCAGTGATCCATTAGCCCACCGCTGCCTGCCGCCAGTGGTCCTGTCCCACTGCCCGAGATGGCACTGGCTGCTGCAGTGAGCGCTGTTTCTTGACTCTTTCTCTTTCTCAACTTGAATTTTGCTCGCTGAGAGAGAGAGAAAATTCGAAACGCTATTGCCGATGCTCGTTTATATGTCACGTAATTAGGCGGTCAAGGACGTTTGTTGTTGTTTTCTACTATTTTTGCACAACATTTTTACATTGCTGTGACAACAAATAGAACATTTTTCCTAAACATTTTACAATTTTTAACACAATTTTTATATCTTTCTTTCCCTTTCTTTTTAGATGACGGCGATGAAGTGACGTTGATGTACGCCAAACTCGAGGTAAGTGTGTGACACATTATTTTCGCAAATATTGCGCCGCCATGCCATTCGCCATAGAGACGACCACTCAGCTGAAAGCACTCAACAAAGAAGAATGAAAAGAGAAGACTACTTCATTGCATTCCCTCGTCCATTTGCCATCTTCATGCCCTTCCTCATTAGACTCTCTGTGAGTTATTGTACTTGTGGTCTTTATTGTTGTTGCTGTCGCTAGTGTGGCGACCACTGTGGGCATTGCGGTCGACATTGCGTCCAGTGCGGCGACGGCGGCTGCTGCAGCTCTTGCTCTTGCCACTGACAGTGGCAGTAATGTTGTTTCAGCCCACGCAAATTAATCAAACGATAGCTTAAAGTTCATGTCAAGCAGGCAGGCTAATCTCTTGTGATTAGGAGCGCATTACTTCTTCTCCAACGACTGTGGTGGGTTTGTGGTTGTGGGCTGTGTGGCCCCTCCAGTTGTGATTCATTTCGCATCCTGCACTTCCTCTTTCTAACTCTAGCTCCAGCTGCCTCGGCCATTCTCTTGACTTGCTTCCGTTCTCCAGAGTCCAAGTGCAGTGGTAGTGTGTGTCCAGTGCTGCACACAATGCACAACACACAAACACACTCACATCGACACATTCAACGACACTCTTCCGTTGCGGCCAGTGGCCACTTATGCTTGCCGTCAAACAGCCTAGCCAGTGCTTTACTGATGGTGGCCAGTGGCCACTACTTCTCCACAGCCTAACAGCAGTAATAATTCGATCTTGCAGTTCAGTCTTGCAAAAGAGCTTCGAGACTGCTGCTTGTACTGGTTTCTGCAAGCTGCAAAAGCAAAGCTGAAAAGAAGCTGCTGCTGCCGCTCTCTGAGCAGGCAAACGTCACCACTGGAAGAAGGCTTCACTAGCCCTGATTGACTAAATAATATCTCATCTCAGCCTTTTAAAAGCAATCGAATCAAAATGGTTTCAAGCTGTCAATTTAATTAGGCGTTCGCTTGGAAATGAACAAGTTTGCTGCCGTTAGTCCTGCTGCTGCTGTTGCTGTTGCTGTTCCTGCTCTTTCTTTCTACTTTTTGGCGTCATTCTTGCCGGCGGCCGAAAAAATTCTTTTAGTGAAGCCTGTATTTAGAGTAGACTGCTGACCGGAGATCTGCTGGCAAACACATACACACTCTTTTTTCTTTCATCCTTGGCAACACTTTTCGATGATAGAAACAAGTCAGTCTACTGCTGTTGCTGCTGCTGCTGCCACCCTTCTCTTACTTAGACAGCCCACGCACATACCCAGCACACGCTAAAGTGACCATAATCGGCGAGCGAATGTACGAGACAGAGAGCTTTGTAAGAAATTGCCAACTGGGAAAAATCCATTTCGATTACGGCGCCCAGAGCAAAAAGTGACCATGTTGTGGCTGTCGGAAAGGAGAGAAGAATAAGAAGAAAGAAAAGGGAAGATGAAGAGAAAATGGAATTGAGAGAAGAAAAGTGCAAAGTGCTCGCTTTCCGTAGCCACAGAGTAACCGGGCACTGCTGCGACAGCAGCAACATCATCATCACTGGAGCACTACACTACACTAGGCCACTCGACCACTGACCACTCAAAGAAGTCAGTGAAGACAGTGGCTCAAAGTGGGAACCATGAGCAATGGTATCCTGCTGTTGTTGCTGCTGGAAACCAGTGCTAAAACGATGCCATAACCACTACTACTACCACCACCACAACCACCAAAAGCCAATTTGGTCAGTGCTGAGCAAGGCGACGCAATTTGGAAATGCAATGCAAAAGAAGAAGAAGAAGTAAAAGTGAATGCAGTGGAAAGTAGCCCAAGGATGAGGCCCGCCTAGTACTAACTAGTTTGAGTACCAGGCGCAAACTGGTATGAGTTGCCAGCCAAGTCAAACCAGCCATCCAACCAGCAAGGACGAAGCCAGTGAGCATTTCTCGCATCAGCGATTCCTTTTCAAACACACACACACACCTTTGTCCTTCCGATGCCTCTCTCTCTCTCTCTCTCTCACTAACTCTCCGTTTATTCTATCTATTCGTCTGGACACTTTTGCAGACTGCTGTTTGGCAGCCCACGCTGTCACCGTACGCACATTCACACACACAAACACACAGTCACCGAGACGCTGACAGAGTTCCATGGTACGGCAGGGTCGGGAATGGAAGCAGAGAAAGAAAGGCAGAAGGAGCAGCACCTAGTTCATGATCTGTTTGCTGTTGCTGCCGTGATCACTAAGCCGGCACAGACACACACATTTTCTCTTTTTTTCTCCCATACACAAACGGGCATTGTCACAGGGGCAACTTGATTTAAAACTTTAGGTTCCTCCCGGTGTGCGATTGAATTAGAATGAGGCGCCAGAGTGAGCGCAATTGTGAATTGCAAAAGAGCGCACAAATAAGCAACCAGCAGCAGTTTGGCTGCTGCTGCTGTTTCTGCACTCTCTCTTTTCCAATGTCCCCTGCTCATCTACGCCTTTTGCTGTGCACGCTGTGTACAGAAACTGTCCTGAAACTCTCCCTTTCTCACTCTCGCATTTTACTACAAAAGGCAGCAAAAGTAGTAGTTTGCTGATGCTGCTGCTGCTTCTGCTGATGCGACTGAGTGCCTCAATGGATGAAATAATAGGACGAAATGAGTGGTGAATAGATTTATTCATGCAAGAGGCGCTCCTTATTTATTGGAGCTAGCTCGCCGTGGCGGAGGACTACTTGCTGATGCAACGGTTCCAGCAGCGGCCGCCGCCGACGCCGCGCGGTGACAGTATTTGGTGGCGGTGATGGTGGTGGTGGTCTTCATCGGCTCCGATGTGTGCAACGTGCTCATCAGCTCTGTGTTTGTTTACTGCCGCTGATTTGGCTGCTGCCATCGTCGCTTTCTTTCTTTCAGTCTGCCTCTTATTCTTTTTCCTGTTCTTTCCCTGTTCTTTCTTCCTCCTTCCTTCCTCCTTGCGGCCGCAAAACTTCGCTTTCTCCATCTTTGCCTTCTCTATCGCCCCCTTCCTCCCATCTGCAAACCGGAGTCCATTCTTCTGCCAAGCCAGAACGGCATTCCCCTATTCACTGCACCGCTGGGCCCATCTTTTCCCATCTTTTACTACTACAACTACTACCACCGCCACTGTGACTACTTAACTTCAGTGCAAGTGCAGGCGGCAGCAGGAAGGCGGGCAGGCAGGCAGAAGGCGAACGAGTAAATTTAACTTCATTCAGAATCGAAATTAAGCTTTGCTCGTTTAATTTTATTTTTTAATTTGCCCCGCAACTTAATCAGCGGAACCCTGAACTCGGTGTGTGTGTGTTTGTGCAAGGGAAAGGGGAAGGAAAAGTGGAAGTGGAAGTGAAAGTGGAAGTGTGTGCGGATCCCCTTGTGAGTGTTGGTTGTCTTGTCTTGTCTTGCATTCAGTATTCCTTGTAGTAGAAGTGTGTGTGTGTATGTCTGCCCTTGTCTGTGCGTTATGTTGTGTCCGTGTCTGTTTGTTCTGCTGTTGAGCCGGTTGAGCTGTATATTCTGTGTATTCTCTCTGTGTTTGTCTGTTTGTATGCGTTTGTGTGTGCTGGGAAAAAAGGAAAAGAGGGTAGGCAAAAGAAGGCATCGAATTGGCGCCATTGCCTCCCATCATCATCATTTGCGCTGTGCCTCTCTTGTCTGCGCACCAAGGCGCGATGCAACATTTCAATTTGCCTGCTGCCACTGCTGCTGTTGATGTTGATGGGGCCAGTGTGTGTGTGTGTGTCTTGTCAGGGCAGTATTCCTCTTCGTTTCTCGTTTATGATTGCTTCCTCCTTTATCTGCATCATCCTTGCCCCCTCTTATTCACTCACAGTGTTATCGGTGTCGAATCGCATTGTTCTAGGCTTTGTTTGCCCAGCCGCATCCATGCACAGCTGCAATGGCTGATGCTGCTGATGCTGCTTTTGCTCGTTGTGTTTGACCGTGTGCTTGGCACTTGCACTTGATCACCCTCGCTGAATCTTCTCCTGCTCTTTATTTTTTCTTCATTTTTTTCTTTTTGTCATCGTCTTCATCTTTGTTCATTGTCGTTTCAAGCTGAAAACACTGCCTTTTCTCACACTCTAGCGCCATTGCTGCCGCCGCCGCCAAGCTCTAAAGAGCTGCTATCGAGTCAAGATTAAGTTAGGAGAAGACCAGATCAGCGGACAAACAGTGTCGCTTGCTTGCTTACTTACGTCTGTGTACACCCTGAAGTTTCGCTCGGGCAAACAGAAAGGGAGACAGTGTCGCACAACTGGACAGTGGTGTTACTTTTGTGTGTTTGTGTGTGTGCTGGCGTGAAAGAAAACTGTGCAGTGTGACAATGGCAGAGTGGCATCAGAGCAGGCACGGGCAGCGATGGCAGCTCGAGGAGCCATCTCAAACGAAGCAGAGAGACCGAGTACAGATCGCGTAGAAGAGATTAAATTTGCTTTCTGCTCTTTCTCTCTCTTTCTCTGCTGATTGTGATTGCGGGGGTAATTATTATTGAAGCTTCAATTCATTATGCCATTTATTATGACAATGACAGCGATCAGGGGGCTTTTATGGGTGCTTTGATGGCAGCAGGCAAACAGGCGACCACTACTTTGATCTCTATACAGCATCAGCAACAAAGGCACTAGTACTACTAATGGGCAGAAGTAGTCGTTGTCCTCCTCCTCCTGCCGCTGGAGATGTCTGGCCACCGATCGAGGAAAAGGAGAAGGAGGATGTTTGTGTTGTGCGAGTGCACTGCTGTGCTTGTGTGTTTGATTGCAGACAGGCAGGCAGGCAAACTGACGGAACACAAATGTTCGATGGATGCTGCCAAACGGAGAGTGCACAGATGCGGCAGATGCTTTTGCTTTCTCCTTCTCCTTCTCCTTCTCCTTCTCCTTCTCCTTCTCCCCTCTCCTTCTGCCCTGCTCATTCTGGTCGTCGCCGGCGGACGGACATGGCCGCCGGACGCATCGAGCAGATATTAATGAACAGCACCAGTGACCGCATTGTCTTGGATCGCCATTGCTGCCGCCTTGTTTACAAACAAACCAGTTTGGCCCGTGCCGCCTTCAGCGCTGGTGGTAGTGGTGGACGGTGGGCTGAACAGGGCAGCATGATCTGAGCTTCATGACCGATAGCCATCATCAACGCTCCTTCTGGTGCTTCCTTTCAGTTCATGGCAATACTACCAGTTCTGCTGTTGTTGTTTTTGCCGTTCCAGGGCAGTAGTGGCAAAAGTGACAGTTGGTAGTGGTGCCAGTAGCAGCAGCAGCGGAAGGCAAAGGGCACTCGCCCACGCACCCACAGGACCTCTCGGCGTCGATTTGTAGTGGCATGTATGCTTACTAATTTGTTGAAGAAATCAATTTATCAATTGACCCCGATTGTTAATGGCTCCGACTGGGTGGTCAGCTGCCAGAAGAGGAAGGGAGAGAGAAGAGAGAGGACTGTGGCTGTCGTTGGGAACTGGCAGGCAGCTCTACCCTGCCTCCGACAACTTGCAGCCCACAACCACCGAGGGGAAGTTTTGATGGTGGTGGTGGTGGCGGTGCTGGGCGACGATGGCCCTCTTCTACTTCCACCAGCAAAATAGCAGCAGCAGCCCCATCCGCTGGCTGATGATGCTCAATGCGAGTGATCCGATTCTGGATGGCTGGCTAACCTAATTTGATATATAGAGCCAATTCGATGTCAATGTCTGTCTATCGATATGTTTGTGTTGCAGTCTGCTTGCTCGAGTTGCAGAGAGTTCCATACATACACACACACACAATCTCCCTTCCTCCCTCCTTGAAGTTCCCTCGTTCACACACAAATGTATTCACGTTATTGCTGTTTGATGATTACCACTGGCCGCTGTGCATTCAGTTGAGCACAATAGTGCTGCTGCTGCTGCTGATGTTGCTTCTGTTGCAGTGCGTTACTGTTGAGTGTCACAGCCGTGGCAGCCAAGCATCACCAGCAGAAGCCAGAGCCAGTGTGAGTACTAGTGGGCCACCCTGAAAGCAGTCAGTGTGTGTGTGAGTGTGTACGACCGCACAACGGGTGAAAGAAGGACTCCAATCATTCAACTCGCCGCCATTCGGCGCCGGTTGTCGCAGTTGTCTCCGCACTTGAAGCTCACAACGGCAGTTGCATTGGCAATGGCACCAGTACTAGCACCAGCAGCATCAGCAGCTTTCGTTTACCAAATGAAAAGAGCAGAGCAAAGTCCCCTTTTGCCAGACCACTCACGCCAATGGTCGTTGTCGCCGTGGTGGCAATACTTGGCAGGCAAACTTGCAAACTTTGCTCTTCTGCTAGCTTCGATTAGCGTTGATGCCGCCTGAGAAGAGAAAGGGGAAAAGGAGGAAAAAGGGAAAAAGCGGCAAAAACGGGTGAATCGAAAAATCTTCCAACGGCAGCAGTGTTTGATCAAATTTGGAGATCTTTAGCCTTTTTAGCATGTAGCAAAAAAATAGAAGAATGAATTATTCAGACAGACAGACAGCGAAGAAGACTTGTCTGCCTGCCTGGTTTGTTTGTGTCTGCCTAGACCTAGCTGGCTGGCGAGCCGGGGTGATGGAAGTAGTTGGCGCCATCGGCTACAACTACTTCCATCACCATCATCACCGCCACCACCATCACCAGTGTCATCATCATCGTCTAGTTTCGATTTGCTGAATTGTACAGAAATGTTGTTGCCGCCAACAATGGCGAATGAATGAGAGAGAAAAAGAGCTTGCAGTTTGAGCGCGCAGTTTGAGCAGTTGAAGCCGCTGACATCAAACCATGCTCCTCTTACGCTATAGTCAGGGAAAGAAGAGAGAGAGAGAGAGCAAAGAGGAAAAAAGGAAAAGAGCTACAGCGACGCCGAAGACGCCCGCGCATCTTTCTCTCATTCATTCTTTCCTTCCTTCACTCATTCATCTCTTTCTCTCTCTCTCTCTCTCTCTCTCTCTCTCTCTTTGCCTTTCTCTCATCGTCCGCATCGTCGGTTTGCCTAGTATTCGATCGAGGGCTCACTCTTTGCAATTGCAGTCAGTCAGTTGGTCGATCAGTTGGTGGAGCAGTCGGTCGGAGTAGGAGTTCTCTGCAGTGCACGAGGAGCCACTGAGCCCACAGCACGGCCGTGTCAGTTTGTGTGTGTGTGTGCGACCAGTCAAGTTCAGCGCAGTTGATCTGCCACCGCTGCCAACGTCAACGACACACACACGCACACGCCGATTGCCGATCACACTCAAGTCTACTACTACTTCTTCTACCGCAAGCATTCCTTCCGTCCGTCAGATTTTATCATCATCTGCTTCTTCTTCTTCTTCGTTCCCTTTTCTGATGTTTCCGTCTCATCAGTCGAGGGCTGTTGTTGTTGTTATTGTTCTTGTTTTATTATTGTTGTTATCTTGCCCTGGTTGACACTCATCCACTTGCCCTCCCTCCAAGATGCGTCGCTGGTCGTCGTCGTCGTTCTCGTTGTTGTTATTATTGTGGTCATTTGTGATTTCTTCTTCATCCTCTTCTTCTTGACCTCTTCTTCATCATCATCACTTTCTATTTTTGCCTCTTTCATCCTCTTTCTCTTATTCTTCTTCTTCACCCTCGTCTGTGATGTCTGCGTTCCCATGTTGACGCCAATTTGTCCGACCACCCGACTTCTTCCACCACCAGCTCGTCGTCGCCGTCGTCGCCACTGTCCTTCACCGTCGTCCGTCGTCGCTGTCATTTGGGTCCAGACTCGTCGACCAGACCAAGATTTTGGACAACAAAGGTGGTGGCGTCAAAGATGGACAAGAAGAACGACAGCAGTACTACTACAAAACAAAGCCAACAAAACAGCCGAATCCAAAGCGGTCTCTCCAACTACGGAAGCCTGCCTGGCTCGCAGCAGAATGTGGCCACCAGCCAACAGCATCAGCAGCAGCAACACACCGCTGCTGACTCCTCAGGTTACATTGAGCTACTTCCGGTGCAGGGAAGTGGAAGAGCCGGTGGCGGCGGAGAAGCCGACAACAGCAGCAGCAGGAGCGACAATCAGAGCAGCAGTAGCAGTTCAAATGGACACTCACTGTCGGGTCCCTCACTGTCGGCGACGACGTCGGCGGCGGCCATGGCCCACTCTGTGGTGCACCACCCTCCACCTGCCGGACCCGGCCCACCACCCTCAACGACTAGCTCAGAGTGGAATGTACCCGCAGCAACAGCAGCAGCATCATCGATTGAGTGCGACAATCAGCAAGCTGAGTCCTCCCCTTCCTCTGCCTCCACCTCGTGTGTGGGTCTGCCACAGGCACTGGCGGCGACAGCAGCAATGAAGCACAGCGGTCATCACCGCCAGCTGCAGTCGGTGCTGAGCAAGCCCGTCTACACTGCCACCTCTACGCCGGAGATTCGCACTGCTGCCTCGGCGACGCCTCCCTGCCTCCTATCGGCCTCCATCATCCCTCTGAACACCGGTCAAGAAACATGGTGGGCATGCCGGTGCTGGAGAGCGTCAACACCTGTCCCACACTGCTGAACAGCCCCCTCATGACGCCGCCAATCAAAATTCACATTCACCGAGCCCCGAATACTAGTCCCACTCCACCAAACACCACCACCACTACCTTTCCGCCCACAACTATCGCCTCTTCCTCAGCGTCTCCCTTACCATCACCCTCCTCCGCTTCGGTTTCCTCCTCTCGGCAAGCGCTGCCTCAAGGAGGCGGGCCAATGTTCATCGTTTCCAGCGGCGCCTCCAGCGGTCTGACGCCCTCCTCCTCCCTCTCCAAGTCCCACCCGGGCACGGTGGCGGCCAAGCTGGGTCGTCGTCGAGCCTCATCCAATGCTGCCAGCAGCAGTGCCGGCGGCGGCAGTGGTGGCCCTCACTCCTCCTCGATGATGCTCTCCACGAACATGCCGCCGCCCTTTGGTCCTCCGGGCAGCATCAACCGGCGCAAGTCCTGGGACCAGAGGGTGGCCGGACCGATTCGGCGCGCCAGTCAGGCGCTGATCAACCTGGCGAGCGCCTCCGGGGTGCTCTCCGGCGTGGAGAGCACCTCAATGGGCTCCGTCTTCGGCAGCGGCAGCGGTCTCTATGGCGAATGCAGCCGGCGTGATTCTCGCATTCGCATGCCTGAAATAATGCTAATGTATTCCTCCTTTCAGCGGGTACCGATGAAAGACTTCGGCGCCGAGGTTCGCGCTTCAATGGACGTCGATCAGTTCCTCCAGCAAGCGGTCCTCCTTCTCGACATCACCGAGACCTCACTCGAAGGCATCGTCGACCGAATGTTACGCAAGGTAAGAAGGGAGTAAAAGAATGAAGAGAGAGAGAGAGAAAGAGAGAATTAGAAAGTGAGCCAGCAAAAGCAAAAAATTATTAGTATGTAGAGCACTGCAGTGCTCTGGCGGTACATCATTGGAATAAAAGCAATGCAGTGCACACACACATCGATCGATCGATTTCTCAGCGACCGTCTTTCTTCTTCGGTCGTTGCTGTCTGCCTCCTGCTTGCTTGCAAAGTCGGCCAGCGACTGATGTTTGCTGGTAGTGTGTGTGTGTGTGTGTGTGTGCTTGCCTGGTGCACAGACTGCCCTTGGCTCTTTCTACAGAGAGATGATGATGATGGGCACAGGGCCTTCGATCTGAGCACTATGCCGCCAGCGTTAGGCAGAAAGGGAAAGAAACCAAGGAGAGAGCGCAAAGAGAGTTGGACAGCCACTTAACCTGCCTGATTGTATTAAAACCGACTTTGTCTTTTTCTTCCTTCACCACCACCACCACCACTCTTTCTCTAGGTCATCGATGGCAGGGAGCCACTGACGACGCTCAAAGAAGCCAAGACGGCGCTCTTCACTCACGACTCCGGCGAATGTAAGTCGACCTTTTACTGATTCTTTGCTTTTTCTTTTTGTTTTTTCCCCTCTCCTGTTTTTCAACAAATGGCAGCAGTTTGTCTTTTTTTTCTTTTTTGCTTGTTGAAGTGCTTAGACTCTTTCAGTGACTACCGCCGTCGCCGCACTCAGTGGCTGCTTACTGTTTTCTCTTTTTACTTGTTTTTAATGCTGCCACCGGCACTACTACCACTGTCTTAATCACCAGTGCAATCACCATCACTATCATTGCTACTACTTACGATTTTTTCTTCTTTTCTTTCTTTCACTGTCCTCATAGCTAACTGCTCGGCTCCGTTTTAATTAAACTTCAGTTCAGTTTCAAATTAAAAAGTATAGGGGCAAATTTTTAATATCGATATGTGTGTGTTAGTGCTAGACTGTAACTATGTACTTGGACGACATGATGCTTTCTTGCTTTTGCTTGCTTTTGTCGGCGCAATTTTTCGTTTTCTTTCGCTCCCTTTTTCTTCTTTCACTATGAAGCTCAGTGAAGACAGTTCTGTGTTTAGAGTTCAGCTTTGAATGTCGTCTCTTTTTTCTCTCCTTTTCACTCACTGTTGAAGAAAGACCACTGCCTACCGGCAATGAGCTTTTTGCTTGTAGGCATACACACACACAGCTTCAATGAAAAAGGAGATAGTACAGACACCGATTTCAAAGTTTCCAGCCAAGCGACCGTCGTCGTCGTAGCAGTAGTAGTTTTCGTTTCGTCTAATGGAACCCGTTGTTGCACATGTTGAAGCTGAACCCGCACCCTCACTTTGCTCTTTACTTCTTTTTCCGCATTTTCAAAGTAGAGTCAGTGTGTGTGTGTGTGTGTGGGCTCGCGGCCTCCCAATTCGCTCGGGCTCGTGTCTCCAAGCGAATTGCATCGCATTAGCAGTATCACTGCTTTGAAGAGGGAGACATCAGTAGCAGCAGAAACAGCAGCAGCAAAAAATCAGCCAGCACAGAAAACAGAGAAATTGGTAGGAAAGAGAAATAGGAGAACGAGAGCTTCACGCTCAACGACTTGATGGCGACGTCGGCGACGGCGTTGGTGGTAGCACTGGTGGTGGTGGTGATTGTGATGGTGGTGGCCTGGTGGCCCAGTGGCGGTTTGATTTGCCACCAGCATCTTTGCTGCTGTTCTGTTCTGTGGCGTCCAAGTGAAAGAAGGAAAGATAGGGCGAGAGAGGGGAAGATTCTCATTCGATCGAACTTGTCAACTGTCAATTGAAAGCGATCTGGCATTAGCCAGCAGCAGCAGCAGTAGCAGGACCGTCGGCGATGTCTTCTTTTGCTTCTCTTTTCCCTTTCCCTTCTACTCTTCTCACACTTTGTCAGCCAGCACACACACAACAAGCACAGTAGTAGCTGCCGGCTTGTAATAGCAAAAGAAAGAGCCCGAGCCAATGGCAAATGAATGAATGAATGAACGAAGGGAAAGGCTGGTCAATTGCGCAGAGCAATCACCACAGCAAATCGGGTCTCACTTTGTCAAATGATGTGATTCCCTTCGCTGGCTTGCTCTTCTCTCTGCCACTGCTGCTGCCTGCCTCTGCCTGCTCAATCAGTGCCTGAGTTCACTCTGCAACTGTGCACTGTCGCAGAGAGCTCAGACTTTTTCCTTCCTAGAAGAGCTGGGCGAACTGAGGGCTCAACTTTAACTCTCCCAGTGCAGTGTCCCTCGTCGTCGTCCTCGTTGTCGTCGTAGTCCAGTTTCATTGCACTCTTTATTCGCTCATTATTAGGTCTCTGCCATTATGGGTGGGATGTAATTACAGACAGAGACCGATTTAGAGGCTGTGTGTGTGTTCTGTGGCATTCCCTGTGTATGTGTATGTGTATGAGCTTGTATTTGTGATGCTGCTTTGCTTACTCTGCATCAAAGCTGAACACAGTTAGTTGTACATACACACACACAGCTTTAGCAACAGCAACAGAGACAGCAATAATAGTATGCGTGCAGACAGTGCCAACAACAGCATCAGCAACAGCAGTATTAGCTGCTGATTCTGATTCAGATTCAGCAGGAGTGCAGAGGCAGCAGCAGGCAGCCTCCTTTCAACTCGTCATCAGCTGAATTATTGTGGCTATTAACATCGACCAGGCAGTAGCAGCAGCCGTCGGTAGCACCAACTGCAATCCTCACACTGAGCCAATTTAATTCAGGAATTACAAGAAAGGGGGAGATTTTTCGGTGTACTCTCTATCCCTTTCTTTTTTTTCTGTAAAAGTACAGCCAGTCAGTGCTTACTGCTGTGAGCTCGTACTGAGCTTTCGATCGCCTAAATTCTGCCTCTGCACAACAAGGGAAAGGGTTAGGATTTTCTATTAGCCAGAGCAGGAACTAATGCAAATCTCTGAAACAAGAGATTGAAAAAGAAAAATATAAAGAAAAAAAGAAAATTTACTTACTCAATTTCTGCAAAACCTTTTTCGACCAGTGAAAGGGCTCAAGCAAAGGATAGGCACTCCGGCACCAGTAGGACTAGCACCACTATGGCAGCCTTGCTGCTTAGCTACTGCCCCGAAAGCAGTTGTAGTAGTTTGCTGCCGCCACTATTTAGTACCCGCTTGTTTGCTCTCTCTTTCCTTCCCTTTCCTCACTAACTCACTTCTCTGGTTGCGTCCGTTTTGTTTTCCTTTGCCTCTTGCTCTTTCCAGCAGCACTTTGCAGCTGGTAGCCTCAGTAGCACTCACTCATTCACTCATACACTTTTACTCGCACACACACTCATTCGTTGATTCCAGAATTTTTATGAATGAACGACTGCTGGCCATGCGACAAAGAAAGAAGACAGCAAAAAAGAAAAAAAAGATAGGAAGAGAGTGTGAGAAAGTTTGCCTCTGCTAGATGCGGTCGAGGCCAAACAACTGTGCCACTCTCGCTCTTTGAGGCTCGATGAAAATGTCGACAACGATGCTTACGAAGCAGGCACATTTCGACCGACTTGGACGTGAAAAGAAAGAAAACGAGGGGAAAGAAAAAGCAAGGACAACAAAACAAAACAAAACAAAATGCTGCCGCCGTTGCTGTTGTTGTTGTTGTTGTCCTCATTGGCGGTCACAAGTACAAGACAGAGTTGCAAAGAGTTGAAAGAGGGGTTCTTTCTCTCTCTTATTCTGCCCTTTCTTTTTACTGCCTAAACAAAATATGAGTAGTGTGCATGTGTGTCAAGCGCAATTGGAGGCTTGCAAGAGAGCTTTTCCTGCCAGTTTCCCTCCCGCCCTTCCCCCAAAACCCACTTCACTCTTTTGCCAAACTGGCAGGCCACTGCACTGCACAACATAAATTTGTAGCTGCTGCTGCTGCTGCTGCCTATTGCATTGATTCGTTAATTCCTCAGTGCAGTGTGCCTAGTATTATTCTCCCCTCTTCCCCTCTGCCTTTCATTATCTTGCCCTTTTCAACTACCGATTCCTCTTTCTCTCCTTCTTTCTACCATTATTACTACGGCGGCTGTCGATGCCATAGTGGCTGATGATGATGATGATGATGGCGATGGCAATGGTAGTGGTGGTGGTGCTGGTGGTGGTAGTGCTGGCGCGGCTGTGTGTGTCGGTCTCGCGCCACCGATGCTTTCATCTCACTTTCATTTTCACTCGGTGCCCTGCTGAAAAAGACAGGCACAGCAGCAAAGCCGAGCGAGCCATCGGTCTAAGCCATCATCAGTAGTGGTGGTGAAGTTGGTGGTGGTGGCAGAATCAGCAGTAGCACTCAACTGGAGAAGCAGTGCCAAACCGAATTAAGGGCAAATTATGTGGCCATTAATAGTGGTTGCGGTTATGCTGCTGCTGCTGAATGAATGAATGATTATTATTCAATACTGTGTGAATGCTGACACTATTAGCATAATACCTTGCACTTTGCGAGAGCCATGAACTCACACTCGCACACACACTCACTTGTGCTCTAATATCTTAATAATCGAGTGCCACCACTCTTTTTTGTACTATGGAACTGCTGCTTCATTTTCTCATTTTCACTCAATAGCAGCGCAGAGCAGTAAATCGAACCGCATTTTACCCTTTCTCTAATGTTCCTTTCATTTTAGAAGTTTCTCTCTTTTTCAGTTTTAAGTCACAATGCCCTTTTGCCTATTTTGTCCTTTTCTTTTTTTTGCTTGAAGGTGTCGGTCATGTCTCATTCGATTTACAATTTCTAGTTTCTCTTTTCTTTTGGTTTGCTAGCAGCCAGCATTAATTACCGTCGACCGATTGCTGCAACAGCAGTAGCATTAATTTACATTACTTTGATTTGACTGATTAGCAGTCAGACACATGATCGTGAACTACTTAGAGCGGCGCAACGCGCCGTCATTAATCACCAGGATCGAATTGCTGCACAGGGAGGAAAGGAGAGAATGAAAGAGAGTGCAAAGCACTGAGCAGCCTGAAAGTCGGCAAAGCGCTCGATATTGAGTGTTGCCGATGTTGAACTGATTGCGGGGCTACTAGAGCATTTAGTTTCTACTTTGTGCACCACACAGAGAAATGGGTTCAGTGGTAACTGAAAAAAGTTTTCAGTTCTGACTGAAAAGTCTGTTTTTTCATCAATGACTGAAAAATTTTTAAGTCATATTTGAAAAAAATGAGTTTCAGTCACAACAGAAAAATATTTTTCAGTCACAACTAAAAAATTTTTAAGTCACTACTGAAAAGGCGTATTTCGGTTGTGACTGAATTTTATTTTCAGTGATGACTGAACTTTGATAAGTGTTTTGTTAAAAGGGTTTTTGTTGACATGCGATCTGATGAATGGCGTGTGTGGCGTAACTGCTTAGTCTTAGGGCGGTATGCGGATTGAGGTCTAGGGTCGCGCGTTCGAGTCCGGAAACTTTGATAGTTTTAAGTTAAAAAACCTTTTTTTCAAACTGGAAATAGTTTAGGAAAATGGTAAATGAGTGTTAGAGTTAATGTTAGGAAGATTCTGGTTAGTTTAGAGAGCCATGTTTAGGATGACGCAATGCAAAAAAGTTTAGGAATAAAAGGTAAAAGTAAGTTAAACTATGAGAAGTAAGCTTTTTGCAATATTTAACGTTTGTTCACAGCATTTCCATCAAAATCCATGATTTTTATAGCAAAAGTACTTTTTGCAAATTTCAGTGATCACTGAAAAAAGTCAAAGAATTTCAGTCATGACTGAAAAAAATTTTCAGTTGTGATTGAAAAAACTTCAGTTGCTATTGAAAAATGAAAATTTCAGTCACAGATGAAACGTTTTTTTTCAGTGGTGACTGAAACCATTTCCCTGTGTGACTGAGAATTGCTGGCTTTTAGTTTGCAGTGGCAACTGCGACGCTGTTTCCAATCGACGACGGCAACTGCAAGTGTAAGAAAGCAGAAAGCCCCCATTGCACAACTTTTCTCATGCTGACTGACTCACACTGACTGACTCAGTTTGTGTCTGAAAATTCTCCTTCTTTCTTTCTTCTCGTCTAAATGACACTGCCTTCCTCTGGGCTTTTCTCTGCCGCCGGCATTGCCACTCTGCGTTTGTACCAGTGCGATGAAACTGTCTGCTGCTCTACATTTGCACATCTTTTTGTTTGTTGCTGCTGTTGCTGTTGTTGTTGTCCTCCTTTTCTGTCTCCTACTTTCCATCCAATCTCTCCCAGTTCCCGTTTTCCTTCTTTTTCTTCTTTTTTCTTCTTTTTCTATTAACCATCTTGTTTTGCCTTTCTAACATTTGTCCTTTATTCTCTTTCTATTCTCCCACCACGACGACGGCGACCACCACAGTGCAGCTGTTGGCGCGAACCATTCAAGGCACCTACATCAGCGAAGGTGGCGGATTCGACTACGACCAGTCCTGGCTTTGTGCCATGTAAGTAGAACTGTGTGCCTGATCACATGCAACCTCACTCTCTCACTCTATTCACTCACTTACTCAAGTAACAGTAGGAGTAGTAGACACAGTGGTAGTGTCCACAATGACCATTCACATGACCATTCAGACACTTTCACTTTAGCTTTCGCTTTTACCCTCACACTCAGTTTGTGTGTGTGTGTATGTTAGCAGACTTTCCGACATTGGGAGAGAATGGACAATTGCTGCTGCTGCTGCTGCCGCCGACTGCAGTCGATTGATTGCCCGCAAGAGACGCGGCAATTGCACTGAAGTGACTGCACTGAAGTTGCTGTTGCTGTTGCTGTTGCTGTTGCTGGTACTGTTTTCAAGCTAGGACTAAATGGCCATGTCATTGTGGCAGTCCGTGTGTAAAAGACGATGGTTCGATGTCACATTTGGTACAGCAGCCCAGAAGGAGTGACAGTGAGTCGTGTGCTGCTATTGCTGCTGAGCTACTGAAGCAAATCGAGTTGCGATTATCGATTATGTGTCGAGTCCCAGATTCTTCTGGGACAGCAGCAACTAGAGAGAAAGGGCAAAAAGTGTTTGTGTGTGTGACACGAGTTTTAAAAAGCGATTGCCAGTCTATTTTTATTACAAACTGTGTTCATCGCAGCAACAACAACAGCAGCACATCGGCATCAGCAGCTCTGACATTCACCTTCGATTAGTTTCACCTGTCAAACGGTGCTGTTGTTGTTGTTGGTGCTGCTGCTGTTGATGCCTTTTCATTCATTGATTGCCTACTACCAAAACGCATTTGCCGGCTTGCCTGGCACACGACGGGTTTTTGTTTCAGTGCACATAAGCGAACCAGAAAACAAAAAAGGGCAAATTTAGAATTACAACACAGCAAAAAATCCGGACAAAAGACACAAAAGTACACAGTGAAAAAAGGGAGCCATTCTTTGCCATGACAGGACATGGTCACTGTGCCCTCCCCCTTTCCCCCTACTCAGTTTTACTCAAAAACTTACTCAACTTCAGTACCTGCAGAAAAGTGAGCACAAGAGATTGCGGCAGTCTGTTGTTGTTTTTCAACATTTTTGTGTCAGCATTTCTGTCGTGATGTGCGGCTCTTCTTTCTCTTCTTCTTCGTGTTGGTGGTTGTTCATATCTGGAGCAGCAGACTGAGACTGCATATTATTTTTTATATTAATCTAATTAGATTTGCGATAAGACCTTTTTGTGTGACTCAATTTGTTGGGACATTTTCCCTTCACCTTTTCTCGCCTTTCTTCTTCCTCCTCCTCCTCCTTCTTTTTCACCCACTGAGCTGCCTGGGTGCATTGTCATCGGCGCAATTAGTGTGCGGCAGTTGTCCTCGCTGCCTTTCCACACACACACATTCTCTCTTCAGGACGATAATGTGTCGAGGGCAAGCCCCAACAGTAGTGGAGGGTGAATGGAAAGCACGGCTGAATGAAGGAGAGGCAGTAATGCTCGTTGCTGAACAATGCTCTTGTATGATGGTGGTTAGTGCCGCATCCGCCGCATCTACTCTCCCCATCTCTTTCACTCTAACTGCTCTCCAGACAAATGTGCTGCATTAGGCAAAAATTTCACATTTTAACAAGGCATGTTGTCCAACCTGTCCGGTGGTACAACTGTGGAAAGCAGTGGAAGGCGCCCTTTTCACTTAGTTTTTCTCTATCTCATTTCGGTGGCCCAATTTTGCTTAAAACATTTGAGCTGTCTGTTTTTTGCTTTTGTTTGAAGCATGTTCTCAGCTTGCTCGATGTTCAGCGTGCCTGCCTCAGCCTGCCCTTCATACCTCATACCTCCTACTCATCCTCTTCCTCCTTCAAATTATCCTTGCTGTGCAGCAGTTTAATTAAGTTTATGCCATTATTAAATGGTTATTATTATTACTATATTTATTATTATTATTACTGTAACTACTACTGCTACCGATTATGACTGTTCCCATTGCTGCTGTACATCGTTCGACGGCAGAGAACGATTCATTGTCTAGTACTCTTTTGGTACTTTTTCGCCATTGAAAGGAGGCACCCTAGACATAGACACAAACACAAACACACATATTCACTTTGTGCTGCCGTTTCAGAATCAAAAGCATCAAGTCAGACACTGCCTTTGTGACTTGTACAATACGCAGTGTCAGCAACAGCAGCAGCAGCACTGTTCGGCCAGTTAGCAATACCGCCTGAACACTATTATGAATTCGGTGCATGTTGTGCTCATTATTATTAGTAGTATTATTATTGCAAATAAATAAACAAAGCTTTATTCAATTGGGACAGTGAATAGAATAAGAAGAAAAGAGATTCATTCGCCGTTGGCTGCGACAGTTTGTCGTTTGCTTTGCTATCTCTTTCTCTCGTTTTCCCTCTTTGGCCTAGTTGAGACTACTAAGACCACTAATTTCACTTTGTCAATTTTCTCTTTTCTGTTTTTCTTCTTTGATCCTCTAGGTGCAGTTTGCCTTCACTGGCCAAGCGACATGTGGCCATTGCCCGGCTGAAGCACGCCGCAAACATGGGCCGAAATTCGCATGAAGTCCGCTTTTTTGTGCTTGTGGTCACGCCGAGCAAGGAGGTAAGTGTGCATGCTTTGCAGTGTTCATCGTTTTCACGTTCTTTGTGCCTCAGTAATTATCAGACAACTTGCCCTTTTTGACGGAGACTTTCTGGCCTCCCTCACACACACTCTCTTTCTCTCCCTTGTTCATTGGCCAGCGGCGACTGCAAGTCCGTCTGTCGGACAGTGTGCCCTAGTGTGCCCTTCAGTGATGCCGGCGCTGTCTGATCACCGTGTTGCATGGCAGCTTATCTGCTCCATGGTGGTGGTGGCATCGGGTGCGGGCGCGCCTAATGGGCTCCTGAGCCGCATCAGTTGTACCATCGGCACTGTCAGCATCAGCAGCAGCGGCTCTCACTCTGGCACCCACACGGCAGACATTAATTAAATTTACAGGCTCAATTTGCCTGTGCTCATCTTTTGTGCTCTCTTTTGGGCTAATTTGCGAACCGCCAAGCAGAGTGGGGCAGAGGCGGCTGTAACGGCGGCTTCGGCAACGCCAGCAAAGGCAGCAAAGGCAGCGATGAGCCAGTGGTTTAGAAATGCTTGACAGTGAAGCCTAATGACCCACTGTGTGAATGGAAATGTGTGTCTGTGTATTCGGCTGCGGCGACGTTCTTCTTCGCACTCGTCGCACGTCGTCGGCCACGACACTGAAAATGTCGCTCCTTTTCTTCCTTTCACCCTCTCTCTTCTCACCCCCAATTTTGTTAGCCTGATTCAAGCTTGACGAAGCGAGAGCATGAGCAAATTTGGGCGTCACTTTGGTGGTAGGCTTTTTCTTCGCCTTTTTCTTCTTCCTTTTTTCCCATGCAAGGCAAAGTAAAGATAGAGGAAATGAGCGTATAAATTGATCGGCGACGGCAACAGCAGCAGCATCAGTGAATCGAGAAGCTGCAGCAATTGCCGCAGCATCAGCTTCACACAGAGGCTGCATGTCGATATTGCCCCCAGCTATTATCATTTGTAGTCATATTATTGTTATACCGTACAGTGCTAGTGTTCGCCTGTGTTCGGCGGTGCCGGTCTACCACTGACTAAGTGGAGAGAACCACACTGGCAGACAAACGGACAGGCAGGCATACTGTCAATTCGCTGGATGTCTGCTAAACAGGAAAAAGCAGCAGTTGCTGCTGTCGCCACCACCGACGTCGATGATGACGAAGACGACGTCGTCGTTGTTGTTGACGCTTTTTTCTTTGCTGCTGCAGCAGCTTTGACTACATCATCGGCCTGAAGTTAAGCCAAACCACCGAGGGAATAGTGCCCCGTTCAGAAAGCCGTCACCGAGAGAATCTGAGAGTTAGCTCAGCATCAACAGCAGTTGACTACTGAGGAGGCAAAGTGTCTCAGTTGTGTACTCCGCCGATGCTGCCACAGTGCACCAAGCTCTCTCCCAATGTTCACTTTCACTTTTACTTTCCGTTCAGTTTTGATGGCGAAATCGTTGGTAAATATTGTTTCCTAATTGACTGTACACGTTTCAGCTGCCAGCGAAAATGTCGCAACGCACATACACAAATACAAATACACACTAGGCGGTGGATGTGTGCAAAGCAGTTCAACATTGAATGAAAATGCAAAATGCCTACCAGTGCCTCTCAGCACTGCACTGGCATAAGTTGGAGTCTCACATACACTCTTTTTCTCTTACACTTTTGCCTTCTTCCTCTGCGAGGGCATGACTTTATGTCACCAGCAGTCACCAATTTCTCCAATTTTTTAAGCAGTGGTAGTGGTGGTGGTGGTGGTGGCGGCGGCGGTGCTGCAGTTTGTAGAAGTAGTTGTAGTAGTAATAGTCTTGAATGGCAAGGTTTTTGATGGCAGCAAGGCCGTTGTTAGTGGTGGTGGTGGCTGAAGGGTAGTCGACAAAAACGACGAGGTTGGCCTGATTGTCTAAGTGCAGGCGAGCAGGCAGGCACTCGCTTCACAGTGTGATTTTCATTTTTCTAATGTCTCGATCGATAGACACAGCCACCACCACCACTAGAGCTGGCTGCGACAGTGCAAAGTTCTGCATTGATTACGCCCGTGGCAGAGCCACTGTGCAACGCACTCATTCACTCACTCTGTTTGCTGCCTCGATGGCTTAACATTTGCATGAGAAAACGAAAGAAGCGACGGCAATCGTCGCCCGTCTCAGAGTACGCAAAAGATGAGGACGGGGCTAGTCAATTGCCGGCGCGATTGGGTACACAGAGACACTCACTCACACACAACTGATGATGGAATTGGGCTAATTTGAAGACAAACACCAGCGCACTGCACTGCCGCCATCACCAGCAGACTGAATGAAGCTGACTCTAATGTAGATGCCGCAAGCAGGCAGCCATTTGGCTGGCTTTTAGCAAATCATCATCTTTTGCTGTTGTCACCCGTTGTCGCCGCCTAGTGCAATCTACCCCCCCCCCCCTCTAATCAAATTAATTAAACACAATTCAACGACACAGTACAGGCAGAATCTGCATGAAAAGGAAAAAAGAGTGGGAAACGCATTTGCTGAACCGTTTCCTTGCTCTTTAGGTTGAGGAGAATTGATATTATTAATAATATTAATTATCATATCATGATGCCTGCCTGTGCGACTATTGACTTACTTCAAAAATTTCTCTTTTTCTTTTCTTTTTGGTGCCCTCATTTCTTCCGCTCCCGTTTTCTCTCGTTTGCGCTCTCATTTTCTCTTTCTACGGCTCACTTTAATTAATCAACAGTAGCAGTGGAATCAGCGGCATCAATTGTAGTGGCAATTGCAATTGCAATTGCAGTTGGCACACACACACAGACAATTGGGACAATTGAGACAGTTGTGATTGAGGAAAGGAGAGGAGCAGGCAAAATGAGATTGTGAGAAAGAAAGAGAACGGTGGCGGGGCAGAGAGTGGCAGTAGAGGGGAGTACAGGGGATGCACATCCAAATCGATTTGCCATGTCGATGTGTACTTAATAAATTAAAAATTAAAAATAAATGATTCGCTTTTATTTAATTAGTAGCAAGCACTCATTCACTATTCTTTGCTTGATTCTTTCCTCTGCGTTTGCTGATTCTTGATTTGCTCACTCTCATTCTTTTTTTCTTTCTAACTCTCTTTTTTATTCTTTTTCATTTGCCCTCCTTACCACAACAGAAAGGCACAAAGAACGCCCTGGAGACGGGTCGCACGTTTGCCACCATATTTGCCGACATGGACTTTCGTCAAAAGCTGCTCGATGTGCACGGCGAGGCCGAGTTTAAGGGCATCCTGCTGAAGCACGCCCAAGATTTGGCTTCGGAGCAGAGCAATCCAACGCGTCGAATGGGAAACCACGAGCCGGAAGCGGAATACGAGGTACAGTACTTTTGGGCACAACAGAATGGTCAAACTGAAGATTTGAAAACGGAAAAGAAAGAGACAGTCAGCCTGTGTGTGTGTGTTTGCATCACTGGCTAACGGTCACTACTTGATTTCATTGTCTCATTTCTACTGTTTTTCTTTTTTTTTATTCCATTATTCCCTTTATTCCCGTTTTCCGTAAAGGAGCCCAAGTGTCACTTTGCACAAGGACTTTGTGATGATTTGCGACGACGCACTTCGCACTACTTGAGTGACTACATTGATGGTAAGTTTGCTTTGGCCGTTGCAGTCTTTTTTTTAAACAGACAAACAAAGCCAGAGACGGAGACATTGCTTCTTTGTAGACATTGTGTTTGCCGGTCGCATCAGCAGCAGCAATAGTGCCTTGAACGATTGCAATGCACGCCAATTGAAGCACCCACTGATTGGGAGTGAAGACTCACTGACTCACTGACTGACTGACCGAAAAGTAGGCTAGAGAAATGTAGGGTCAGCGAGGGAAAAAGATAGAAATGCTGTAGTAGACTGCGACAACGGCTACGAAGTCGAGGCTGATGCCGCCGCCGCCGCCGTTGCTGCTGATGATGCTGCTGACAAAGCAGTCTGACACAACAAATGGTGTGCCCACGACACGAGTGTGTGCGTGTGCGGACTTGTTCTTCTGCACACAGCAAAAATGGCCGCTGTAGTTCTTGTAGGGAGAGAGGATAGGCAAAATGGCAGGGACGCAAGATGGAGGCGGAATGTACAAAAATCAGCCATCGACTGTCGGCGCCGCCGCCGCATCGACGATGACGACGGTGCTGATAGCCTGATGCTGCACTAGAGCCGTTCTTTGGCACCGTCACCACACCACCAGCATTACTACTGGCTACAATGGCTGTTGGCAGTCAATTAGGCAGCCAATTGACATTTGATGATTGATTGATGACGCCAGGAAAGACTTCTTTTTCCAAGAGAGAGAGAGAGAGAGAGAGAGAGAGAGAGAGAGAGAGAGAGAGAGAGAGAGAGAGAGAAGAAAACTAGTGTTAGCGGTCTTACTGACCGGTCGAAAAGTAGTGAGTAAAAATGGAAATTGTAGCAGCGGCCATTGTCCACTTTTAGTAAGAAGCAAGTTTTGCCTGCCTGCCTGCTTGCTTTTCCCCTCATTGTGCGATTGATGTTGTCGCTTGTCGAATTATCCAATTTATCCATAATTAATTTGCCTAGCCGTGTGCACTGCTGCTGATGCTGCTGGTGCCGATGCCTTTTCCTGTCCAAGCGCTGCCGCTACTGCTGGATTACTCTGATCCGTCTTTATTTGGATTGCTGATTAATGCATGCTCAATTTGTCTGCAATAAATAATGCAGTGCACAGGGAAAGGAAAGAAGAGAGTTGGCGCCGCTGGTGCAGGAGCAAAAAGAAGAAGAAAACCAAATAGTGCAGTGCACTCATTCGCACAGACAGTTAGTCGGCTAATCGCACCGTAATCGAGCCCTGCATTTGCCAAATTGTGGAGGCATCTGACAACTGACACTAGCACACTAGCACACTTACACAAACACACACCGTTTGCCATGTTCCCTTGCAATTGGAGGGGGCAGGCAGGCTCACTAACGGCTCAGCAGGCAATTACTAACTTTTACTTTCTAATGCTTTCACCTACCCTAGGACTGATCGGGAGGAAGACCATTCAGAAGACGATATCGACCATCTTCTTTCTATATTTTGCCTGCATCCTTCCCACTATTGCCTTCGGTGTACTTAACAACAACAACACGGTGGGCAAAATCGGTACTGCTCTGTTTTCTACTACTCCTACTACTACTGCCTGCTCATTCACTTTGCACGTTCACTTCACTCCTCAGCGGAGCACTAATCTCAGTCTGCTTTATTCTCTCTTTTTTCTTTTTCCTCCTTTTCTCTTTCTTTTTTCTTCACTTTTCTTCTTTCTTCATCTGTGCCTTTTTCCTCTCTTTCATTCATTTCCTGCTTCGCCGGATCCAATTTAGGTGGTAAGTTACCTTGCCGATTACTGGCTTATTCTGGCTTGCCGATTTTTCTTTCTCCCGCTTTCCACCCCCTCTTCCTTTTTATACTCTGTACCTTTTTTCAAAAAGTAGAACTCAGTTCAGAAGTAGATTCTACTGTGTGTGTGTTTTGCACCGAAGTACTACTTCAATGACGGTCTATTTGCCTTGCAACCACTGTCTGGTGCTTGCTTTCTTTTTGTTCTGCAGCGTTTTGCCTCCGCCGCCGTCGCTTACTTAGGCTATCTTTCTGGCATACTTTAACCGTCAGATGTTGTTGTTGTTGTTGCTGCGCCAGCCATTTTGTTCACCGACAATTCGTTCACCATTTGGCCGCCAATCTGGTCGGTCATTTTTCTTTCTTTTTCTTTTTCTTTTTCTTGCTTTTCCCGCTTTTCTCTTTGTAGCATTTTGTCAGTCGTTTTGCCGGTACTGTGCTGCTCCTGGCAGTGAAATGTTTGCGATCACGAAGGGGCTATCCCGGTAGCGGTAGCGGTAGTAGTAGTAGTGATGATGATGATGGTAGCCAGTGGTTCGCAGAGAAGCAAGCAGTACCAAGTGTACCGAAAGCAACTTTTGACTGTCAGCACTTGCTGCCTTCCCTGGCTGGCGATTGAGTTTTGCAGTTCAATTTTACTTTTCCCTCTTTCACTCACCCTCTCTTCTCTCTCTCTCTCTTCCTTTTCTATGGACGATTTACTTTTGGACAAATTTAGCCGAACAAATTAGATAAATGATGATGGCAGTTTAACAGAAACAAATGGCCAAATTATTGAAAAATTCGTGCCCTTCTTTCTTGTACTCGCTCTTCTTTTTCACCTTCAGCACTTTGGGGTTGTGTGTCAGATTCTTCTTCTTTTTCCCCTCTTCTTCTCAGCGCTTTTAAAAAGCAACCTAGCACACACAGTGTGGCAGACTCATTGGTAGGCGCCATCGGCGACGGCACCGAACGACCGCCACGGTGCATCATCATCACTAGTGCCATCAAGGACGGCAGCAGCAGCAGCAAGCATGGCACATGGTTCACCGACGGGCAATGCATGCATCGATGTTCAGTGATGCCGTGCGCCGTGTGGCCATCATCTTTCCGTGATATATGGCCATGAGATGAGATGGTCGATGGGCTGCCTCGCTGCCTCACTGCCTCCACCACCACTGTCTGCCTTCCTGGCTAATGGAGCCGTGCAAGTGCAATGCTACTGCACACTGCTGCTGCTGCTGGTCAATGCAAACACAGCTGCAGCTAGGGTGGTGAGGGTGGTGGTGGGCAAAACCTTTGACTAGACCTTTGCTTCAGCAGCCACTGCAGACGGCTAGGATTCGAGACATCGAACATTCGCTGCACGTCTACTCCTCTCTCTCTCGCTCTCTCTCTCTCTCTCGCTCTCTCTCTCTGTCTTTCATTGCTTCTGACTGTGCTCTGCTTTTACTGGGTCGCTATTCATTTGGCCGACTTCACCGTCAGCTGCTGCAGTTGCAGCTGAAGCATCTCGACACCGTTACAATTTCCGCTTTGTAATGAACGAGTTCAGTGGCCAAATTGATGAATTGGCCACTGAACGCGAGCGCGTTCGTTTACCGAGATGCCAAAGTAGAGATAAGAGAGAAAAAGGATGGGAAAAAAAGTAAAGGAAAATGAAGGACTGACCCATACGTGCGTTGCCTGATTGTCGTACAAATCAATCGAGAAGCGGCAGCAGCAACTCTCGGTGCCGTCCTCCTGGCGCCATTCTTCTGCTCGTTTCCTCTGCAGATTTTTTGCAACATCCTAATTCTCAGTTCTGTTCCCTCCCCTTCCTCCTTATCTGAGAATTAAGATCGACACATCAGCCTCAAAGAACTACTCTGCATTGCCTGTCTGCCTATACCATTATCATCATCACCACCACCACCGCCTGCATGGCTATCACTGGTGCAGCAGCAAAGCGTGTTCATCCTTCACTCTCTGCTCCACTCCTAATCATAGGCTAATAGAGCACTCTAATTAGAGGAGCCATCGTGTGCTGTTGCTGCTGCTGCTGCCGATGCATCGTTCAGCAGTCGTTGCCATCCTCTTCCTTGTCGTCGTCGTAATGAGCCCTAGCGATAATAAGCATGCACCAGCATCAGCATCATCATCATCAGCAGCAGCAGCGCATTCAATTAGAGTCTCCGGTGCAGTCTGTGAGTGTGTGTGTCTGCGGTGCGTGTCTGGCGGCACGAAAGTCACTGCCAGTCTCATCTACTTTTGCACTCTCATTGTCATTCCTCCTTAGTCTATTGTTTCCCGTGAAAGCAAGTGCCCGCAAGTGCTCACCACTTGTCCCCTCACCTTTTGGTGTCTCTTCGTACACCTGCTTCTTTTCTGTCCACTTTATTCGCTACCCTACCTTCTCACTTTTTCTTTGATTTATCATTTTCTGTACAACTTTGTTCTTTCACACAGATATTCGCAAGGCAATCATCGGCCAGACCATCGGTGGACTGTCCTTTGCGTTCCTAGGCGGCCAGCCACTGGTAATCATCATGACAACGGCGCCAATTTGTCTCTACATTAAAGGTATGGTTGCTTTTTCGTTTTCTTCTTTTTTTCTTCCCGTTTGCCCATCTTTCTGGCACATTAGCTGAAGGCCGGGTTGGCGCCCACTCAGCTGTGCTCCCTTTCTGTGCGCCCTATATTCTGTGCCCAGTGAGCGCTAATTGATTTCTTTGTTTGACTGCGATCACACTACATTTTTCTCATTTTTATTTTTTATTCTCTTTTTCTCTTCCACTTTCCGCTTCATCAATTCATCGTTATTCGCCCGGCACACGTCTCAATCAACAACACCACTAAATAAAATACACACACAAATGCGGACACGAACACAACAAACAATCGCATCACCTCACTCACACCACACACAATACACAGTCATCTACAACATCTGCGAGGACTTTCAGGTGGACTTCTACGCGATGTACGCCTGTGTGGGCCTGTGGAACACCTTCTTCCTCATCCTCTACGCCATCTTCGACGTCAGCAAGCTAATGAAATGGTGCACTCGCTCCACCGAGGAGATCTTCTCCCTCTTCATCAGCATCGCCTTTGCCGTGGACGCTGGCCGAGACGTGGTCAAGAGTAAGTGCCTGCCTGCAAACTGAAACTGTTGAAGCGTTCCTCGCTTGTTTGCCCGCCTGTCCTCCTTCCGCCTCACAGTCACTGACCAGCGGACAATGACCAAATGCTGTTTTCTGTTTACCATTCTCATCTTTCTGTCTTCTCTCTGCAGATTTCTACAAGCACTACTACTCGCCGGCGTGCATCGACCAGGTGAATCGCACCCGAGAGCGGGCCAACCTGCTGACTGACTTTCGGACGCACCTGGTTGCTCAACCACCCAGCCTGCCCTTTCCCATCAACTCCTCCTCCTCCTTCTACCCCTCATCCTATCCCTATCCCTATCCCTACTCCTACCCCTCCTCCTCATCTCCTTTCGAGCTCAGTGATCCAATGGGGGCGTACAATGGCAGCCACAACGGCAGCAGTCCCTTCGGGGGCGAGCAGCTGTACGGCAGCGGCGGCAATTGGAGTGAGAGTGGCCTTGCTGCGGGTGGAGCGCTGTACAGCGGCGCCGCCGAGTACAATCACAGCATGCACAGCTTCCTTGGGTCGGCGGCGCTGCCGGACCACTCGCACAACGCCAGCACACTGGCGAACATGTTCTGGTCCAGCTCGAGCAGTGGCTTCTACAACCTCACCACGGCGGCGCTCAATCTCATCCTCGCCGACCTGCAGGGCACCGGCGATGGGGTGTGCCGTCGCGAGACCAGCCTCCTCTTTCTCCTGCTCATGCTGGGCACCGTGTGGATGGCAGTGTCGCTCTTCAACTTCAACAAGACGTAAGAAAACCTGCTAAAATGACCACTTGTCTTGAAGTGCCAAGGTTTCACTCTTCACCTTTTTTCCTTTTCCCTTCTGCAGCCCGTACCTGCAGGCGAGCAAGCGCGAGCTGCTGGCAGACTACGCACTACCCTGTTCGGTCATCATTCTCAGCTTCTTAGGTTCATTCATCTTTCGTGATATTCCAGGTGCGTGCTTGGCTTACCTACCTCTTGTGTCGAGTGCTTCTTACTACGTGTTTTTGCCTTTTTTCTTTTTTCTTTTTTCCTTCCTCCCAGTCGAGCACTTTCGTTACGATGAAGAGTTTGAGTTTACGAGAGCTCGTCTGGAAGAGTTGCCTTGGGCCGCGATCGGCTCCTGTGCGGGCTTAGGCTTTTCGCTGTCGCTACTCTTTTTTATGGACCAGAACATTTCCGCGGCAATGGTGAACAATCCGTGCAATAAGTAAGTACTCGTGTAGAAGGAAGTGAAGGCAATATTGCAGAGTAGAATAGAACGGAATAGAATAGAAAGCAAAGCAAAGCAAAGCAAAGCCGAAAGAAAGCGGCTAAAAGCCTTCACTTTCGCTGACACTGCTAATCTGTTTGCGGCAATTCCCCACCACAACCACCACCACTACTACTACTTCACTTTCACTTTAGGCTGAAGAAGGGCTGCGCCTACCACCTGGACCTGTTTGTGGTGGGCATACTGAACGGTTTTCTCTCCATGTACGGCTTCCCGTGGATGCACGGCGTTCTGCCGCACTCGCCACTGCACGTTCGCAGTCTGGCGGACGTCGAAGAACGGGTCGACCAGGGTCATGTTTATGAGATGTGAGTGACTGGCCTATTGTGTTATACTAACCAAACAGCCAACTGACCACTTTTACTTCCCCTCAATCACTAAATTAGAATCGTCAAAGTGCGCGAAACTCGGCTCACTGGGATCGTGTCCCATATCCTCATTGGCCTTTCCGTCTTTCTAATCCCCTACCCACTGGCTTATATCCCGACTGCCGTGCTCAATGGCCTTTTCCTCTACATGGCAATAACTTCGCTCAATGGCAATCAGATGTTTGAACGCATCACACTGCTTTTTATGGAACAGGTAAGTAAACGGGAGGTAATTGCTCAATTGCCTG
Source organism: Tyrophagus putrescentiae (assembly GCA_024499935.1). NCBI lineage: Eukaryota > Metazoa > Arthropoda > Arachnida > Sarcoptiformes > Acaridae > Tyrophagus > Tyrophagus putrescentiae. The sequence goes on along the minus strand of JAMZRA010000001.1, from coordinate 10,369,406 downwards.
GCAACTCAGGCCAGTAGAAGCACCCCATTAACCTCGATCTCACTTAATCATTCCCGACCATGCACATTTTCTCCGTTTTCAGGCCGCCTACCCGCCAAATCACTACATACGCCGGTGTCCACAGCGCAAGATTCACCTCTTCACACTCTGTCAGATGGTGCAGCTGGGCATGATGTGCTTCTTTGGCTTCTCGCCCTGGCCCTACATCAAAATGGTCTTTCCCGTCATTGTCATCATGCTGCTGCCCTTTAGGTAAGCTAAAATTCTGGTTTGGCCTAATATCACAAGCTGACAATTCTCTTCCTAACTCTACAGACACAAGATAGTGCCCTGTGTGATCGACAACAAGTACCTGGAAGCACTGGACGGTGAGAACCAATGAGATGATAAACTGTTTATGCAATGAAACACCTCCTCTTTGTGGATGGGAAATCCTTGGGAATCCTCCGTCTGTCCGAGTGTGAACTGTGTGTGTTGCAGAGAGCCCTGTTGCATGGACTTACCACCACCTCCACCATTGTCTTTTCAGTCTAATCCACCCATCACCACCACAACCAAACTGCCATGAACCACCACCACCACCATCTCACAGACCAAATCAGCACACTTCAAACACACACACAGTTTATACACAAAACACCTTTCTCCCTCTCTTTCTTCATTTGCTGGTGCCATCTTTTCGTTCCTCCTTCTTTTTCCTTCGTTTTGCACCGTTTGCATGAGGAGCTGATGATGATGATGTTTTTGACCATCTCTGGCCATCACCACACTTCAGCACAGACGAACATTCAGAGGGAGACAAGGACACTCCACCTAAGTTGCCCAATTGCTCCAATGTTGCATGCTCACTTCTTTCGTTCTTCTTTCGTTATCCTTCATGTTTGGCTTTTCCTCTTGTCATCCTCGTCTGTCGTGTGTGTGTGGCTGTGTGAATCTGAGTCCAGTCTGATCTACCACCCAAAACTCAAACACTCACAAAGACACACTACCTTCCTTGTCTGTCGGCAACGGGATCCTACGGTTTCACCTTCCCACCTCCACCACCTCCACCTCCAATTTTCTCCTGCAATTCTCTGGACTGTTATCTCCTTCTTCCTTTCTTCTTTTCTTCTTTTCCTCCTCTAGACTACTATGATTCCGTCAACTAGCACTCACAGACAGATCAGACTTGTTTCAACTCTAGCCCACCAGTCACAGCCAATCATTCAGTCAAAACTAGTCAGTTCCACTTTCCGAAGTTTTTTTCAGTTTCAAACTACTCTCTTGGCCCGATTGTCCACTCTTGTTGTAGTCTTCTGTGATGGAACACTGTTCTTCATCCACTCTAGTCAATCACACACACACAGCTTCGATAATGTGATGATGTCCACCATGATCATCATCTCTGCACTTGGCTCCAAGCAAGATACCAACTCACACTTTCTACGCTACAACAATCGTTCTCACTCTCACTCTTTCTCAACTTTCGCTCATCGTTATTGCTGTTTAGCTTTGCTCGTTGGTTACCACGTTTCTTTCAATTTCTACTTTCCAATAACTTTACTCTACCGTTGCCACTCAACTAAAAATCTACAAAATCCATCTCTGATGATCTGCTTCAGCTGAACAGGTCGCACAATCGATGCTACTCTGCTACCATCTCTCTCTCTCTCTTTCTCTCCTCGCTGACATACCTTTAATTTTTCTGCATCATCTCTCTCTCTCTCCTTTTGCTTACCTCTCTTTGAGCGCTCCAAGCGCTTGTGGTTCTTACTTTTCTTCTTTGTTTTCGTTGGGCTCGCCCTCCTTTTTCCTCCTTCTCCTTTAGCAGCGAGCATCACCACCAACACTGACAATTCTGTACGCTCTTTCTTGTTATTGCTTATCTACTCAATGCCTTCTGTACATACCAACAAACACACCGTTGTTAGCCATGATGATCTCACGAGCTCATCGTGAGGATGATACCAAACACACAGACACAAACACACAAACACACACCAGCGTACACTCCCCCACAGCTGCACTTCCATTGAAGTGGGCGTGTTGGTGAGTGCACGCAAACTGACCACTACTAGTGAGACAACCAAATTGCATTTCTTTACTCATTCCTTTCTCTTGCGCATAATTGCGCCCCAGTGCCAGTGTCAGCAAACAGCAGAATCTTTCTCTCTCTTTCCTTTTCCTGAAGACTAGCCATTGGAGGGGCGGTGGTGGTGGTGGTGAATAGTGGTGCTCTTGCTCCTCCCCTTCCTCTTACTCCTCCTCATTGCTGATGCTGCTGACGACCGTGGTGGTGGCCTACTACTCCTGATTGAGCAGACCAGGTGCTCTCTCTTAGCCTGTAAGCAAGGACTGCAATCACTCGCCCACTCACCTTAACTTGAGACAGCCATGTCACCACGACCATTGCCACTACCACCACCACTACCACACCCTCCCCGCCCTCTCACCCTTTTCTCTCTTTTTCTTTTCCTTATCTCTCTCTCTCATCTTATTTATGATTCTTTTCTTCTGTTTCCGGTGACTCTGACCATCGGTCCTAGCCTTCTGATCTCTTGTGTTTAGGCCCAGTTTCCAGTATAGGTTTTCCTCTTAATTTCCCACTCTCTCTCACTCCCCTAGGCCCTGTGCGTGGCCATCTCTGGTGATCTCACTCACTCATTTTTTCTTTCTTTTCTTCTTTCTCCGTTTGTCACAATTGCCAAACACTTCTTCTCGTTGTGCAATTGTGCCGATTATTACCGTTTATTTCTAGACCTTGTTGATATGCTGATGATGATCACTACCCAAAATACTACCACCGCTACAACAAAAATGACACAACACCGACAAAGAGAACCTAGTCTTTCAGATCTCGCGCTTTATTACTGATATATGCAAAAACAAATAATATTCTCTCTATTTATGTACAAATCTATGACAACCATGTTACACATGTATTTGTTGTTATTCGATGATTATTACGGCCCAAAAAATAATAAAGAAAAAAAATCTAACAAATGATATAATCTCAGTGAAGGCACTTACTGAATGATGATGATGGTGGTGGTGGGCTCTGTCTACACGTTGGTTTTCGTTCGCTGCTGCTGAAGGAAAGCCTTAAAATTACCGTAATTAATCTCCTCTGGACTTATATTGTCAAACTGTAGTGGAGAACTTCTGTTGTCCTCAAATCCTTCTTCCTCATTCCCCTCTTCAAAGGTGTCATCCTTTTCCTGAATTTCACCCTCTACAGCGGACAACTGAGCTGGCTCGAGAACTCCCGTTTCAGGCTGTTGTTTCAGTTGTTCGTCGACCGTTTTAGAGTCCGCCTGTTCAGCCGCTTTGTGGTACGATGAGAAGCACAGCGAATTCTTGTCAAAGTACAGCGGCACCACGCCCAGACTGCCGTGAGCGCGGTTCTTGGTGATCTGCACGAACTTGGCGCACTTGAACCTCGGGTGGTACTTGTTCATGATGATCAGTATGTTGTCCGCCTCCTGACTGGCCTTGATGCCGCCGTACAGTGAGTTGTTCGACAGTGTCATCTCCTCCTTCTCCTTGCGCGGATGGGCCACCAGGGTGACGTGACAGTTGTACCGGGTGGCAAACTCACGCACAGTTCCCAGCACTACATCCTGCTTGTGAAAGCGGTCCACGCTCGAGTCGGTTGACAGGCCTGAAGTGCACAAAAAAGCGTCAGAAACAAAAGAATACCATATCATCAAGAACTGCTCACCGAGCATAAACTGCAGATTGTCAATGATAATGTGCTCCACGCCGTGCATCAGCACTGAGTGCCTCGCCTCTTCGAGCACATCTTCAATGTCCGTTTGTCCGTGAAAGTTCATAAAGAAGAGCGGCAGTTGGGCAAATTGGGCGGAGGCCTGGTCAAACTCGGCTCGCCTGCTCGCATCGAAGCTCCTGCCCACCAGTTGAGTCATCATCATTCGCTCCAGGTTGAGGTACTTGATCTCAAAGCTGCCCCACAGCGTTCGCACGCCCTGCTCACACAGGTCCAACGAGTACTCGGAAACAAAGGTGGTCTTCCCAGAGCCAGTCGGCCCTGTGATGATGGTCAGCTCGCCTGGTCGATGGCCTTTGAGGTGTTCGTTGAACCGCTCAAATCGTCCCCACTGAACGCCCTGAATTTGCTTGTCATTCAGGTGGGCAAACAGATCTTCAATGGTCTCGTAAACAGGCAAAATACCCGGTCGGTCATTTCGACTTGCTGTTTCGAAAACAGAGGCGTATTTTTCACTTTTGTTCTGGTGCAGCATTTGCAGTGCGCCCTCAACAACGGTGATTCGATGCAGCTTTGCGCGATCAAAGTGCTCAAGGCAAAGCTTGCGGAAGTTTCGGCAGAAGTAAATGTCATTTGACCAAAAGTAAATCTAAGATCAAAAACAGTTATTTTATAGTTTGTTTTTTCAAAATAGCCATAGTACCTTTTTGAAACGCTGATCAATTTTACTGAAAAAACTGTGACAACTTGAAAGATCAATCTTGTTTGATTGTGGAAATTTGAACACGATAGTTGGCAGTTTAGTCTGTTGATAGAATGCAAGTGCATTGAATGGATCGTCAAAAATGGTAATGGAATCAAAGTCAAAACCAGGAGATTCTTCTGCGTCATTAGATAATAGAATTTGAGACAGTTGTGGATCAAAGATAAGGAACATAAATTCAGATCTTTTGTGTTGAATCTCCTTGAAGTTTCCCGTTATCATAGATCTTTTTGTTCGAAAATAGTTGAGAAGGAATTGAATCTGATATTTTTGCGGTGATTGGTCGGCGCCAAAGTACGTGTAGTCAAATGCTATTTGATTCGAGTTTTTCGTAACGGAAAAGTCCAGCTCCTGAAGAAACGGTAACTTCAGGCCAAGAACTTTGGCGACAATCCGTTTGTTTGACAGTGTCACTGCCTTGCCCGTCGACAATTGTGCCGACTCATTGGTGGCAAACTCCCGACTTTGGACAAAACTGGGTCGAAAGTTCGACAATTCTGGTATGACGCAACCTGTGGTGGTGGTGATTCCATTGGTGCGAATCAGTGACCCACCGGGAAGCACCGTTGTGCCAGTCAGCGCAGCATGTCGACAGCTGCCGTGAAGGGAGAGACACTTCCAGAGCAGTGATGCGGTGCTTGGCTTGAGCATCGCCGATGTGAAGTGAATACGACAAAATTAAAGGGAAGATGAAGGTAAGGAACGTTAAGAAAAGAAGAAAAGAACCGCGAATCTGAAGGGACAAACAACAAAAAGAAGAAAAGAAAACAATGTGCGTGCGAACAGTGCGCACATTCTGGCGCCTGCTTGAGGCTTCTCCTCAGCAGATGGCATCGTTTCGGTGATTCGAGCCAGCAAAAAAATCGGCCTCTACTCTCCATTTGTTTGCGTCCACTCTCCTCGCTGTTTGATCCATCCGTCAGTGTGTTTGACGTTCCTCGGCGGCACCGATAAAAAGCGAAGAAATACCTCGAAATCGCCGGCCAAGCCGCGGACCACCGTCACCATGCGATCCATGACCTTGGCACACCCAAAGTTGGCTGAGAAGCTGACCATCCTCAATGATCGGGGCATTGGCATGCTGACGCGCATCTACAACATCAAAAAGGTGTGTCCGTGCCGTTGTGTGCTGTTGTGTTATTTGATGCGACCCTCTATTTTTCTGGTTGTTTTTTGTGTAGACATGCAGCGACCCAAAGTTGAAGCCGCCCTTTCTGCTGGACAAGCAGATGGAGTCCATCATCAAGCACGCGGTGCGAAAGTTTCCCAACATCTCAGACTACAAAACCAATGTAAGTGCGGGCACTCTTAGCCTTTATGTTCAAATACCAACTAAATCACCCCCTTCAGTCGCAATTCGGCATATTGACGAGTATGAAGGACAACATTCTCAAGTCTCTGGCACTGTACTACCACACATTTGTCGATTTGCTTGAGTTCAAGGACCACGTTTGCGAGCTGCTGACCACCATGGATGCGTGCCAGCTGACGTTGGACATTGTGAGTGAAAACTGTGAGTTGTCAATTTAAAATCTAACCAGCCATTTCACTTTGCAGAGATTCAACTTTGATCTGACAAAAGCCTATCTGGACCTAGTGGTCACCTATGTGTCGTTGATGATTCTGCTGTCTCGAGTTGAGGACCGTAAAGCAGTTTTGGGATTGTACAACATTGCCTTTGACATGACGCACGGCCACAGTGACACTAGCTTTCCTCGACTGGGGCAGATGATCATCGACTACGATCAACCGCTGAAGAAGCTGTCAGAGGAGTTTGTCCCTCACTCCAAGCTTCTCCACCAGGCGCTGTTTTCACTTCGTGACATTTTTCCCAATCGAAATGTGACCGCCCAGAAGTGGCGCAACGACCAGCTCTTCAGTCTGATTGCCAGCCCTGAAACGATGCTCAATCCGGTGCAAACGGAAACCACACAGTGCTTCTACATGTCAATCGACGCAATGGAGCGCTACATTATCTGTAAGTCGATTTTTTGCCAATCCCTTTTCTGTTGTAATTGTGCTAATCTGATTGTCGTCTGCCTTTCACAGTCGGTTTTTTACTGATTCACCAGTTTTTAAACCAGCAAGACACGCATCAACTCTTTACCAGCGCACTGAAGTGTGGCTGGGTTACCACACTGTTTCGCGATGAGATCCTCCACACTCACCAGTTTGTTCAGCAGTACTTTGAAACGCACAAAGGGTACAACAAGAGAATATCCGAAGTGAAGGATGCATATAATTTTGTTCTTCAGAAGAGGTTAGTTTTATTGCAAGTATTGAGATGTTACCATTAACCAATAACGTTTGCTCTTCCAGTGCTCACATTCATCGGGAGCGTCGTAAGTACCTGCGAACCGCCCTGAAGGAGCTGGCTCTTCTCTTTTCCGACCAGCCTGGGCTGCTCGGCCCGAAGGCGCTGTTTGTCTTTATGGCGCTGTCCTATGCCCGCGACGAAGTGCACTGGCTGCTGCGCCACGCCGAAAATCAGCCCTCTCGGCAGTCGGGCAAGGCGAAGGTGAGCACGGAGGACCTGATCGACCGCCAGCTGCCCGAGCTGCTCTTCTACATTGAAGAGCTGCGCGGCCTGGTGCGCAAGTACAGCCAGGTGCTGCAGCGGTACCACATTCAGTACCTGTACAGCTACGACGCCGACCTGCTGAATCAGATCTCGGAGAACACCTCTGACCTGCCGGAGGAGGACTCGGCCATACTGAACAGCGTCTACGAGACGGTGTCCAACCTAAGGGAGAGCCAAATCGACTCTGAGCTGTTCGACTTTCGGGCGCTGCGGCTGGACTGGTTCCGCCTGCAGGCGTACACCAGCGTCCAGCGGTATCCCTTTCAGCTGGTGTCCGACCACGTCAACCTGGCCACCTGCATGAACACCATCGTCTACCACACGAAGATGGTCGACTACCTCGATCAGATGCTCAACGAGACGAGCGACCTCTCCATCTTCTGCTTCTGCCACCGCGCCTTTGAGGAGCAGTTTCGCATGTGTCTGGAGTTTCCCGCACAGACGCGCTACATCATCGCCTTTCCGCTCATCTGCGGCCACTTTCTCAACTGCGTCCACGAGCTCTGTCCGGAGGAGCGCTATGCGATTGGCGACCGGTCGATCAACCTGGTCAACCTCTACCTCGATGAGATGTCGAAGGAGGCGAAGAACATCATCACGACGATCTGCGATGAGCACTGCCTCATGAGCGACATGGTATGGCTTTGTTTGTTTGCACTCTTTTGTTTGCCAGTGCTGTTTACAGTTTCGTTTCTTTTGTTTTGCGCAGTTGATGCCTAAACACGCCAAAATGTTTACCGAACAGCGGAAGCTGAAGCAGAAGGGCGGCCGGGGCGCGGCGGCGGCCGCTGTGAACATGAACGGCGCTTTGCCTGGCTCGGCGGGCGACCCAAAGTCGGCGGCGAACGGCGTCGCCAATGGCGGAGGGCAGTACGGCAGTATGCGCCCCGGGACGGAGAGCTATCGGCGCAGTCGCGAGGAGCTGACCACCATGGACAAGCTGCACATGGCGCTGACGGAGCTGTGCTTCGCCATCAACCACTCGCCGACGATTCACGTCTGGGACCACACCTTCTCGCCAAGGGAGTACCTGACGCAGAACCTGGAGAACCGCTTCAACAAGTCGCTGATGAACATGACCATGAACAATGACGCCACCAGGGACATTGCCAAGCCGTCGGAGCTGCTGGTCAGCGTTCGCTCCTACATGAATGTCCTTCAAAGTATTGAGAGTCATGGTGAGAGTTGTTCTACTTTGCTAAATGAATCAAATCTAAACGCAACTTTTTTTCCAGTTCACATTGACATGACCCGCGTGTTCAACAATGTTCTGCTGCAGCAGACACAGGCTCAGGATTCGCATGGCGAGAAGACCATTGCCTACCTCTACACGAACTGGTACCTCGAGGTACTGCTGCGCAAAGTCTCCTCAGGGCATATCGTCTACTCGCCCCGGCAGAAGACTTTTGTCTCGCTGATCATTGATCCACAGATGCCATTTTCGGCGGAAGAGTTTTCAGACATTAATGGTAAGAGTTTAGCTGGTATCATTTTAAAAACATGTTTTATAACACTTGTTGTTATTTAGAATTGCGTGCTTTAGTTGAGCTGATTGGCCCTTATGGTATTGATCATCTAGTTGAGAAGATCATGTGGCACATTGCCAGTCAGATTACGGAGCTGAAGGTATGTTTGTTCGCTTACTACTGAAAACTTTTGCTACACAAGTTTGCACTTTTTCAGCGAATTGTCATTACGAACGCTGACACTCTGAAGGAGATGCGCTCCCGGTACGACCACCCGGAGACGATGAAGGAGCTGTTCAAGAAGCTGAGCGGCGTCGACTGCGTCCTCCAGCGGATGACCATCATCGGCGAGATGATGTGCTTCCGCTCGCTGATTCAGGAGGCACTGCACGACGTCCTCGAGGAGCGCATTCCCTTCCTCCTCGGCTCGGTGAAGGACTTTCACCACTCGGCGAACAGCTCGATGATCGAGTCGATGCAGATGGACGCCAACGGGCTGAAGGTGGTGGACGACATGGCGGCGGCCGCCGGCATCGAGTGCCGCGTCGACCCGGCCATGGTGAACGCCCTCAAGTCGCACAACAAGAGCGACATGAGCGCCGAGGAGAAGTACGAGTACTCCTGTCTGATGATGGTCTTCATCGCCGTGTCGCTGCCCAAGCTGGCCCGCCTCGAGACGAGCACCTACCGGCCGGAGTTTGAGGCGCACTCCAACAACATCCACTGCCTGGCGAAGGCCATCAACGGCGTGGCCGGGGCGCTTTTCACGCAGACGGAGACGAATGACATTGAGGAGCGCCTGAAGGAGTTTCTCGCCCTGGCCTCCTCCTCGCTGCTGCGCCTCGGCCAGGAGACGGGCGACAAGGAGGCGATTCGCAATCGCGAGTCGGTGTACATTCTCCTCGACCTCATCGTCCAGGAGTCGCCCTTTCTCACCATGGACCTGCTCGAGTCCTGCTTTCCCTATGCGCTCATTCGAAATGCCTACCACGACGTCTACAAGTCGATCTCAGTTGGTCATTAGAAGTTGACCAGTGAAGCATTAAAGCACAGCATTACGCCACCGCCGCCGCCAAATAACCACCGTCGTCACAACTTCAATTGTTTTTATTTATTTTATAAAGTTTTATAAGTACACTTTTTTTCGGATAGGGTGCAAGGGTGAGGAAGATTAAAAGTAAAGCACCTAAAATGAGCTAGCCAGTTGAGAAAGTCCTAGTCTGCACTGGCATTACCATCAGCATCACTTGAGATCCTTCACCGAAGGCTGTGGTGGATAAAACTTTAACTGCTTCCTGAAGGCCTCCACATCCATGATGAAGTTCTTGTTTTCTTTGGCCTGCAGCAGCAGCAGTGGCTTGCACTGACCCTGCGAATTCTCCCGCGGAATCATCGACTCGCTGACTGCCGATCCGTCCGCCGTGGTGCACTCCGCCAGTGACACCTCTCCATTGCCGACCACCTGTTAATGAATGAATTTGTTTTGCATTAGCAATTAGCAATTCACTGATGACTCAAATAGCAGTAGTAGATTTGTTATTGGCAAAAGAAAAAATCACCTGAACTGTCAGCTGTTTGCGTTCACTGGCAGGCACAAAGATGTGCTTTGCCGTCCACTGCTGGAGTCCTTCCAGCGTGATCTAAAACGAACAAGTGTTAGAGACAAGGAATGCAACAATCACGGGTAAATTACCTTCTTCAGCTGTGCAATTTCCCTCTTGAGCCGATCGAAGCAGTAGTCAAAGGAGCAGATCTCATCCATGTTGCGCTTCACCTCCTTGCCGAGGCTGACGTCGGGCGCCTGGCGGCGTTTCAGCGCCGACGAGACAAACTCCTCAAACTTGGCCTGACTGAGCGTCGCCAGGTGCTCCCGACAGGAGGTGTCCACAAAGGCCATGATGCGCTCCTCCATGAAGGAGCACTGAAACTTGTTGGCATTGCTGGCCACCTGCACATTGAAGCCCAGTATGCCCGAGGTGTCGTTCTCGCCGCAGCCCACCCGATAGCCCAGTCCCTCTATGGTTCGCAGTGTGTTGAAGCACAGCTCGTCAATGAGTTCGATAAAGAGCGACAGGTAGATGGAGGCCTCCAGGGTGTAGGGCATCAGCTGAAAGTAGCAGATCACCAGTGACATGGCGTTCTTCTCCGACAGCGTCAGGGCGCGAAGGCGACTGACACCGACCGGCAGCTCCCGGACCAGTGTCTTCTGTCGCGGGTAGGGAGGGCCGCCGCTCTGGGCCGCAGGGCATGGTAGCTGAAGAATCTCCTCAACTCGTTTGCCCAGCTGAATCGTCTCCTCATGGCTAAAGTTGCCCTGCACCAGCAGCTCGACGGACAGGTTGGAGAGCACCTTTGCCTTGTACTGCTCCATCTGCGCCCTGTCAATCGCCCCAATCAGTGGCCACCGTTGGAGGTAGCTGTAGGAGCGGTCCAGCAGGGTGAGCAGGCGCAGATTAGTGTTGAAAGTCTCCTGATCCTGGAAGGCGTTGTTGTAGTGCTTCGCCACCTCCACCTTCATCGACTCGAGGATGGTCGGCTCAAAGTCGATCGTCTTCAGGCGCTTGAGAATTAAAATGACCAGGTCGGCCAGTTTGTGGTTGAAGCCGCCGGTGATGATGGAAATTCCATTGTACGTCTGCTGGAGCGTCCAGTCGAGCTCGGCGGCGAGGGCGTCGTACGTGTCCTCCTTCAGCTTGTAAATGACATACTCAAAGAAGACATCAGCCAGCGTCAACTCCTGCAGTGAGCCGTCAAAGCAGGGGTTGAGAATGTGCAGCTGTATGGCGGCTTTTGGCAGGTTGAACTTAAAGTCCGGTTTGTACCAGACGGTGAGGCGGTCCGTCTGCTGCACCACCATCGGGTACTCCTCCGCCCGTCGCTCGGGAGCACTTGGCGGTAGGGTGTCTCGAAGGAGGTCAAAGCGGGTGGCGATAAAATTGTTCGGCTTGGGGTAGTGAAAGTACTCCGACTGGCCGTGGCACTGATTGGCCCGCTCAATCCACGCCGCCGGAATGTCCGACACCTGGTACTTCGTGGACATCCACTTCTCGGTGAGCGTCTGCAGGTCGTCCCGAAGGGGTCCGCCCACGCGAATGAGATTGACATTGTGAGGGAGAAAGTGCGCCAGGAGGTCGTCAATAGCGGCCTTGTCGTAGTGGTAGTAAAGACTGTGCCCGGAGAGGGTGTGCTCCACCGGGTAGTGCATCATATTGGTGGCCAGGTGAACGACATTCTCCATGGGCGACCGCTCCGACTTGTTGTTGAAGGACTTGTGGGCGATGGTCTGGTTCTCCCGGTAGAAGTACTCCTGCGCGCCAGTCGTCCGAATGACGGTGATGTACTCAAAGAGCAGCGCCACCACCTCCTCCAGTCGGCGGGCGCCGCTCGGCGTCAGCTCAATCTCCACGCCAAAGATGGAGAGAAGGGAGTTGTTCTTTGTGCAGAAGTACTGGCTCTCAGTGAGCAGGTCGATGGCCAGGTCCCGTCGGCGCAACTCGGCAATCAGACTGCCCTTGCCCTCGTGGCCAATCAGCGCACAGAGGTAGTCAAAGGAAGAGAAGAGGTACTTGTCGAGCACCGGTGGTAGGGCCCAGTGAACGAGCAGTTTGGTGCCAGAGTTGATGGCCTCCATTGCGTAGAGGCGGTTAAACTTGGCATTGTCAAAGGGGGCGACGGTGACCGGGGGCGTACTTGCTACAGCTGGGGAACGAGGCTTCACCTCGGCAAAGACCTTCGTCCACTCCTCCAGATTGGCCAGCGGCTCCTGGGACTGCACTGCCACCACGATGTTCTCTGGGTAGTAGTTCCGGTTGAAGAAGTCGACCAGGCTCTGTCGAATGTCCAGTCCTTTGGCGGTCGGTTCGGTGATCAGCGACTTGCGGTTACCCCAAATGAACCGGTGAATGGGGTGCGCTTGATTGGCGTTCTCATTCAGTATCAGCTCGGCGCGAACGTCATCGTAGTTGCTGGCCTGCACGAATTCAGTGTCCACAGGCTTGATTTCGCGTTCTATTGACTCTGGCCGCAACAGTGGGGCGACGAACGCTTTTCCGATCATGTTTATGGCTAAAAGAGAAAAATAGTTTTTAGTTAGGTGTTTTGAACTAGAACCAGTATGAAAATACCTTCTTTAAAGTGATTTCGGTGCACCTTGATTTCATAAATTGTATACTCTACTTCAGTGTGCGCATTCTGGTATCCACCACGAGACGAGAGAAAGTCGTCCAGAGCGTTCTCCCGCGGATACGCCTCTGAGCCCATTGAAATCATGTGCTCGAGCATGTGGGCCATGCCGGGAAAATCATCGGGATCCTGGAAGCCGCCAGCGTGCACGCCGATAGCAATTGCCGCCTGCTTGTCATTGCCTTTCTGTTGAGGATGTAAACAAAGAGTTAGCAAGTGACAAAAAGAAACAACAATCACAAGGAATTACCTTAGAAGAGCAGCCGACGAGCCTGACGCCGATGAGGCCACTGAATCAGCATCAGAGCCCTCATGGTCGCTCATCTCCACATCACTGGAGGCGTTGACATTTTCCTTACTGGAGGCAGCCGACGAGGAGACGCTGGCGAGCTCCTTGTAGCTCGGATCGGAGATGAGCAGCACCCTAACGCCATTATTCAGCCGAAGCAGCTTGTAGTCAAACTTGTCACTCTCGGCTCGAAGTAGCTCCTGCTGCTTCGGTGCACCGGCTGAAGTGTTGGCGTTAAGAAACTTCAGCGCGGACTCTTGGACGGCCGCCTGGGTGGCAATCTTCACTCCCGCACTCTTGTCGGAGATGATGCTTTCCGCGAGCGTCGTACAGTGGGACATCTTCAAGAAGCGGGAGCAGGGTGATGAAGCCAGCAGCAGCGGTGGGCGACTCAATTGTCGACGTGGACTCTGCAGCAACAGCAGACGTGAAACGAGCAGGACGTGCTTCGAAATGGCTGGACAGTGGCCTCCTGTTTACTCCCCTGTACAATGTGTGATCAGACTCTGATCACTGGCGAGATCAGCTGCTGATGGTGAGGCTGCTGTCAGACCGGCAAACAGCGGGGAGCTGGTGAAGTGCACCACGTGACGCCCTTTGCTCCATTCACATAGCAAGTCTCTTTATGGATACACGCTGAAAGTATTCCTGGCAATGCAGACGACGCTGCTGCTACAATCTGCTATTTTCCCCTGCCTGCATTCGCTGTCTGACATTGCCCTTGCCCAGTCGTCGCGCCAGCAGTCGGCGACGCCAGTTCAGAAGCAGACGCCGGCCGGAGCTTCTCCGGCTGCTGCAGTAGTGTAGCAGTGGTGGTCAGTTGAAGGAGTGAGCAGCAAACCATTACTCACAGACCATTCTTTCCCCTCTATCTCTCACTCCAAGTGTTCCATTGAAACAGAACTAGAAGCAGGTTTTCTGTGCCTTTTGACAAGTGTCTCTGCGTGTGTGTGTGTGTGTGTGCACAACAGGCGCCTGTGTGAGGAAGAGTCACGTCAACTGGAAAAGACTGGGAGAATGCACTGCACTTCTTCTCTGTGCCTTTTCAGGTTGCAGGAGCAATTGGCAATCGTCAACGAAATTCAGCCGTGGCGGCGCAATCTCATCGATAGTCCCAGAGAACTTCATAGAAGAGGATTGCCTTTTCCCCTAATGCCGTCACTGGTAGTGGTAGTGCACTCGAAGTGCGTGTGCTCTTTCTCAGTTACGCCATTCGAGGTACACTCTAGTGGGTATGTTGCTGAAACAGCACTGGACCACCACTCAGCGACACACTGAGGAGGGCGCTGGCGTAGGCGATCAGAAAATGAGGAGACTTGGAACAAATGAAAGATGCTGATAAGGCCTTTGCTGCTGCTGCTGCTGATAAGGCGGCAGCGGGCGAAAGTTCACTTTGGCTGCCTGCCTCCCTTATCGCCCCCGACAGAGAGTGCTGTCCAGAGCGTGGTAATGTCAGTGCCAGCAAGTGCTCAGTGCAACGTGGACACGCTCACACTCACACCAGTCCACCACCATTCCAGGACCTGTTTGCTGTGAAGGAAAGTGTGACGCTGACGCTCTTCCTTCAGACAGCCGCGTGGGTCATGGCACACAACTGCTGCTGCTGTTGCTGTTGCAATGGAGCACAACTGGCATCGTCATCGTCTCACTGCTGCTGAGCCATTTTGGTTTGCTGAGCACACTGCACTGGCACCATTCGCAGTAGAGAAGGCAGCAATCGTCTCTCTTTCTCCCTCCGCTGTTGATAAAAATCCTGAAACAGAGAACGAGAAAAAAATTGGCAGTCGCACTGGAGGGGAATAGGGGAGAATGAATGAGAGGAAGGCACTGCACAAGCACAGACATACACACAGCACAGCACGGCACTGCTCCTACACCAGTTGATCATCACTATTTCTGCAACTTGTTTGGAGCGAACATGCGCTCAATGAGAGAGTGGGAGAGAGAGAGAGGAGAGAGAGAGGAGAAAGAGAGAGTGGGCAAACTGTCGCTGCCTGAGCAAAGTACACCAGTCTTGGCAACAATTGGGCTGGTGACAAGAATCGTTGATTCGCTCGTTTACTGACAAAAAGTTCGTTTTTAACAGGCTCAATTGTAATGTTCTAAATTAATTGAATTTAGAACTATTTAATTGATGCCAACTGGTGAATTGCAGTTGCAATTCTGGCTCAAGCAATCACTGACATCCTCTCTCTTTCTCTCTGCTCTTGTCGCAAGTGACAAGTGGCTACTGCAGCTAGTGTACTTTATGTCAGTGCTGCTGTTGCTATTGGTAGTGGTGAGTCGACTCCACAGGAAATTCAAGGCATCTACCGGATGCTTTCAAGTGTGTGTGTGTGTGTGTGGTGTGTGTGTGTGTGTGTTCAGTTTTGGGTGTTGGCAGGAGCAGCAGTCTAGTGGTAGTAGTGCCATCAGCAGTTATTCCCACTAGAACTATGGAATGCACTGTGACTACCACCATCACTTCGCTCACAATGACGCGGCACCATGCCAGCCTTATTTTAGGCCACTGAGAGCTCTCATTTTGAGTTCTCATGCAGCTCTGAAATGGTTTCAGCATTTCAGAGCTGCTGCTGCTGAGCAGTTTGAGTTTCAGCAGTTTGAGTTCATCGATGCGAAATGTGGAGAAGGAGAGCAAGCAGGCAGTGTGTACTCGGATTGCGCAGACCTAGGCGGTGCAGGCACAGTGTGCTCAGACCGACAGACCGGTCCACCTGAGCACGAGAGCAGAATGCTGCAGTTGCACTGTACTGTAAGCATCACCGGCAGTGTCAGTGAACTAATATTGTGGATTGCTATTGCCATCTTCTCTCCTCGCGGAGTCTTGCCCAGCAGTAGAAAGGGGCGCGCGAACGCGACGAGGCGAGCGGTAGGGAAAGCTGTTGCAAGCAAGCACTTGGCAGTGAGTGAGTGAATCAATTGGCCGGCGGACTGACAAGAGCAGAAGACAGGACAGACAGGACAGGCAGGACAGGACACGCTGACTCAGAAGTCGGGAGTCAGGATGGTGTTTCAGAATCGCCTGGCAGTGCTCAGCAATTCAGTCGAGACAACGATTTGAGTCCGCTCAGCTCAGCTCAGCTCTCTCCCCCGAGTGCCGCTGTTGCTCTGACCACGACCTTTTTTCCGGGCAAACTTGTTCTGAGAGCAGGAGCAGCAGCAGCAGCAGCAATTCTGCAAGCTTGACAGGACAGCCGCACTCGAAGCTAGTTCCACCACCACCACCACCATCCACCAGAGAAGCATCCAAATGCAACAGAAAGCTACCACTACCAAAGGCGGTCCGCGGAACAGCAGCAACAGCCATCGTCGTAGCAGAGAGTCATCATCATCGTCGTGTGAGTGGTGTGAACCGGCCGCCAGTGTCGCTCTTTTACCAGTTGCAGCAAGAGGAGGAGCAGGTGCGTGCCTGGAACGAAGCGCAGTCTCGTAGCGGCTGAGTGTCACTCAGACTGTGGCACTCTCTCTCTCACTCTCAGAGCGCTGGCACACCAGCAGCAGCGGCAGCAGCAACAGACGCTTCTTCCCTTGCGCCGCCGTCACACCATTTTGGACTGACGCTCTCACAGACGTTCATCGAGTGAAAATTCATCATCTCCGCCGCCTAACCAACAACTCGGCGCGACATCCTGCTCATCGATTCTTCAATCACCGTCCAAGGTATGTGTCTTTTGCTTGCTCTATTTTCTCTTTGCCAGTTGCTGTTCCAAGAGCAGGCAATGTCATCATTCGGTGAACCAGACAAAGCGCGCCTATCAACAAGTGCATTTAGTGTGTGTGTGTTTCAGCATTGCCGTCCATGCGGTTGCCACCTTTGTGTTGCTACCGACCTGTCGGCGCATCAATTGCCATTGTGTTTACTATCTCTCACTGTTCTTTACTCGCAACCAAAACATACAAACAAATTCTATTTGAGCACTTTTGGAACAAATTCTAATTTCCAAACATTGCATGTCCTCTACCGAGTCTGGCGCGTTCTTTCCCAAAACATCCTTGAGCATGCGTAACCTTCTAATTTTTCTGCACCATCATCGTCGCCGTCGTCATCATCATCATCATCGTCAGGCTCCTTCTATCAAACCATCCATTTATCCTGGACAAAGACAGTGCTCTCTCTCACTCTCTCACACACATACACTGAGCGACTCACTAGGCAGGCTGTTGCTGCTGCTGCTGCAACAGGAGAACGCTTTTGCCGCTACATATTCGGGCGCGACCATCTCATGAGGTCGTCGACACACGCGACCGCCGGGCCATGATCGGCTGCTGGCAATAGGTAACAACAGGTATTGCCACAGGTGCCGCCGCCACCGCCGCTCCACTTGCACCTGTTCTGCTTCTCCTGCACACACGCATGGGCACTCGGGGCACTAGCACCACCACTGCACTCGCAGCTCTCGCACTACGCTCTTACCTGTGTGCGAGTACCTTCCACTCGCTAGCCTCTGGCCCTTGTCCTCTAGTCCTCTCGGGCCCCCCTCTTTCTCGCTCATCTAACTGATTTTGCTGAACGAACGAACGTTTATTGATGTATTTATTTCCTTTCCTCCCCGATGCCTTTCTCACCCCATCACTGGCGTCAGCATGTGTGTAGCTGTAGCATCAGTGTTCTCCCCCTCTGTACTCTGCTGCAGCAGCAGAAGCACAGGCATTCGCCGATTGTTACCACAACCATCGACACATGAGACGGCCATGCAATGGCATGCAGCCGTCCAGGTTATCTCGGGAGCAAGTGAAATTTTCCCTACTAAGCTAGCGCCCTGTTTGTCGCTGCCGCTGCTAGCATCTAAAGTGTCATTTCATTTCAACTTCTACTACTTAGCTAGCTAGTTAGTTAGCCTCTTGGTTGCAATGTCGACATGTATGTGTGTGTGTGTGTGTTTCTAACGTACGCACCAAAGCTGCTGCAGCTCTTGCGGTATCCTTAAACTAATCGACATCATGTTGGCATCATCCAAGATCACCAAGTTTTCCTTGTTCAATTGGTGAGCCGAGGATGCAGTGGCAGCGCCAACACACACACAGGCAGACTTGAGTGTGCCGCGCAAAGGCCGCTGCGTCCAAGAGTGGCTGATGAAGGCGACATAGAGAACAAAACTGAAGCGGTGGCAGTAGCTTGTTGTTTGAGGAAGTTCCTTTGGTTTTTGGTTGCTCTTGCTCTTCTACGCACACACACACACAGACAGAGCACTCATGGCGATGAGCTCCAGAAAGGCGCCTCATTATTTCTGGTCTCCAGCAGGCAGTACTGGTGCTCTTCCTCACGAGAGAGCGCTTTTGGCGTCAGTGGTGTTTTGTTGGAGCGCCAGGCGTCCTCTCAACCAGCGCGTCCTCGTACCAGGAATGATGATCGTGGTAGTGGTGGTGGTAGGCGCGCCAAGGCAGCAGCACCAGCAGCAGCAGAGGAGGAGAAGAAGACAGTCATCGTACGAGTGTCAGAAAGTCAGAGTCAGAGTTGGTGTTTCAGACAGAGGGAGACAGTCGCAGACGGACAGACAGCGACACATCCGTAGTAGTCACAGAATGCGCTGGTCTGCTGCTGCCGCTGCTGGTTCACCACTGGTTGCGTCTCTCAGTGAGTGACTGAGTCTGTGCCTTTCCCTTTAGCTTCCAGCTTCCATTTGTTCGATCGAGGACTATGTGGCGCTGGCTGCAGGATCAGCAGCAGCAGCACTTCAGAGAAATATTTCTTCTGAGCCACCAGGCAGCTTGTATCGAAGTTACAAACCTCACCGTGCCAGCAGAGGCTGGTCGTGTGGCTGATGATGGCTGGTGGTGCTGCTGCTCCTGCTCTTGGTCTTTCTCTCTCTCTCTCTCTCTCTGCATGCGCCAAGAGTCAGCAAGTCACGATAGCGCCAGAGACGAATGCACTAGACTGTTTCAGCCTACTTGTGTCGGCTCGCTACTGATGGTGGTGGTGGTGCAGGCTTATGCGCAGCGGCGGCAGCAGCAACTTTTGAGCATCTTCTGTTCTTTGTACTTCTGTTCTACTTTCCCCGCCGCCGCTGCTGAAGTTGGAGGCACAAACTGCAGCACCCGAGAGTCAGCAACAGTGTGTGTGTGTGTGCCTGAAAGATATCCCCTTTCTCAAGTGACTTTCTGCAGCAGTCATCTTGGGATGCGGTCGTCATTGTCAGCCTCTTCTTCTTCAAGTCTGTCGTCCAAGTCGTTGTCACTGGTCGCGGATCGCCTTCATTCGAGTCATCGAGTTGCTCTCAGCTAGCTCAGTCTCAGCTACAAGTGACACCAGTACTCTGGACTCTGTGCACACCAATTGTGTGTTCAGTCACCTCAACTTTTACAGTGTTTCAGAATGTGCCTGCCCAATTACCGCCACAATTCTCGCTGATCATCATCATTTCCCTCCAGTGCTGCCGGTGTGTGTGTGTGTCTGTCTTTTGCTGTTTCATTCGAGTACACGCTTCAGTGCTGGATGACTGCAGCAGCCGTCTCACGTTGTCTGTTTCAACAGCCGCTCTGCACTTTGGCCGCTTTCCATGCTTACGCTGACTTGTCCTCTGATTCGTTGACACCTCACCATTCTTGCCATTTTTCATTTTTCTCCCTACTCTGTCAATAGTATCGATTCCTCTCCTGACCTCACGTTCTTTCTTTTTTTCTCTTTTTTCTCTACAGCACAACCACGCGACAAGTACCTGCGGCTCCAACTACAACTACCCTCATCTTTCACCTAAAGTGCCTTCCTCATTCTGCTGGCCTCGATTCATCGACGTGCCGCCGACGCCGCTGTCGTTACCCTCAACATGAGCTCCTCAGAACTGGCACTCGAGGCGAGCGAGTCGGTTCTGGACGACATTAGTGCTCCAGGTTCGCCGAGCAGCAGTAGTCAGGCGCTGGCGCTCACGGCCAACAGCAGTCGCTGCACCTCGCCGCAGTTCTCGCCGCCTCAGTTCCTCAATGAAGACGATGAGGAGGAGGAACAAGGAGAAGAAGGGGAGGAAGAGGATGATGGCGAAGAGGACTTGCAGAATCTGCAGAACCTGCAAAATCTCCAAGACCTGCAAGAGGCGACTGAAGCTCCAATGGAAAACGATGAGAATGTCACTTCGCTGAATCTTTCCTCAAAGCAGCCCGAGTTGAACGACAGCAGTGCCAATAGTAGCACCAACGTCACTGCCAGCAATAACGAGCATCATCATCAGGAGGAGGAGGAGGAGGAAGGGCAGGAGGAGCAGGAACTGCTGTTACAGCAGCAGCTGGACAGCATCAACAACAGTGGCAATTGCAGCAGCCGCAGTAGTAGCTGCAGCAGAAGCAGTAGCAATGGTTCAGTGAAGCAGCACCAGCAGCAACAGCATGATCAGCAGCATGAACAGCAGTCATCAACGTCACCTCCTTCGCCACCCTTCCGGTGGCGCTGACCGTGGTCAACAACAACAGCACCAACAATCACAATCTCTTCAGCCAGTTTGCCGAAAGTCATGATCTGTCCAACAATGGCATTGGTCTTCCCAACAACGTCTCAGCATCGGCACTGGCCGCAGCCGCTGCCTTCCGAGTCGGTCACAGCAACAACAGTCACAGCGGCAGCAGCAGCAGCAAAACTTTCCACCACCACAAGCCCGAAAGCTCAAGCATCTCTCGTGGGAAGAGCAGCAAGTCACACATTGGCGGTGGCAGTGGCAACAGCGGTGGCAACCAGTTGTCATACGCCGCCGACTACAGCTCAGTGCCCAATCCGCAGTCGCCCGACTTTGTGCAGCTGCTGTTGGAGTACCGGCAAGTGCTGCTGGACATGCTCGCCAAGTCCATCACACTGAACACTGACGCCGACTACACGGCCGTCGGCAGCGGGGGCGACCCGAAGAGCGTCAACCTGCCGCTGAAGTGCCAGTGCGGCTTCACCTCCAAGCTGAGCAACCAGATCACCCGCTCCTCGACGTACGTCCACCAGCTGGAGCTGCGCTTTCGATCCCTCATGGAGGCCTCTCGGGCCACTGAGGCCAAGTACACGCCCAAACGGCCCAACTTTATCAACTCGGCGTCGCAGGCGTTTGCAGCTGCCGCCGCCGCCGTTGCTGGTACTAGCAAAGGCTCACTGCTCGACAAGAAGGCGGCCCATCTCTCGCGGCAAGCTGCGTCAGCCGCCGCTGCTGCGTCTTCTGCTGGAAAACCAGTCTCATCCTCAATGCTCTTTGCTGGACGCTCCGGCGCGAGCAGCATCAACAGTAGTCTCAACGGGGACGATGGTGACGAGGGTGACGCTGATTCAGAGGAAGATGACGTCAACGAGGACGACCACATGCCTGGAAGCCTGAACTTGGCCAACTTCAACGGGGCTGTTGGCTCACTGGTCGAGGAGATGAACGGCGGCGCAGGCGGTGGTAGTGCTGCTGCTGCCGCCGCCGGCGGTGCTAGTGGAAACGCCGGGGGAAAAACCATTCTTGAAGGCTACCTCGAGTCAATGAAAAATCACCTGCCCAGTGAGGATGGCGGCTCGGAGGAGGATGAGGCAGGCGCCAGGAAGATGATGATGGTCAACCAGATGGGCGGCGGTGGGGGCGAAGACAACGAACTGGACGGTACGTTTTGTTGCCTAATCTTGATCCTCTTTTAAAGTGCCTTTCCTCATGAGGCCTTTTCCACTGAGTCCATTCTTATCGATTTCTTTTTTCCTCTTTTCCATTTCCTCGTGAACTTTTGCCGTTTTTGTTCCTACTAACTGCTTCTATCGTCATCACCACCACCACCACCACCATCACCACTACAGGTCTTAAGCGAATCGACCTGCAGACAAAGCGAATCATCGCGCAAATGATAACTAGCGGCATTAGCGTGTCGGACATTAGTCGTAACATCGGTGTAAGCCGTAAGGCGGTGAAGCAAATCGTCGCCAACTACCGTGCTTATGGAATGCTTGAAAAGAAAAGAGGTAATGTTGTAATCAAACACATGAAAAACGTTTTAGCTAACGTGTTTTCCGTTTCTTTTTTCACAATTACAATCACACAGAATCTCGAATTCAGAAAGGTATGCAAAGCTTAGTGGTAAAGCTGTATGCACAGGGCAGAAGCGTCTCGGAGATCAGCCGCGCTACGAACATCTCCAAGCCAACCATTTCAAAGATTATCAAACAGTACGCTGACTCAAATCCGGCACTTTCTGCAGCCCAAGGTCCAAATGGATTCGTCGTACAGCATAATGGTGTCTCCTCCCTACCGAACATGAAGTCGCACGGTGAGATGCAGCACTTTACTGCTGGAAATACACTCGACGATGACATGGACGACGAGGAGAAGGAGATGGTCGTCGATGAGGATGCCGGCGACGAGGATGACTTTGATGATGATGAAGGTGCGTTGACTGGCTTTAACTAGATCATTTGTCAAATCTTTTATAACATTCCTCATTGCTTATGTCTACAGACGAGGAAATGGCCATGAAGAACGCCCATGCTAACATGCTCTCCGCTGGAACGGCGTTCCCCCTTGCGCTCACCAAACAGCAGCAGCATCATCATCATCAGCAGCAGCAGCAGCCGCCCATGAAGAAGCAACGAACGGCAATGAGTCTAATTCACAACTCCTTCAACAATGGCAATGGCAGCGGTGGTGCCTTCAACCTTCACGCACAGCAATCTCCCCAGCAGGCGCACATGAACAGCAATGGCAACAGCACTCACCAACAGCAGCAGCAGCTCCTGCAGAGTCAACTGTCGCTGTTTCAGGAGCGATTCAACAATAGCAATAGTGGAGCGGGCAAATCGTTCGACATGAAGAACATGCGTCACTCCAATCACGGCGGCCTGCCCATGTTGGACCTGCTCAGTCAGTCACAGCACGGTCACCGAAAGTCCAGTCACATTGTACCTCAATCGGACAATTCCGCCAAACTGAATGCCTTTCTGAGACATCAACAGCAGCAGCAGCAGAAACAACATCTGCAGCAGCAGCAACAACAACAACAGCAGCAGTTGCAGCTTCAGCAGCAACAGCAGCAGCACATGCGAATGAACTCCAGCTCACCGAGAGGTGAAAATCACCATCGAATGAAGTCGATGAAGGCGATGAATCACCGTCTGAGCAATGAAATGTCCATCAAGGAGAGCATCATGTCGATGCCTGAGGCGGACAAGAACAACAACACCACACTGGCCAACTGCAATACGATGACCATCTCTGCTTCGGGTGCTCCACCAGGGCTCGCTCTGAACGGCAACGCCCTCGCTGCCATGGGCGGCCACATGAGCAACTCGAGCAGTGGCCAGCACTCACCCTCAGAGTCAAGTGCACTGATGCAGCCCATGGCCGCATCTATGGGCGACAGCAATTCAGACTCGGAGGGCAACATGATGGCCAGACCATTCAGTGACAGCTTTCCCGCTGGCATAAGTAAGTGTGCAAACGTACACTTTTGGTTATCATTTTGTAATCTAATTACCATCTTTCATCATCATTGCAGTGAACTCGCTCAATCCCAACCGGGCCACCAAGTTGACACTGGAGGACTTCAATGTGGTCTGGCAGCTTCGATCTCAGCACTGGACACACAACCAGATTCGCAAGTACTTTGAACAGCGCGGCAAGAGCATCTCCAAATCGTCCATTTCACGCATAATGAACGGCAAGCAGCGCAACTTTCAGCAGTTCTTCAACGTGATTCCCTCGACCATCAACTGATTTTTTCTCCTTTTCCCCCTCTCTTCTCTTCTTCATCTAAATTGTGTTCATTGATGGTGTCCTTTTACACAATCACTTCTACAAGTGCCCTTAAATTCTTTTCTCACTCTTGAACGCGCTTGTTGTGTTTCTCTTTCTACTTTGTTGCCCTCTTCTCCTCCTTCAAAACCGTAAATGACCTCCTCTTCTTTTCATTATGCAACAGCACTTTTGCAGATGTCCACTCGTTTCCACTACTTAGCCTTTATGATTTCACTTCTATTTATTTTATATTATTTTGCAGTTATTTTTATATATCAGTTGCATTTCTCATCTCGCATTGTTCTCTCCTTCTTTCTCTCTCATACACACTACTTCTCCCTACTTCTCGCTCAACTATTTTTGATCTACAAGTTCACCAAGATGTCACGAGCTACAGTGTGCCCGATTCTCTCCCTCCACGGCCACCTCTCTCTTCTCACCTTTTCCGTACCTTCTCCTTTTCATCATAGTTGTACATAGTCTTTCCCCGTACAAACACAAACACACAATTCAATGACACTTAAATTCCATTTGATGAATTTTCCCGACAAGGCAAATCCGTTTCCTTACATCTTCTAGTGCAATTTTACTAACTTACACAATAATTTATTCTGTTTACTTAACCAGTGAATTTGTATTGTCGCTCTTTCTCTGTTCATTCTCCAATTCCACAGTAAATTCTCCTTAGCACAAATCAATTAGCAGCCAAACGCTGGCCACAAACACTGAACATTTTGGCAACCACCACATGCCTTGTGACTTTTTTTTCACAACCAAATCGAGCTCATTTTGTTTTAACCTGCTTTCGAAGGAGTGTGCGCCTTTGTACAATGGTGTCGGGGATGGTAATCTACACGTCAACACTGGCCTCGTGCCTCGCACAAATCTCAACCACTTACTTCCAAACGAACAAACACACACACAAATGAGCGCCTCTCCATCATCGTCAGCATTGCTTCCACTGTCTTCAGACACAAACTTCAAAGTACAAAGTTGCATACACACACACACATTTTGTAATCGCTGCAATCAGCAATCTAATTATCCTGTACATAATCGAGCTCTTACATCAATTGCCACGTGTAGTAGAACAGCTATCATTAGAACAAATCAAAAAATTTTGACTATTTTGTCTGTAGAACTCCACACAAGCAAAGATTGCAAAATGGACCCAACTGTTGTCAGTGGAGGGCTACATAGAAAGCAATATTAAATAAATAGAATAGCTGGTGACTATGAGGTCAACTACAAATGACTCATTTTCATTCAGTACTCACACAGTTTCCCAACTTGTTTAACAATTGTTTTTATCTTGCAATTGCCAGTGATATGTCAAACATTTTTTTCCAGAGCAGCAGCAACTGCAACGACAGTGAGGGTAGCATTGTACAGTGAATATCAAAAAGTGAGTGAGTGAGTTTTAGAAAAACAGAGAAAAGGAGAAAAGAGAAAGGAGAAAAAAGGTAGTTGCACTTTGTAGAGTAAAGGAAAACGTTATATCATAACAAGGTAGCAAAAGGTGTGTAATAAAATGTGACAAAATAAAAGCAGCAGCAGCAATATTGAAAAAAAGATCGCTAAAAATGACTGTGTTGAAGCGCGAATAAATAGAAAGATTGGAAAAAGAAGTTAGAAAAAAGTAGTTTCAACAGAGGTTGGGAGGCAGCAGAATCAGGTGTGTGTAGAATTGTGGGTGGGCAGTGAATGCTTGCAAAAATGAGAGGGAGAGGTGGTTAATACTTCTGGTTGAGCATGCTTTTGAAGAACTCTTTAATTCGGTTGCTCACCGGTCTCGTCTGACCTAGTGCACTGGGGAAGACGTTTACGCCGTTGGAGGAGAGCAGTGCCGGCAGCAGCTTTGACTCGGAGCCGAACAGGCCACTGACTGCGCTTGCCGATTGCTGCCCACCATTACCACCACTATTTCCTCCTCCCCCGACCACATCATTCTTGACGACAACAGGACTGAGCATGCTGGCGGCTGCCTGCTGGAACTGGCTCACACTGTTTGCCGGATTGTTGAAGAAGTTGCTAAAGCTGTTTGCAGCCGCATTAGACTGCTCTTGCAGCTGCTTGGCCGCCGCCTCAAAGAGACTCGACTTGAGCAGACTGTCACCTCCGGGGAGCATCTTCTGACCACTGTTTGCTGCTGAATCTGATGCACCCTCATTGGCCGACTTGCTGCTCAGATGGGGGCTCAGGTGTTGGCTGAAAAACTCACTTGCTGCGCTCAGCTCAGCTCCACTGTTTGATTTGGAGTCATTGCCAAAGAGTGGTGATAGACGATTGTTGTCGTTGTTGCCGCCGTTGCTAAAGTGGTCATTGTAAAAGGTTGATCTTTCAGTGCTTGACAGAAAGGGATCGTTCTGCTTTTGGGAATGGTGGTGATGGTGGGAGTGATGGTGGTGTTGGTGACCATTGGGAACAAAGAAGGGCCTCAGTGAGGTGGAGTGACCCTCATGAAGACTATGGTGACCAGCGTCCTTGCCGTTATCAGCGTAGTTTGAAGGGGATGATGATGCAGATGATGCTGCTGCTGATGATGATGAAGATGGGCCACCGCCATAGCCAATGCTCATTGAGGGGCGGTGATTGCTCACGCTTTTGCTGCTGCCAAAATCGTCACCACCAAAATGTCCTTGACCGCCGGTCCCCTGGTCGCTTTCTGCCAGTCCGCTAAAGAAGTCTCCTGAGTGGGTGTTGCTGCTGAAGTGGTCATGCGAGTAGTCGTAGTTTCCACTGCCACTGGGAGGCAATCGGCGATGCGGCTTTTGAGGGAAGTAGTCACCTTGAAAGTTTAAACTAGTCGGTGGACTCTGAAACATGTGCGGGTTCTCCTTGGAGCGATACGAGGTTCCCTCGGCTATGTGATCAATGCCAGTGCCATCACCGAAAGGCTGCTGCTGATGTTGTTGTTGCTGCTGCTGCTGCTGCTGCATTAGAGGCTGCTCATCGCTCAAAACTGGCGGCTGGTTGAAGCGAGCTTCATTGACCGAAGCCTGATTGACGTAACGGGGCTCATTGTTCAGTGGGACCTGATTGTTGACAAATCGATTGCCATTCTCCGATTGCATTGGTCGCTGATAGTTGTTGGGCCTGTCATCGGGTGGAGCGTAGAAGTCTGGCTGTTGCTGGAAGAACTGCTGCTGCTTCATCTGTCGAATTGGCTGCTGCTGTTGCTGCTGTGCCATCTCAAACTGAGCATTAAAGTTGGGCTCTGGCTCGGCGGCGTCGAAAAGGGGCATGCCTGAGAATGGCTTCTCGCCTAGTTGCTGCTGAAACTGTGATGCCGAAAAGTGGTGAGACGGTGTGTTGGGCAGAGCAAAGAGAGGGTCGTTCATGTTGGCCAGTTGACTCTCATCAAATGCAAAGGGAGAGGAGGCGTTTGGTGGGAAGGCAAACGGTGACTGGCCAACACCTCCAGAGGCGCCCTTGAGGAAGCCATTCTGGTCAAAGTTGGTTATGAGCTGAAGTGGGTCGTAGGCGTTCATCATCTGCTGATTGTCAAAGGGATTCGATCCCATTTGACCGCCAGGCTTTGCTCCCTCTGCGGACGACGGTTGTGTTGTGGTTTTGTTCTTCGGGTCATCGTGCACTTTGAAGATATTTGAGGAAGCGGGCAGAAAGTTGCTGATTGCGTCTGGCACCTGGAAAGTGAGCGGTTTCAGCCACCGACCGCCACCAATGGTAACCGCTTTCCTGCGGTCCACCACAGGCGAGGGCACCTGAGGAAGGTGGGCGGAAATGAGCTTCTGTATGGAGAGCACCAGTGGTCGCGGGTTGATGTGAGGCAGATTGATGGGAGCTGGTTGTGCTGGCTGACTTGGACTCAGTGACTGCGAAGTGGCACAGAACTGAACGAGGCCTGTCAGTAGGAGAACTGTGAAGGGGCACAGAAGTGTCGAAGTGCCGCTGAAGAATGACATTTTGGTGGTGGTTGTGGTGGTGAGGGAGACGGTTGGTAGTCTACAACGGTTGAGGAGCTAATGCCTCAGAGTTAGGTAGAGTTGTGTTTAGTGGTCTACTTGGTGGGTGAAAGTGAATGTGCACACTTGCAGAAAGGGAAGGTAAAAAGAAGACAGTCGTGGTGATGGTGATGGGCTGGTGGCTGAAGAGGAAATGATGCTCTATCACCGGTCCATCGCCGGTGCCGCTGTTTTGTTTGCTGTTGGCGGCTGTTGCTCTACTGAACTGACTAAAGCTACTACCGGTGAAAGTGAAGCTGTTAGCTAGAAGTGAACTAGATGAAAGCGAGGAAACTGTGATTTGTCAATCTTGTCCCGAGTAAACTGAAAGGCGAGCGAGCCCAGGCACTTTGCTTTTATACCTCCACTGCTTGGCTGAACAAAGGAGAGAGAAAGAGTGAGAGTCGGTGGATGGAAGTGGCGGCGGCGGTGGTAGACCAGATACACTCAAACATAGGCAGGCAGACAGACAGTTCAGACAGTTCATAGGCTGACTGGGCGCCATATTAGCGCCCGTAGTCTTACTTACCTACTACCACCACCACGATAATTTATTTCCAGTTTCTCTGTCTGAAGGAGTGAAAAGAAGAGTAAGAGGGAGATTGGGAGAGAGTGTTCAGTTGCTTCGTTGCGCTTTCTGTTTCAACGGGCTGTCGCTGCCGCCGCCGTTGCCTCCTCGTCCGCAGAGTAGTGAAATTGTTTTCCATTCAATCGACCGGCTAATCATCATCACCATCATCAATATGGAGGCTCTGCAACGGCAGCAGCAAGGCAACAACGGCAGCGACAAACTGACTAAAATTAGCATTCAAAGTGTGCGCGCAGTGCCGCGCTGATAGAGTCGGTTTCTCCCTCCGCGGTAAGAGAAAGAAAGATACCGAGAGGGAAAGTGGAGAGGGCACCGGTGCAAAGAACTGTTACCCAGGTTTGCACTTTTTTCTTCACTAGGCACACTTTTAATTGGCGACAAAAGGACCATTGATAATTTCACAACTAACGATGGTGATGGTGGTGGTTTTTACAAACCAGACAAAATTCTAATTTGTTTTTAGAGCTTTCTAGAACTGGCATTTTTCTTCCGCATAGAATTTCGTCTGCAACTTTTTTTGCAACTTTTTGACTGACTCAGAGTTCCTTGCACCGGTGTCCTCTTCTCTCTGAACAGTGGCTAATCCAGTTAAGATAATCGCACACACACACACACACTGGTTTGGCTATTTGGCTATGCACTTAATTGCCACTCTCCCTCTCCGTTTTCCCCCTTCTCTCTCTTTTGGTGATCAAACTACGTGTTTGAAGCAGAACGGCGACGTTTGAGTCCCGTTCAGTTGTGCAGTGCAGTGCAGACGCGCTCTCGCTCACTACTCCTATTGTTTTTGATTTGCTTTCATTCGATTTAATTGCGCTGTTGCTCATTCTATTTCTGACACTGCTCTTCACTGCTACCTCGTCGTCGCCTTCTCAGTCTCCTCTGTCCTCCCTTTCTTTCACCGTCGGTGTCTCTGTCGCACTGGCACCCAAGTGCAGCAGCTGCACCATCAGCAGCAACAGCAACAGCAACAACGTTTTGTCCGTTGCCATTTTTGAATTTTGCTTATTAGGCTCGCTTCAATGAAAATTTGTTGAAGCATTGCTATTTGCAAGTCGCAGACGGTGTCGTTGGCGTCTTTGTCATTGGGCGCCTGCTAGCTCCAGGCGCAGTCACTGGTGCACTTAGTCAGTCTGGTGGAGAGAGATTTCAGATGAGGAAGAGGTTGAACGATTGCTGGCCAAACTGGGTAGTAAATTGCGGCCCAGTAAATGCTCCATTTCTGGTTTGCTGGTTTTTTGGTTTTACTAAACCCACTTTCTGATATCAGAGTATATAACTCAATTAGAGTTGCGTATAGAAATCTCTTCTCAAAAACAACAAAAGTGCTTTAAGTGAAAAAAGTGGTGCCTGGCAATGAGCACTTTCGGGCATTTTTTGTTGCAGACACTGACACTGCCATTGCTGTTTATTGTCCTTCAATGATCCCTTTTTCAATGATCTTTCAATGAGTGTTTGTCTGTGTTTGTCTGCTTGTGTGTGTGTGAGTGAATTGACTGTGATCATCAAGCAGACAACTGCGGCTGGATTCCCCTGACACAGCTTCGACAGTCTGATGAGTCTGATCTCTCCAGTGTCAGTCATTCAATAAACACTGCTCTTCTGGTTGATGACAATCAAAACAACAACTGAATCAGCCCATGTTCTCCGGCTACCATCTCTCCCTTTGAAACCAATCAAAAGGCCATTAAGGAAAATGCACTATTGTTGACTTCTTCAGCTAACTGACTAAGTGACAGTGCTCCTTCCATCAACAACAACAGCGGCACTATCATCGCATAATCTTCAACTTTAGCGGAACAATCGATTGGCGGCCAAGTCATCACCACCAGCTAGAACAACCAGTCAACAAGAGACATAGGCTGACAGGTACAAGCAAGCACCATTTTCACTTGTTTTGTTTTCGGTCTCCTCATTTTGCTCGATCCTCTTGTAAAGACAACCGCTCGTTGCTATGACAATTTTAAAAACTTTAAAATGAAAAATAGTTTACAGGCACACAACAAAAGGACTAACGAACCAATAGAGGAGTGACACGGAATTACTTATACCTAGACTGACAAAGTCAGAAAAAGTTGTTGAAGTCGGTGAACTGTCATCAACCGGTGACTCTGTTATCGCTCTTCTCTTCATTAAGTCGATCGTTCGTCACTTTCACCACCACCGCTGATCGTCAGATTAATCGGACCAATTAGGCATTCATCTGCCGACATCACCCATCACTCTGATTAAAGAGCACTACAGCCGCAGTAATGTAAGTGCTCTGTGCTAAGTGGCCAATTAGCCAATTAACGGTGGCGGTGGATTGCAAACTTTCTCTTTCAGCCAATTGCTCATCCGTCAATTGTGTGTGTGAGTGTGTGTGCAGATTACCGCTCTCCGCCAAATCAGCGACCAGATTTAGCGTCGCCCTCCAGGATTAGCAGGCACTTTCCCTTTTTCCCACCGCCTCATTTATCTTCCTCATCATGCGTTACGCCATTCTGGTCATGTTGATCGCTTTCATAGCCTATCTTTTCTTCGTAAAGATGGGCAAGTGGAAGTGGCCTACTGAGGGCATCTCATTTCGAAAGAAGTCTGCCGCCCTCAAACCGTAACCAGGAAAGGAGAAGAAGTAGGTGGGCTGGTTGATTGGTGAAAAGGAGATGGATGAGGAGAAGAGAAAGGAAGCCGGTGATCACTTCGAGATGCCAATTACCTGCTGATGAGGATGGAAACAGAAGCAACAACAGCGGGAGCACTTTGAGGACAGTCGCACCAGAGACTTCTATTGAGACCTGCTGCCCCATTTTGCCTAAGCACTACCACCAGCACTACCATCGTCAACAACCACCGTTACCACCGTCATCGTCATCACCATCGTCACCACTGTCACCGTCACCGTCACCACCTCCGTCGCTGCACCGCCTCAGCAAAGGCAAAGTCGAAGATTGATTTGGCATCGCGGGATTTATTTTCAGACCACCTCTTCCCTTCCACCACTTAGCGCCAGACTTGCTGCGACAATGCTGCTGCTGCTGCTCCAATTAGAGTCAATCAATGTGTGTGTGTGTATTGTCCAACAATTAGCCGTAGTTGAAGTAGTTGCTACTTTTACTAGAAAGCTAGTTTGACTCCTGCTGCACTGACGCTTCTGCGCTGGCGGCGATTAGTGCCTCGACTGTAATTTGCCCTGACCAATTAGGCAATACAAATATATCTCCTCTCCTGCTGCTGCTGTTGTTGTTGCCTGTGCTCGAGCGCCAGCTCCAGCTGCTCTGCTCTGTACCCTTTGT
Source organism: Tyrophagus putrescentiae (assembly GCA_024499935.1). Classification (NCBI taxonomy): domain Eukaryota; kingdom Metazoa; phylum Arthropoda; class Arachnida; order Sarcoptiformes; family Acaridae; genus Tyrophagus; species Tyrophagus putrescentiae. Next base: position 10,337,929 of record JAMZRA010000001.1, on the reverse strand, counting down.
GCAGTTTTTACTTGTGGATGGCGCCCGCATGGCTGCCACTTTCCACTTCTACGTCTCCGCTATCTCTCTCTTTCTTTTTTTCTCTATTACACACTCACTGTGATACAATCTACTGCCGCACATTACATCACCGCCACTTTTGTCGTCTTTTCTTCTTCTTCTTCAGCAGGCAGTCCGTCAATATCGCACATGCAGCTTGCTGGCTGGCTGGCAGTGGCTGCTCTTAGGTGCTTCTAGGTTTCTGGTAACGTCAAGTTTGTATTGCAAATTATGTAGATCATAACGGTAGTCAAAAAGTTAAGTGCTTTCTTTAGGAGCAGTCTACTCTCATTATCTGGCCAAAACGAAACGCGAACAAAGCAATTAACGACAAACTCTTTTCGAAGCAGCAGCTAGTGTTTTGTTGCAGCAGCAGCAGTGGAGTGTCACCTCGGTGGGCGCCGCTAAGGATTCACCGCCGCCAGCAACAGCGGCAGCACTGCTATTCACAGAGTCACTCTCTCTCTCTCACGCAAGTGATCTACGCTTTCACTGCTTTACCTGCCAGATGATGACCAGTGAGAAGATCATGGATGGCACCGACACTGGCCACTGGCCACCGCTCACACATACACACACTTTGTCTCACCATTACCGTCGTAATGGCATTGAAAGTGCTCAGTGAATGAGCAGTGTAGTCACCGAGGGACATCACCGTTAAAGGTGGCCAGCACCAGCACCACTATCATCACCGTCGAGAAGACAAGTGCTGTCCACTTGTCTCCTTTTTTCGCTCTCCCTTTTTCCCGCCAAGCTTGCTCGTTAGTTCCGCCAATTGCTGTTGCACCTGGTTAAAATGCAGTACACGGGAAATGCAACGAAGGACCGTTGCTGGTGCAGTGTTTTCAATTTTGTGCCCAATATGTCTAGCAAGATTTTTAATTCTGGTTAAAACTCATCTTCAATGCAAAAGTTTAGACCTGCTTAGCAACTAGCCCTTTTTGACTTGATGACATTACCACCACTGCTGTCATCACTAACTCTTTACTTGATTATTCAGTCAACAGTTATTTGAGGAAAACCTCTGCCTTTTTACCTGTCAGCAAAAAAAGCCAGAAAAAATAGTTGACAAGGATGTCTGGTGAGCAGGCAGACAGACACACAGGGGTGACAGCTGAAAGCGCACACAAATCCTTTGTGGTCAAAATGTGAGTGTATAGACCCCAAGCAGATTGACAATTGCAAGTGGTGTGGAAGGCAGTCACTGCTGAAAACTGAAGTGTTGACAGCACAGCAGCACTATAGTTCAGTGTGCTAGCAAACAAAACTCACCAGCCAGACTGTCTATCGGGCAAATCATATATCACTCGCCCAGGGACAGTCACTCATTCAGTTTTTTTCCTTGTCAGTGGCCACTGCTCTTGCTGTCTCTTTCTATGCTTTTTATTGCATTTGGCTAATTTAAGATTCAAGTGCCATCACCACCACTACAACCACTTGATGCATTTCAGTATGCAGATGCGCTGATGTGCCTTATATGGCCAACAATCGACAACAGTTGCATTGGGTATACACTGTAACGCACCAGGCAGGCAGTAAGTGCAATGGATGCAGTACCGCCAGTGAACAAGGTGACAGCAGGACACTTTTTCAGTTTGCCTGTGATATTCCTCCAGTGAAGTGAAACAACAGAAATGGCAGTAGCAGTAGCTGCAAACAAAGGCTCCCACTGAGACCGTCATTCGCATGACCAAGTGCGATTTGCAATGGCACCAGCTACTGCTTCACACTCACTAGCACTCGCTTACACAGAGACTGTAAACAGATCACTCTCGATTAGAGTGCCAGGCATCTTCGTCTAGAGAGCTGATGATAACAGCCTCAAATACTCAGCTTCCAAGTATTTGACAGCAGTTTTTTCTTCTTTCTGTTTTCATCTTCATTTTTACATTCATTCCATTAGTAGCGGCGGCTTTTGTGCGGACCGCACCAACGGGCGCATATTTGTCGGCTGCTCAGCCACTCGAAGAAATATCGGCAAAAGAGGCGCCGCGTTGCCAATGCTTAATTCCATCGAATGGGCAATTAAGAGTGCGAATGAATCGGCGGCAGGCGACAGAAGAGGAAATAAAGTGAAGTAAAAAGGGGGAATGGAAGAGATGGAGATGGCAGAAAGTGAAGGAAGGAAAGAAGAAAGGATAAAAGAAAAGAAGTTGAAGGGGCGCGCGCGTGTCGGCCGTTTAGATTCTAAAAATATTTAGACAACAGCATCAGCATCAGCAGCAGCTGATATAGCAGCTGAAGGAGATGATGATGAACAACACAACGGCATTGCCGCCGTTGATGCAGCAGCGGCAACAACAGCAACAGCATCGGAGCTCAATCGGCTGGTGGTCATAAAGTGTGCAAAAGGTGGTGGTGGTGTGTAGTGTCTTATTAATGAGAAAGATATTTACAGATGGAGAGAAAAAAGAAAAAAGAAAGCGTACACTCAGACATTTCGGCATCAGACTCCGTCGGAAGCATCGCCGGCGGGGTCGAGAGAGGTGCATTGGAAGAAAGAAGAAAGAGAGAGAGGTGCCGCTGACGCTCTAGCTGCCTCTTTTAATTTAATGCTGCTGCTGTTGATGCTGCTGAAGCTCACCGTGACGCAATTTTATGGTCGTAATCGTCATCGTACTCATCCACCGAGGTCTCCAGCTCTCGATCAGACGTCGCCGGCAGAGTGACCATCGACCGGGCGGTGTTCAACGGTTCGGTTCCTCTTGAATAGTGACCACCACCTCCTTGGCCGCCACCACCACTACCGCTGACACTGCCTCGATGGTCGCCCTTGCTGCGCAGCGGAAAGACCTCATTCTCCGATTTGGCCTTCAGCTTCATGTAGCTGGTCTCTCCCCGGCCATTCTTTCTCTGCTGTCGACCGTTGCTCTGGGCACTGCCATTCGAAGAGGAGGGTGGCTGGTACTTGCTGCCCGTGGAATGAAACAGTACAGACAACAGGAGTGGTAGAGGAGGAAGAAGAGGCCGCCCAGGGTGAGGGCGACAATGGCCAACAGGCGAAAAAGCACCCTGACGGCGCTCTCCTCGTCCAACACCGACTCGATGGCGTTCTCGAGGACGCTCTGCTCGACGAACAGCAGCCACAGCCATGTGCTGAAGGTGTCCGGCCAGATGCTCAGCCATATGCTGGCAAAGGCGGAGCCCAGCGCTCGGCCGCCGCCAAAGTACAGCAGATTCAGCGTGTACTGCATGACGACGTGCGGCGAGTTGGTCTGAAAGATGGTCGTTCCCGTGGCGTAGCTGAGGCCGTTTGGACTGCGTCGAATGAGGTGCTGGCCGTAGGCGGTGACGCCGATCCAGGAGAGCCAGCAGAAGGCGGCCATCATCTCAAAGGGCAACAGCAGCCACCTGGAACCGCTGGAGCTGCCCACCAGAAAGGAGGTGCCCGCACTCTTGAGCGCGTAGAAGACAAAAGCGAGGAGGATGAGGTGCATTCGGCCAATGCCGGAGATGACCGACTTGGAGGACGACGGCAAAGACGCCCGCCACGGCGAAGGTGGCGCTGGTGGAGACTCCGACGAGGAAGTTGCTGCACTGCAGCGCCCGTCGGTAGAAGGGCCTCGTGAGCGTGTCGGCCAGTCCCCAGAGCGAGCCGAGCACCAGCACCAGTGGAATGAGCAGTGCCAGTCGACAGAGCAGGTACTGGTTGCTGTGCGTCCGAGGGTACCGGAATTTGGTGGGCTGCAGCACCAGTTTCTGCCCGGCGGCGTCGCGCAGTGTCGTTGTAGAAGAGGAGAAGGCAGAGGCGGCGCCGGAGTTTGAGGCAGAGGAGAAAGTGGGCGGCGCCGTTGATCCGATGGGCATCATCACCACGAGAAGATGGCAATGGCGATGAAGCCGTCAAAGATGACCACCGGTGGCGAGTAGGTGGGCGCCTCCATGGTGACGAAGAAATCGGAGAGAAGGCCGCAGAGCGGCGGCCAAACGATGAAGGGCAGCAGTGTCGTCCAGAAGCGCTCTACGCCGCCGTAAAAGGCGTCGTAGTTGTTGGTGGCGCCGATGCGAATTGCCTCAATCAGCGTGTGTCCGGTCAGCAGCGAGAGGTCCACTAGACATCGAAGAAGCAGATAGAGATAGAGCGTTCGAGTGCGATTGCCCTTTTCCAAGTGACAGGGCGTCGGTGGACGCAGAGAGCGACTGCCACCGTTGCTGCCACTCCCACCACTTCCGCCCCCACCAGCAGACGTCCCACCACTGCCACCACCACCACACCGCCAAAGCCACTTGTCCGATGACGTAGACTGACCGAGCAGTAGATGTTGCAGTTGGGCACTGTCGGGCGGCACTGAATGCTGGCAAAGACGTTCTGGGAGATGAGCAGCGGCGCCGCCGGCTTGTACGTGCAGGTGCGTAGGCCGTCAAACATGCGATCGACTAGCTGATTTCCCGTTACGGGTGACTCGAGGACGGGCCACCGGTCAAAACGGGAGTCAAACTGAATACTCGCTTCCTGGCTGAGCGAGGCGTCCGTAGGGATAATGCGCTCTTTTGGGACGTCTGTAGTGGAAAAACGCTGTTAGAAAATATGCTAATGAGCAGCAATCGAGCTGTCAAACCTACCGAGACACAGATTAGACGGGTCATTGTTGTTGTTGTCATTATTATTGAAGCACACATTGATGGGGTAGAGCGTCGAGTTGACGGCCGTCCGGTCGTCTGAACACACGTACGAGCAGGTGACCAGTTCAAAGCTGCTAAAGTTAGTCGCCGGTCGCTTGGGATAGGTGTGACATTGACCCTCCCAGTTGGGACACTGCTCAATGCGAAAGACGTCCTCAGTGCAGTCAAAGTACATCTTGGGCGTGTGTTCGCTGCTGATGACGCTAGGCACAAAAAGGAGACCGGTGGAGGCGCCAAAGGCGAGCAACAGTGCGAGCACCAGTGTCTGCTTGTACCCGGACAGTTTGTGAGCAATTGGGCCTAGACAAAGCGGCCCAACCATGCTCACCAGCGCCGACACTGAGTTGATCCAGGCGCATTGTGCCCAGCTGAGACCGAGCTCGGCGAGGTGACTATTGAGGAAAGGATGCAAACAGGCAATGGCTGGCGGAAGAAGGGACACATTAATTGAGGTAGTAATGAGCAATTTTTGTCAAATATCAGAGCAATTAATCAGCGGACACTTACCTGAGTAGAAGCTCAGATTGATAAAACTCTGTGAGGTAAAGTATCGCTTGGAGCGACCCATGACGATGAGTGACATGGCTGACATTGAGATGACCACACTTCGTCCACACTACGACGAAGATAGTGATAATGATGATGTTTGGACGGCAGCGGCCATTGACAGCATCATCGGCAGCAACACTGGCATCAGTAAAGAGGCGAAGAAGTATGTTGCAGCCGCCGTTGTGCTCAGCCGTTGATGATCCATCGAATGATCGGCGACGGCTGCGGCTGAGGCTGCTGTTGCATCGGCGGATAATCGGGCGCTGGTAGTGCTGGCTGTGGTGAGAGCCTTCTGTTAGTTAGTGTTTCAGTGTCAGTGTTGCGAGGCACTGTCCTCTTGCAACAACTGCTGATCACTGATGAGTGCGGGGCTGTGTGGTTGTGTCACGTGTGGCAGAGCATTCAATGTGCGGTCAGTTGTGGTGGTGGAGGGGAGACTCCGCAGACAGAAGGCGCGATGCTCCCTCTTTCCCTCTCTTTCCCTCTCTCTCTTTCCTTCTTTTTCTCCGTCTGCTGGCGATTGTCCGCCGGGCTCACAGGTGCTCCTGCTCCGACTGCAGTTTTGCAGCTCCTGCTGATGGCAAACTTCGGACAGGTGCACCGCCAAAGTGCTCCAAGTGCTGCTGCTGCTGTTGCTGTCTACTGTGCTACAGTCTGTGCACAGACAGACTTTGCATATTGGCTGCTTTTGTGAACGGTCACGACTCTGTGTTCTGTTTCCTCGAACACCGAGTCAGCAGTTGTCGTTGTCGCCGACAGCTGGTCAAGGAGGTAGTGCAGTAGAAGGTATGGTGGTGGTAGAAGAAGAAAGCTGATCTGAACTGCTCAGTGGTCAGTGCTGTTGTTGCTTTAAGGAGCCATCAGGAGCTGAAGGACAATTGGACTGGTGCGGGCGCAAACTTTCAGGAGTGATTACTCAGTGACCGGCCGGACATGCGGATAAAGGGAAAAAGCGAGAAGAATGCAACTGAAGACAGCGGCAGATAAATGGGAACAACAATTCAATTTCGCTGGCTCTCTTGACGTGATCTGAGGGAAAATGATGTTGTTGCAACTGTTCAGCTGCTTCTGTCGCTTCCTTCTCTTCCGCTGTGCTTGATTCTACTCTCCAACTTCTGCCCTGCACTTTACTCGCCTACACCTCTCATGCTTTTTCTCTCTCTTTAAACGACAGTGTGCAGCACTGTGGTTCTTGAACGGGCGCCAAGTGTCTCTGGTTGTGGTGGTGGTGGTTTATGATGCTGGTAGCACTGCTATGATGGTCACAGTAAAGACAAAAACTGAAATGAAGAAGAAGAAGAAGTGGAAGCTTAGAAGGCGTTCAAATAAGGCATCAGTCAATTAGACGACTCTGCTGCTGATGATGATGGCAACCCAAAGGAAGAGGCAATGGTACTGTCGACTGCCACTATTTGCAGTAGAAGAAGAAAAAGAAAAGCCTCACGAGGAGGAAAAAGGAAACCGAGAAGAGCGAAAGGCGAGTAGTAGAGTGAAGTGAAGATTGTTGCTCATGAGAGGAAGGATGACTCTGTCTGCACTGCTGTTGCTGATGCAGAAGTAAACTCTGCGGGCAACGACCAACAACGACGACGACGTGCACTGAATTGTTGCCGCTGAAGAGCAAGAATGGGCGAGCTGATGCTGCTGCTGCTGCTTTCAAACTGCTACAGCTGACACAACTGGTCGTCGTCGGCGGCGGCGTCGGTGGTGGTGGTGGTGGCAGTAATGTTGGAAGCAGTAGAGTGCAATCGGAACAGTGCGAAACGTGAATAATACTGGCAAGAGAAAGGCTGCCACCGATGCGACCACCACCAACCACTTCCCTACAAGACAGCAGACAATACTTCAGCTATTGCTGCTGCCGAATGATTTGTGCGACAGAGTAGTGCATGGCATGCCTGTCCGTCTGGCCGCCTCCGTCTGGCTGTCACTGTTGAACCAAACCGAAGCAGCAGCAGCAGCTGGTCGAGAACAACAGGTACCGATTGCGCACACTTTTACTGACAGTAAAAAGGGCGATTCTACTGCTGCAACCCAAACTGGCGCCGAGCAGTAGTAGACGCGCTCCGTTTATAATGAGAAAAAGAAAGAGAGAGAAAGGGAAGAAGGAATGAGAGTGGATGGATGTGCAGTGTTCAGCTCAGTCTCGCACCACTGGACCACCATCACAATCACCATCACTACCACCACCACCAGTTGGCTGGTAATAGTGCTAGTGGTCATTACTCAGCACTCTTAACAATCTGTCTGTCTCTCTGTTTGTCTCTGTTTGTCTGCCTCTGTGTGTGTGAGTTCTGATCACCAGAACTGAACTCTACGCTCCACATCTGGCTACTTTGGCCAGTAACAACAACAGCAGCAGCAGGAGCAGCACTTCATCGGAACCACTCAATGACAATTGGCAGCAGTGCTGGTGGCGGTGGTGCAAGAAGAAACATAAACAAAGACAATGGCGGCATTCAGGCGAAGTGCAAGTACAGTGCTGATGCTGTTGCTGTTGCTCAGCGCACTAATTGGTGCCACTGACGGGGCACTTCTTCATTCTCCGGCTGATAGGCCTCTGTCTTGCCTGCTTCGGCCTCTGTGCTCCGAAGTCTCTCTCTTCGGCCACTCTCGGTGTCAGGCGTCAATTACACGGCCACTCCACACGAGCGCGTGTGTGGAGGCACTGACTGGCTGACTGACTGGAGGCAGACAACGGAGACGAAACTTTTGTTGCTTCGAACGGGGCTGATGGCAGCAACAACGGCGGCGGCGGCTTACGCTTTGTAGACTACTATTACAAAAAGCGAGAGAAGAGTAGAAGACGATAAACATGATTGGCGTGCCCCATTGATAGGATGCAGAAGCGAGAGATGCTCGTGCTGAAACACGCAATCCTCTACCGTAGTGTTGTGCCTTGTGTGCCGTGTTCAAATCGAACAGTCACAGTCAACATCCACTCTCATCTGATCTGATGATGTGCGACGTGATGGGCGATGGACATAGGAACAGAAGAGTAGACAGGCAGCCGCACTGAATGATGATCAGAGAGGACAGCTAGCTAGCCAGATTGTCCGACATGGCAACAGACACTGCTCAGGAGGTACTACTGATCGAGGTAGAGGAAGAGAGGAAGGGAAAGCGAGATGCAGCCAACACGAGTGAGCTTCAACCAGTCAACCAACAACAACAGGCTGGAAGCATCCCCTCTCACTCCAAAGCATCGATCGATTTATAGCCAACTGAGTGCTCCTTTGCTGCCAATTAGTAGTGGTGGCAGTCCTTCGATTGGCATTTTCAAGGTTAGGCTACTACTCTCTCCACTACCAACACTGACTGTGTGCTCATTACTCTCTCTCCCCATCCATTCACTGACTGCCATCAGACGACCACCACTTCTGCTGGCCAGACACACAATAAACGGTTCAATTGAGCGTAATCAACGTCAGCAGAGCAGAAAAAGATGATGCTGAAGAAGCTAGGCTCCAGTGTGTGCAGACTGAATAGCCGCCATTCGGCACCGGCATTTCGAGGCATCAGTCAGGCATGGAGCGAGACGGCGGCCAAGGCGATCAGCGGCCAGCTGAAGACAATCGAGTCAGAGGGCACGTGGAAGAGGGAGCGCATCATCACCGGCAGACAGGGGGCACACATTCGCACGGCGGAAGCAGGTGACAGACCGGTGATCAACTTCTGCGCAAACAACTACCTCGGACTTTCGGTAAGAGGAAAAGGGGGGATAATATTCCAAAGAATTCAAACATTTAACGCTACCTTTTACTAGTCCCATCCTGAGGTGATCGAGGCGGGCATCAATGCACTGCGCTCACGCGGCGCAGGCCTCAGCTCGGTGCGTTTCATCTGCGGCACCAGGACATCCACAAGGAGCTGGAGGAGAAGATTGCCCGCTTCCACGGCCGCGAGGACGCCATCCTCTACGCCAGCTGCTTCGACGCCAATGCGGGCCTCTTCGAGGTGCTGCTGGGCCCCGAGGACGCCGTCATCTCCGACCAGCTGAATCACGCCAGCATCATCGACGGCATCCGCCTCTGCAAAGCGCAAAAGTTCCGCTATGAGCACCGGAACATGGCTCAGCTGGAGGCTTTTCTACAGCAGACGCAGCCGCCCACTGCGCGAACGCGCCTCATCGTCACCGACGGCGTCTTCAGCATGGACGGCAACGTCGCCCCGCTGCCGGACATTGTCGAGCTGGCCCGGCGCTACGACGCCATCGTCTTCATCGATGAGTGTCACGCCACCGGTTTCTTCGGTGCCACCGGTCGCGGCACTGAGGAGTTCTACCGCCTGCCCACCGGCACCATCGAGGTGATCAACTCGACGCTGGGTAAGGCGTTGGGCGGAGCAGCGGGCGGCTACACCACCGGCCCAAAGGAGCTGATTGAGCTGCTGCGGCAAAAGTCTCGGCCGTACCTCTTCTCGAACTCGCTGCCGCCGCCGGTGGTGGCCACTGCCAGTAAGGTGTTTGACCTGCTGATGGCGGACAGTTCACTGGTAGAGAGGGTGACGGAAAATACGAAGCACTTTCGCGGCTCAATGAAGGAGGCGGGATTCAACATTCTGGTGAGTATATTTTGGTCCAAAAAAGACAAATGCTTGCTAAGTAAACAAATGACCTTTTTACAGGGTGATGAACATCCGATTTGTCCGGTGTACGTCGGTGATGCACGACTTGCCACAGCTATGGCCGACGCCATTTTCGGTGAGTGGGTAGCGGTGATTATAAATAGAAGCTGACGTACATCCGCTGCTGATTGCTGCGGTCTTAAAAATAGATACACGATTAATCAACTTTCTAATCGCTTTTCTATTTGCATTTTTTTTGTCGCAGAAAAATACGGAATCTACGTTGTTGGATTCAGCTTCCCGGTTGTTCCCAAAGGCAAAGCCCGCATTCGAGTGCAAATCAGTGCGGCTCACTCAAAGGATGATGTGCAGAAGACGATCGACGCCTTTGTGGCAGTTGGCCGACAGTTGAATGTTATCAAGTGAAATCGCGCTTACGCTCATAAACGTTTGATAAATGAAACTTCAAATAAACAAATAAAAAAGCAAAATGTATATTTACATGCAGTTTTTTTCAGAATCTTCTTGTATAATGAACTAATCTTCTTCGTCCTCTTCATCATTACTGCTTTCTTTTTTCTCTTCGCTGGCATCTTCTTTTTGCTGTTCTGAATCGGTCGTTTCTTTTTTCACCTTTTTCTTATTCTTTAGTTTTTCCTTTTTCTTTTGTCGCTTTGCACGCTTTTTCTCAGTTAACTCTTCTGCTTTTTTACGATTCTCCTCGAGCTTTCTGTGATAATCAGCGTCAAGTTGTTCCTGAAAGTAGATCAATGGTTAAATATTATGACTTCAAAACCTTTTAAAAGTATGTACATTTCTTGCTGCAGTTTCAATATTATGCAAACGGGCGTACTCTTTTCTTCTTAGGTGACGATAAACGTGAAATTCCCCACTGCCAGCACCAGCGCTTGATCCTAGATAAAATGGACATTTAGTTGCACGCTGATTGACATACGTTTAAAATTGCATACCCATCACATTACGAACAAACTCAGGCGCGTTGGCAAAGTTTTTTGACGTTTTCCTTGTCGGAATCTCGACAGGTTTTTCCTAAAAAGGGTAACTTTTTAGAAATAGAGATAATAAAATCAAACTATCACTTACAATGTTATTAAACAGCTTTTCAAGGCGGACTTTCTGCACGTCATATGCCGTGAAAGACTTGAACTTCTTTGATCCCTCGTTACCGCTGTCATCACCTTTTTCCGTCATGATGAGTTTTGGCGGTGGAGAAATTCAAAAGAAACAGATTTGAAGTCAAACTCAAATCAACGCGATTCAGTTGTTTTCTTTTCTCGAGATTTCTCAAAACAAGCCGCCGCTGTCGACACAGCTTCTGTGACAGCTATGAAAATAGCCAATTCAACTCGAACTTTTTTTTCAAAATCTTTTTTCAAACAGATTTTATCATCAACAACGTTGATTCAACATTCAATAACTTAATTTTTATAGTCTAAAAAACTGCACAATTGCAGGAAAAGGCCAGTAGTAGTGTGAGCAACAGTAGTAGTAGAGCACGTACAGGGAGGATTGAAAAGAAGAGTCATTGAGAACAACAAGTGATTCTGATAATAGTTTGGTTTCTACAAAAACAAATGTCTAACACCAAAAAGCTGATCAGAGCGACAAAAACGATAACGAAAAATAGTACAGATCAGATTAGACAGTGTATTTGACTGAACAGTAAATGTTAAAAAAAGTAAGTAAGTTTGAGCTAATTTGGCATTTGACACCAGTCAACTTGCGTTCACACCGACACATCCACCGAACATGTCTCTTCTGACTTTAGTGGTCGCCCTTCTTGATGCGCCCAATGAAGGTGTTCCGGAATGAGCCGTAGTAGAGGTCACCGGTGGCGGGGTCGACAATCGCCTCGGAGATGGAGTTGAACTTTGAGGAGCCGAGGATGCGTTTCACCTCGCCGGTGACGCCGTCCAGCTTGATCACAGCGCCGTCCCGCTTCGGCAGCAGCTTGTAGACGATGTGGCCACTGTAGAGGTCCCAGCTGAGCGTCTCCAGGCCGTGGTTCGGGTAGAGGTTCTCGTGAATGTACTTCAGCGCCACAGAGAGCGTGTACGCCGTCCGGGCGAGCGCCTTTCGCGTGAATGGCCAATTGGTGAGGTAGTCACGGAAGAGCTTGCTGTCTGGTCGGGTGGTGAACATGCCCACCAGAATGTCACCGGTGCTCTCGTCCAGGCGAATGTTGTCAGGCTGAGAACATAAAGAGTGCGATAAATTGAGAGATCATTAGCATTGAACAACAAATGACTATTAGGCGAGCTGATTAATGAGGCAGGCGAAGGAGGAGGAGGGGTAGCTATTGTTGTTTGTTCAATTGTGTCCCTTTCCCTCTGTCTGTCATTCACTTACCTCACCCGGCAGCAGCTTTCCAAAGAGGGTCACTTTGCTTTCAGGCACCACTGTTCCGCTCTTGATTGCCTCCCTCACGTCCTTTAGCGGGATCTTCTTGATGGCATAATCATTGGTCACTGTGATGTGATGAGGGTGGAGAAAAGTTAAGCACATTAAATCATCAAAAGGTTAGCTGGCAAGTAGACAGTGCCCAACTCACCGGAAAAGAGCAGGTGCTTCTTATCGGCGCTAATCTCTAGGCCATTCAGCAGAGCCTGTCCGTCGGTGACCTTGCTCGCCTTGCCCGCCTTCAGATCGACCGCCAGCACGTACCCGGTGGTGTCGTGCTCGACGATGCTCCACGCGATCTGGTCGAGGTTCCACTTGGCCGTGGAGACGCTCACGTACAGCAGGCCGTCATCGGTAGGGTCAAAAACGAGATCGTTGTAGATGGCGGAGCCCTCGGTTTGGCCCTTCCATTTGAGGTGCTCCTTTGACTTGGTGGTGAGGTTCACGCGGTAGACGCCGCTGCCCGACTCCACCAGGTACAGGAAACCGTCAGTGTGGTGGCGAAGGCCGAGAACACGACCGCACTTGACCAACTTTGAGATTACCCCCGGTGCTGTGGATTAAGGGAAGATTATATTATATTGAAGGAATGAGAATGAGGAATGCTCACCGCAACCGTCGACAGCAGCGCCAAAGTTGACAATCTCCTCGATCTTCTCGCTGTCCTTGTGCACCCTCACCAGGCGACCGTCGGCCAGACCGGTGTAGACGTAGTCGCCGATGACGTGCAGCGACTCTGGCCCGTAGAGCTCGTCGACACCAAGCAGCTTCGCCTTGCTCACCAGGTCGTCATTCCACGGCTGTCCTTCCAGCCCTCGAAAGAGGTGGTCATTCTGGTAGGCGACCGGCTTGAATTGGCTGAAACCAGTGAAGAGGTGGTCCGGCAGCAGGCCGAGGATGACGGAGAGGGCCGCCGAGTAGAAGAAGATGTCAAAGACGAGCTTGTACAGGCGCGAGAAGATGTCCTTGATTTGGGCCATCGTCAGCTGGAGGTGGGCGAGAAGAGGAGGAAAGAGAAGTTGGAAAAAAAGGAAAAAGAAGAAAGACGGTGACAGTCAAATGTCAGGTGACTGAATTGTCGAAGTGGATGAGAAAGAAAAGAGAAGGCTGATGAAGGTGAGTTCAGGTAGTGTGCGGTGATTGAGGTGAGTTGAGGTGATGATGATGATGATAGTGGTGGTGGTCGTAGTTGCTGATAGTTCAGAGTAGTGCAAGTCTTGTGCCTGTGTGTGACAGTGACTGTGACTGCGACTGGGTGAGATGATTGGGTGAACTGCAACTGTCCGCGCGCGCTGAACGCCGAATGAAGAGCGGCGAAAGAGAGGCAAAAATCGGCGGCAGTTTGCCGATTAGTCGCAGTGGTTGTTCGGCTGCTACTGTCGTGGTGGTGGTGGTAACTGGACTTCAGCAGCAGCAGCAGCAGTGGCGACGGCAGTAGTACTTACGCAAGCTTTTCGACTCTTAATTTGACATCGATTCGACGACGTCTTCCTTTTCACTGCTTCCACGTTTTCTGCTTCCACTTCTTTTTCTTCTTCTTTCCTCTACTGGTGCTTCGAGAGTACTTGGTTTCGCCGTCGACGACGACGGCTAGTTATGATGAAAAAAGCTGACTGACTGACTGTCTGTTTGTCTGTCTGTCAGTCAGTTTGTCTGCTTTCCAATGAGTGCTTCTTCTACTACTTCTTTTTCTTCTTCTTTTCGCCTCGGTAGGCGGCCCGTCTAATTACACCACGTCACTAGGCCGATACTCAGGCAGCAGCAGCAGCAGCCAACCAGCCAACCAGCCGACGGCGTGTGATCTTGCCCTCGATTGTGCGATTGCCTCCGAGCTTCCACACACACACTTCTCGCTCCGAGATGCTTTAGTTGCGGCAGAAAAGCCGTGCTGCTGTTGTTGCTGCAGCAGTAGAAGACGAAAGCTGCAGCCTAAGCTTCAGCGCTCTGAGCACCTTTCCTCCTTTCCACCTGTTGCGCTACCGATGATGGTAAATGGTGAGCGAAGAAGTGGACGAAGAAGGCGAAAACGACGGCTGGAGTTGATGAAGCGGTGAACCGGCGACGGACAGATGACGGTGGTGGTGGTAGTGGTGGTAGTACGAGTACTACTGGCAGCGGCACTTGTGGTAGCTCACACACTTGTGCTGCTCAGCTAAAATACTTGTGTGAAAAAAGGTATATCCAGTGGTGCTAAGGTGCCTCTACTTCACCAGCGAGCTCACTGACAAGTGGTGCAAGCCTTTGTTGATGCTGATGCCAGTGGCGCCGTCAGTTGAGCCCCGCTCACACAGTCTGCACAGTTTATCAGCAGCCAGAGAGACCAGTTTGAGTTCAAGTGAACGCTGTCCTGTCAGTGCTCAACAAGTGGCGGTAAACAAATTTGTGTTCAGGCTATGGTATGTGCCATCATTTGAAGTGGAAAAAACTAAACGACGAAGTCAACAACAACAACCAGAGGCAGAGGCAGAGGGCAGGTCGTGCAAGACACCAGACGCGAAATGTACACTCTGACACTACGCTGGTGACATACAGTCAGAGAAAGAAAGAAAAAGAGATTACATTAGCTTAGGAACTCCAGTGTAGCAAATGCACCAAGTGAAGCATGAGAAGGAAAATAATTGTAAGGCATTGAGCGGTGTTGACGCTGCTGCTGCTGCTGCTGCTTGAACGCGGACCTAATTAGTGCGAAGCTTACCTCACTCTTACATAGACTCAACAGAAATCAACAACAACAGCGTCGATTTCTTCAATTAACGACAAATAGCTTCGGCAAATAGGGGAAAAAGGTAGGAGGAAAGAAAATCTGTCTGTGAACAGTGCCAAGAGATCTTGTGCAAATGTGACAAAAGTTGTTCAGTCGTCTGACGTCAGATGTGATGGGCAACTGTGATGAAGAGAGGAGGGGCACTGGTGCTCTGTCTCCTTGAACGGTGAAACAACAGTGACAGGAGCTGAAACACACACACACTGTCTGGGGACAAATTGGGCAATTGTTGGCCCACTATCTAAGTCAGTCAGTTTATCCTCTGACTTGCAAATGAGACAGCTTAGCCTATGATACAGCACTAATCGATCAGAGAGAGTAAACACTTAAGGAGAGTAAAGCAAGCGACAAAGCGAGACCAAATCTTGACGCCGATGGTCACGATGCCGATGCAGTAATCGACGACAGCAGCAGTGCTTACAGGGATCAATAGCAAATTACAATTACAATTACAATTATTACAACGATAATACATTAGCAACCTTCCCTTCTGCCTTGCAGGTGCACAAACAGCAGCACAAACACACACACATAGAGATTGGCCGCTACTGTTCAAGGAAAGTGTCCACAATTGTTTTTAATGAATAAGTCCTTTAATTTGGCCAAAATACCAGGAAAAAAAGAGGTGAGTAACAAAAATAAACATTTCTTGAGAGAAGAAACAATTTACAAAAAATATATAGAAACGTCGATAACAGGGAAGAGTGCAGCTACTTTTCAGTGGAGCAAGCAAGCTGTCGATAGAGGAAAAATGATGATAAGTTATTGACAAAAAACTCATCGTCATAGTACGCGGGAATTTTTTGTTGGAAGATTTTAGTCAGTGAAAAATGACTTCAAAAGCTATAATTCGTCTTTTGCTTTCAACTTTCCAGTCGAACTTGCCTTATCAGCGGCTGAAGGTGATGACGCCGTTTTAGCGGTACTTGATTTTGCTGATGATGCAGATGTTGAGGATGAGGAAGATTGCTGTTGTTTTTGTTGTTGACTGACTTGAGATGAGGAGGAAATCACAGTTGAGCGTTGAAAGGCACTTTGCGGCAGCACCAGCCTTCCCAAATAGGAATTAGCATAGGAACCAAGGAGAAAGTGTCGCTCTCCCTCTTCTGTTCTTTTACCTCAAAGGCCTCAGAAAGGGCACAGGTGGCTCCGTCAGGGGAGTGCAGCGAGTGCAACACCTCTCCAGTGGCGCCATCAATCTCCAGAACCATTCCGTAGCTGCACATGCCCACGTTCAACAGTGGCCAGTTTTGAAGTCAAAGCCAAAAGCAGTGAGGCAGTCTTTGCCCAAGAGGACTCCCGCCTTCTCAATGGCAAAACCAATCGCCCGACCCAATCGCATGCCGAATCGAGTCAACATTGAATACTGTCCCAGTGTGTCCACAATCAGGTGGCGGTTGTGGCGGTTTCGCCCTGAGAAGAGGCCTACCCAGTAGGTCTCTCGAGTTTGGTCCAAACTTCGCTTGATGTTGTCCGGCTCACCGGGCAGATCAGTAGCCAAGGGGACAACCTGTCCTTTTTTGGGGCCACTCAGGTAGTACCGGTGGACGGCTCGGTGATTGAATAGGCACATCAGCAGTGCCGTCCGATCGTCAGTCAGCGCAAGGCCGTTTGGAAAGGGCAGCCCCTGCAACTCCACCTTCACCTGTCCCGTTTCAGTGTCGTAGCTGATCAGTCTGCCGGTGCTGTCGTGCTCGGCGACGGTGTACGCCACGTCGAACAGATCCCACTCGGTGCTGGCGTCACTCAGGTAGAAAACCTTATGATCACCGGTTTTTTCTAGCACTGCCAGGTCGTCGAGAAATCGGGCTCCCAGTTTAGCCACATCTGCAATCAGCTTCACTTTCCCAGTGGTGATGTCAATGGAGTAAAGGCCATGGTAGGGGTCCACTGTGTACAGTGTTCCCTTTGAGTCAAATTTTAGTCCCAAGGGTCGACCGCATCTGACAGTGTTTTGAGGCAGTCGACACGCCTCTAGGCCCAACTTTTCCGGGTCAAGAGAGGCCACCGTTCGAAGGCGATCTTCCAGCACCTCTACAATGCGACCATCCGCCAGACTAGTGTACACCTTGCCTGCAACAGTAAAGCACAAAGTATAAGTTTTAAAACGGCAATAAATCACAGATGTAGTTTGGTGAAATATATCTCAATCAGCAGCATTGGGCTAAATGACATCTCTACGCCCAAACAGTAGCAACAGAGGCGGAGAAGAAGGAGGGCACACAACAAATCGATCGACAACACTGCAATCGTTTAAACCGCCGGAGCGGAACGTAGATAGTGGAGCTGCCTAATTAGCTACTGTAATTAATGAGAATTAAACTTGCAATGCTAGTTTCTGCTACCTGTGTTGAACAAACTGCAGAAGAAAAGAGAAAGAAGAAGAAACACTCACCTTGCCATGTAGCAAACGATTCCGGACCACGAATTTCATTGTTGAACAAGTGGTCTGCCTGAGAGAGCAGTCGATTGGCAAGCAGGGAGCCACTGAAGGTGTCTGGCAACTTTATGTCACTTCCAAGGAAAAAGAGGTAGACAACTAATTAACTAAAAGTATTGCGCAAGAGCACACTAATTATGCACGACAGTGCAGGCAGTCTGTGCAGTGGTAATGGCAGTAATCTGCAGTGTTACTTACGGCGCAGAGAGGAGACGAAGATCAAAGCCAAATAAGCTCTTGGTATCGGGCAACAGTGCAAATGCCAGCAATAACGCCAAAAACGCTACCTTCAGCAACGTCGACAGCATTGTGGTTGTGGATGACACGACAATGGCTGTAACAATGAGGTTGAAGGTTCACTAAAAAATGGACAACCAAAAACGTAAGTGGAAGCTTTACTGGTCGTGAATGGGTGCACTTTAAGATGCTGATCTCTGATGGTGGCCGGTTATGGCGGCAAACACAAGTGGTGGCCAAGCCAAGTCAGCCATTTCTTTTCCTTCTTCAGTCTTTTGCTTCATTCGTCCATTGTGCTTGTCACTGCACCAAGGTTGCTGCTGCTGTTGCGGCTGTTATTTCTGCGAATCGTAAGTCTTCCTTATCATCGATGTAGATGATTGGACTGCGTCAAAAAGAAGCTGGACGCCAGACGGAGGCTCCTCCCGACCATCATCAGTTGCCGCAGAACAAGAAGTCACCGCTTTGGCTACCTGTCTGAAGCCGGAGAAGTTCAGCCGGTTTCCCTTTGTTGAGCTCGCACACAATCAGCAGAAGTTGAGGTAGAAAAAGCAGAAACAGCGGCACTTCAACAGCAGTGCACTTCAGCAGCAAAAGTGAAATCAACATAATGGCAAAGTAAAGCAAATGGCCAGTTGTGATGGACCGGACATATGGCGATTATCGGAACCGGCAATCACAATAGAGCAGTTAATCGAGCGCCAAATAAAGTGCATCACACTCTGTTGTTTTTGTTCCCCCTTTAAAGAAAAAACTATTGTTTTTTGCGCAAGTCACTTATGGGGGCAAAAGTAGTATAAAAATTAGTTTGCTTACTAGTTTTTAATTAAAAATGCATAGAAAACTTCAAAAAGTCCTGGTAGCTATTGATTAAAAATACTGGTTTTATTTTTCATTTATTTATTATTATAAAAAATAAATTTCGACATTCACAATTGATCCCAATTAATAAGTTTTTTGTGTTTTAACCCACTCATGATTATGTAAAAGTCATTGTGAGCATTTTTTTTGAAAACAATACAGTTTGTAATATATTTGACTGTTTTAAAAGTGCAAAAGTACAAGAATAATAAAGCAGTTTAAAATGACGTAAATGCTGCAATACTTAATACTTAATGCTAGTTTTTGTAATTTAATTGATTTGTAGTGCACGAGTCTCCAGAAGTGGATTAATGCATCAAAGTTAATAGATCAATAAAAGTTTTTAAAATCCACTTTAAAATATTACAAACTCATCAATTTCAAAAATAATCCTCTTTTAAACCAGTGAGTAGCAGATTTACATAACAAGCAACTGCGCGACAGTACAATCGCATTGTAAGTCAACCGCAGCTTTTCCCAACTGCTGATTAAACAAACCAACTATTGAAGGAAGGACAATTAGTTTGGGTTTACAAGGTCTTGCCGACCACAGCCAGTGAACCTGACAACCGCTGACGATCTCTCATTCCCTTGTGAGTGTGAAAATGGAAATCTCATCAGTTGTACAGTCATCATTCTCATCAGTAGATACGGCGGATTTATCAAACACTCACACAGAGGCTCTTTCACCACCGTTGCACCGACGACATTTTAATGTCAAAAGTTGCTTTAAGACAAGATAAATTGAGACAATCCACACTTTGTTTAGTACATAAACTATATTTTTTGCTTTACAGTTTGCGGTAGTGAGTTGCTAATAAATTAAAAGGCAGAAAATCTGAACAGTTTTATTGAAACTTGATGGTTACAAACAAAGATCTTTTTCCAACCTTGTGCAACAACTTTTGACAAAAGGAATTTCCGCCAAGTTTTATCCAATCGTTTTATCGATCAATTAAAACATTTTCTTTTATCAAACACCACTGATTATCAGCAAGTTGAACATCAAAACAGCCTCAAATTTTAAGTACAAGCATCAGTAAAAAGAAAAAGAAAAGCCAAAATGTCTGGTACAGAAAACACCACCGCCAAAGCGACCAGTTCGACCACCACCAAAAACATCACCACCGATCAGATGGAGCTCGCCGATGACTGGTCAAACATTGACCGAGAGAAGCTGGTGCGCGGCTCCACGCCGGAAGGTATTGAGCAGCGCTGCCTTGACCTGGTCCGCTCTTATCTCAGTGGAAGCTGGGCCAACCTCACTCTTGAAGACGTCACTGTAAAGCGAATCGCCGGCGGTTTCACCAATCAAATGTACCGAGTCAGTCTGAAGGAGTCGGTTCAGAAGCTGCCAAACCCTATTTACGGTGAGGATGAGCCGGAAACGGTGGCCGTGAAGCTGTACCAGGCGAAGCACATCAAGAACTACCACGAAGGTGACCCGGAACGCCTGAATGACACCATCATCCTGAACGTGATGAGCCAGAAAGGTCTCGGCCCAAAGGTGTACGGCATCTTTGAAGGCGGCTTCATCCAGGACTTCCTCACGCATGAGCAGTTTCGGGCGGCGCACATGGACCAGCCAGCTCTTCGAAAGCAGCTAATGGAACTTTTAGCGGCTATCAATCTCCTGCAGATTCCCATTCGAAAGGACCGGGACCTGATGATGAAGCGGACGCGAGGCTTCATCACTCGAGGCTATGAACAGTGTGAAGTTCGGAAGTTAGCAGAAGAACTGAATTTGAAGTATCTCAAGGAGGAAGACGTCTTTGTGGAGTACGATGAAGTGATGAGCAAAATTGAGGCATTAAAGGCGCCACTGGTCTTTGTCCACAACGACTTTCGAGGATCCAATCTGCTTGTGGTGAAGAATGATACCGGTCATCAAATTTTTGCTTGCGACCTTGAGCACGGCGGTTACGGGACACGGGGCTTTGACCTTGGGTCTATCTACTGTGAATGGAACAAGAAGGACATAATGGACATGGCTTTCACGCCACCCGAGGATTCGGTTATGGAGGAGTTGGTGGGGTTTTATATTGAAGCTTGCGAGCGTTTTGTGCCTGGATATGCCTCCAAAGAGGGTAACAGCGTCGAACAGCATTTAAAAGAGGCTCGAGTGATGGTTCTGGCAAATAAGCTCTTTTTCACCAGTTTTATGATGCAATTTACCGAGTCAATTGTGCCGGACATTCCGTTTGATCATAAAAAGCATATGGTAAGTTTATTTTTCAAAAAATATCTAAATTAACTCAGCATTTTATTCATTCAGGTTTTCGTTGAGATGTTGTTTGCCGACTACTTCAAAACCAAACAGGCTTTTCTTGAAAAAGGACAAATTTGATAAAATTTAATGCAAAAATTGTTGTATCACCTATTAATTTTTACTTTAACTATATTTGCACTATGTTGTTTGAGAAACTTTTATTATTTTTTGGTAGACAAACAAAACATATATATTTTTTTATTTAGTAAAAAATGTAAACAAAATAGTACTACATTTGTCAGTTCATTTTAATAAAAAAATTTTCACTGAAAAATATTTGTTTTTATTTGGCTGAAAAAAATGTTTTCTAATTTTAACGGCAGCACCTTTGTGGTAGCGATTGATAAAGTATAAATTTTTTATTTGTTAAGAATTACTTAAAAATAACATTTTTATACAACAAAAAAACAGATTCTTCCCTTTTGCAATTACTTTGTCACAGAAAACAAGCAAACTCACACTGAAGTACTAAACCCCAAATACTCTTTTGAGTTGAAAATACTTGAAACACTAGCAGAAAAGTTTCATTTTCAAACAAAATTTATCACTGGCTCACACGATCAAGTGTTTCATAAAATGGACTACGACAAGAAGGCTGAAAACAACTCTAATCCAATAAACAAGAGAACGCATGCTTTTGTGCAGGAAATTTATAAAAGAGTAAAGATGCTACAAAATAAAATACAATGACATAAATATTTTTTTTATTTTCAGACTGCTGACATTGCTCTCTGCGACATCTCTTTTACTGAAGAACGCTTTTCAATGGTGGACTTTACTGTGCCAACCTTCCACAATGACATTGCTTTCATTTCTCATTCCCCATCAATTTCCTCATCTTCAGTTAATTTAATTATTGATCAACCTTTTGAAGGAGCAATCTGGCTAGCGATGGTCACCACCTTTGTCGCCCTGTTGTTTGCTCTAAAACTTTTGTCATTTTCAAGACATAATAGTCGTTTACAGTTGTACAATCTGACGATTGGTCTGTTGGCAATAGCGTTAAAACAACGTAAGTCAACTACTTTTTTGTTTTTCAGGTTTTACTTTGTTTTTTTAGATTCAAAGCTATCTAAAAACCGAAAAGCTTCGAAAGTGACCTGTCTACTTCTTGCCTTGTGGATTCTCGCCTGCCTTATATTGTCCAACCTTTACAGTTCCGTTTTCTACTCTTTATTAACGGTACCTCATGAACAGCTAATCGATACAGTTCAAGACATTTTTCGAGTAGCTCAGACGGATAGTCATACCATCTTTGTGAGAAACAACTCAATTTTTCAAAAACGTTTTCTCGATGCCACTCCCAACGAACACCTTTTTTACGCCATTGGCCAGCACTTGAATCGGTAAGCCGTTTTGAAAAAACTAAAAATGTTTTAAGTTTAGAAAATTAAATATTTAAGGACTAAAAAATTTATCAGCTACTATGACCTACAATTTTTGAAAAGGCACCCTAAAAGTTTGCTCATCACCTCACGAATGTTTCTCACTGTTCAACAAATGATGTTCGGAACAGAGCGCTTTCACATTGGACGTGACAGTCTGGGGCCAGACATTAGCGGTATCATACTGCGCAAAAGCTCGCCACTGAGAGAACCCTTTGACAGACTGTAAGAATTAGAGCAATTTTCAAAATTTTTTAAAGTTTTTTTTCAATTACAGAATTTTGCACTGCCAAGAGTTTGGCTTTGTCAATTACTGGATTCAAAAAACTGTTTTCATTTTTGCAAAGCAAAAGAAGAAGAAAAATTTTTGGAAAAACTTTGACAATAGTTTTCTCAAAAGTTCTATTAAAAAACTTCATCAAGGTCACAGCGGAAACTCAAAGGAGTTCAAACTAGCTGATGTGCAGTCAATTTTCATCATTCTGCTTCTCGGCTTGAGCGCGTCAATATTTATTTTCATTGTTGAAGTGGTAGCTGCAGGTTACACTATTTGTTTTCAATAAAAGTAAAATAAATAAACACAAAAACTGAATCGATTTTTCGCTTATTTTTTATTTATTAATTTTAACTTCTTGAGTCGTTTTAGATTTCAATAAAGAAATACAAAACACATTAATAGTATTACTTTGTTTATTTATTTTTTGTTTAGTTAAAAAATTTGCATAAAATGCTTTTTCTTTTTGTGTCATCCATCATCACATTTTTAGCTGTTCAAAAATCTGTATCACAACCTTTTTTGTCTCCTCCACCGTATTACGGCGACCTAGAAATCAAGGAGCACCTGAAAATGTTGTGCAGCCAATCAGAACAAAAAACTAAAATTTACGTCGTCGACAACTTTATTTTTAAAGGCTTATCACAGCTAAACATTACAAGAAAATCCTACGACGAACCTTCACCATTTCACACTTTTTTACGACGACTAAACTGTCGTCACACGCATCTTCCGCACATTCACCTTAACAAACTTATTGAAAAGTACAAACTAAAAACAACATCTTCTACTTTCAACACCGACAAATACGACTTTTTGTTTTTGACTTCAGTCCCTATTACCTTTTTGACCAACAGATCAAATTCGACTCTGTTCTAAAAAATCTGGAAAAGTTTTACCTAAGCTGCCTCTCCTGTTTGCCATTGGTGGCACTTTTTGACGACGGGATCAGCTTTGAAACGCTGCTAAAATCAGTCCAAAAATCTAATTATCACTTAGACAGCCAATTCCGAGCCACTCTAGTTGTCAGCAACTTTCCTCAAGTACTTCACATTCATCCCGTTCTTGACGGCTGCTACTCTTATCCGGGACTGTTTGTTCCGAAAAATTACCAAGATTTTGAGAAGCTAAAGACTCCATTTGATGAATGCAATCTAAATGGAAGTACCCTGAAAGTACTTGTCAACCACGCTCCTCCATTCTGCAGTTTGATTCGTTACGGCGAAGAAGACGACCTGGTGGCCGACTACTCAATGGAAATTCAGTTTCTAAAACTCCTTGAAGAGAGGTACAATTTTAGGGCCGAGTTGAGTGACGGCCACCAGTCCCCGTACATGCTACTCGATGACATGTGGACAGGTATTGAGACAAAGATTTTAAAAGGAGCCGTAGACTTTTCCCTCTGTGACGTTTCCTTTACAACGTCGAGGTTAAAAGTTTTGGATTTTACCTACTTCACCTACTTCAATGAGGTGACCTGGGTTTCGCAAAGTCCTAGCCTGGTCTATCACGACCTTATCTTCTTTGCCAAGTTTGCCTTGCTCATTTGGACGGTGATTTGCGCCGCTTTTGGACTTCTTTTCTTCCTTTTTCGGTATCTCAAAGTTGAGGAAAATCCAATTTCCAGCTATGACCTCTTCACCAATATCTGGGGCATCTACTTGCGGCAATGTATGACTTTATAAATCTTAACCAAAACTTCTTAAACAACATATTTCTCTTTTATAGCCGTCTCAGCAATGAAGTCCACTGAGACCTTTCACTCTGTGCGGCTCATTTACGCCGTCCTGATGCTCTCAACTGCCATCCTTGCCACTTACTATGGTTCCTCATTTTACGCCGTTCTAACCCTGCCAGAGTACGCCTCACCAGTCGATTCAGTGGAAGACATCTTGCAAGTGGCTCAAAAAGACTCCCATCACTTGTTAATGCGCCAGAACTCTGCTCTTCTTCCAGCTTTCTTGAGGGCTCATCCTGAAGATAGACTGTTTTACGCCATAGGACGACACTTGAATCGGTAATAAACTAACATTTCTAGTTTTTCAATCTTTAATCTTCAACCCCCTTCTCATAGAACCAAATCCCGCATGATCCTTTACGGGCAGGATGAAATTGCCATCGTAGAGGCCGATCCTCTAGCGGTAGTTCTCCATGAGCGCATGTTCCTTCTTGTCAGTCGCTACCTGAATGCACAAAAACCGCTGCACATTGGCTCAGGAATGATTCGACCCGATCTGATTGGAATCATCCTGCCGAAGAGATCGCCACTGCGAAAACCCTTTAACATCATGTAATGGTGCTGCAAAACCTTTTAAATCACAATACAAATAAAACCTTTTTTTTGTCAATCACAGGATCCATCGCGCTCAAGACATGGGTCTGATGAACATTTGGCTGCGAAACACACTGAATCGGATGCGATCGACGAGATACAAAAACGGGTTTAAGCGGTGGACTTCAAACCCGTTGGACACTGTCCACCGACACATGGCCGACAGCAAGTACTACATTAGGAAGTTGAACATTTCCAACATGCTCTCGGTGTTTAGTGTGTGGCTGTTGGGAGTTTTGTTGGGAAGTTTCGCATTTATTGTTGAACTGGTCATAGATCTAGTGCAAGAGGTGACGACTGTTCATATGATATGAGAAAGTAGAAGTTTGCAAATCAATATCTCCTTTCCAATAAAGACGGTTGTAAATATTCAAATATTGATTTGCGTGTACTAATTGTTTCCGTTTTGTTTGTACAGCATTATTTATTGTATTTCCAAGTAAATAGTGACCTGTTTGGTACAAACTTGAAAGCACCCAAAATGTGTTTTGCTGTTGCGCAAACTATGTACTGCCTTTGTCAATAAAAATGTGTCCGAGTTCAGATGAATTTTAATAAAGATAAAAAATACTGTACGATAAACAACCGACAAGTTTTTTTGACTGTAAAAAATGTTGACTACCAGTTTTAACTTTGATTTGATTTTTCTTTTTGATCGAATCATGAAAAAGTACAATCTCCTAATTTGCTTGCTAGCCGAGCTCACCGTTGCTCACTATCCAGTAATTTTTTCCGTTCATAAGAATCTACAAACTTACCTTGAAGACGTCTGCAGTAAAACTCACTCTGGAAAATATTTAATCTTAATCAACAATCTTATAACCAAAAATGACAGCAGAGAAAGCTTAACTCAATTTAAAGGGTCAAGTAGCCTAAGAAAGTCAAACATTTTAGCCTTTTTTAAACGTTATCATTGTTCTCACACCTTTCATTCAAACATTACCAGCTATCACCTGTTGAGCAGCATTCCACAGATCAGCAAGTACTATCACCGACAGCAAATTGTGCTCATCTTTGAATTTACTCAATTTACTCAATTTTCACAGAACGATGAGCTCCAGCATTTTCACTCCATTATCAGAACACTTTCGTACATTTACAGTCGGTGCCTTGCTTGTGCTCCGCTACTAGTGCACTTTAGTCATTTGTCACTGTACAAAATTTTTACATTTTCAAAACTGCTGTTTGGCAAAGTATTATCTGATTTTCAAGCCGTGATTTTTTCTGCAAAAATTAACGGCAGAAGTAAAGATACTGCCGTTTACTTTAGGCCAACGCTGAGAGGTTGTAAAGTGGAAAATAGGGTGATAATGTCAAAAGAAGGTTCAAAAATGATAAAAGAGGTGAAAACTCCATTTCAAAAATGTGATTTCAATTTCACCACTTTCAAAATTGCCGTCAATCATGTGAGTCAACATTTTAACTCGATTTTAAAAATTAAAAAAAATTTATTTTTTAGATACCTCCTTTTTGCATTGTGAAGAGAAAGAAAACCTTAGGCACCACAACTTCACAACTTCAAATAGTGACTTCCATTGAGCCAGAACTACTGAAACTTCTAGAGAAAAAGTTCCATTTTCGAAGCGCTTTTGTGGACGCTCGCCAGAGCTGGGGCATGGAGCTGGATAATGGAACATGGGACGGCGTCGTAGGAAAGGTTCTTTACAAGGTAATTCAGTGGTAAAAGCTTAAATACTTGTTTAAACTTCTTAAAACTCACCAGAAAGCCGACTTTGCCATTTGCGACATCAGCTTCAGCACGAAACGCTTCAAGGTGATCGACTTTGCCTCCATCATCTACTACAATGAAGTCACCGCTCTCTCGCACAGCTCCAGTCGACGGCTGAATCGGGTCAACACTGCCCTCTTTATGACGCCCTTTCCAGCCTCGGTCTGGCTTCTAACTTTAATTTCAGCCATTGGTATCTTAATTCTTCTAAAAGCTTTCAACCGAAAGTACAACCTGATGGCCACCTTTCGACTGAAGTTGGTGGGCATTCTTCTGAAGCAGTGTAAGAAAGGCAGTTTACTGTACAAACAATTTCTAAAAAACTTTCCATTTTTAGCCATGACGGTCATCTGCTCTAGGGCTCACAACTCGGAGCGTCTTTTACTAGCCACCTGGATGATCACCTCACTGATCCTCTCCACTGTTTACTGCACACTCTTCTTCGCACTGATCACCGTGCCCCAGTACGAACGGCCAATTGACACCAGAGAGGACCTCCTTCGGGTGGCTCAGTCAGACAGTCACTTTCTGCTAACGAGAGGTCATTCCGCCTTCCAAACCATGTTCATCTACGCCCGCCGCAACCAGAACGCCCTTTTCTATGAAATCGGTCGACACATGAATCGGTTAGTCTAAGTTTTAATTTTCACTTCAAAACTTTTCTATCTTCTAGAACTAAACAAAAGATGATCGTCGACGACGAAAGTGAGATTGAGGTAGCGGAGAGAAGTCCTCGAAACGTCATTCTTGCCACGCGAATGTTCCTCATCGCAAATCGCTTCCTGGAGGCGACAAAACCGCTGCACATTGCCCGTGACGTTCTTGTACCTGACTTTATGTCTTTTCTTCTGCCAAAAAAGTCCACTCTTCGACGGCCGTTTAACATTGTGTAAGGAAGAATTAAGAGAATGTCTTTTAAAGAAATTTTTTAAAGTTTTAACCTCATCTTTCTATCCTAGAATCAAACGTGTTCGGGAGATGGGCCTCTTTGACAAGTGGACAGTGGTGACGTTGAGTGGACTGCAAAGCAAGTCTCGTCTGCTGCGGAACTCCTATCTCTATGAGCCATTGGGCCACTTTGATCGGGTCAATAGGACTCCAGAAGATTTCAGTTCGCTTAATCTGGAGAACGTCTACTCCATCTTTATTGTTTGGTCAGGCGGCGTGGCAGTTTCGTTGGCCTGTTTCATCTTCTATGACGTGCTGTACTTTTGCTTAGTCGTTCGGCCTGTTTTGGTTGTTTAGTCCTGTGAAAATGTACGACTGTTTGTTTTATTGATCGGTGCTGTCAGTAGCTTTTATTTACAAATCAATTAGTTCAATTGGTTGTTCTGTTTGGGTGAATCTAACTTCCTAAAATACCTCAGCACTTAAACATGCTCGAGAAAAGCGTTTTCCCGCCGGTTGGGAATGTCCGTCAGCGCGAAATGCTCGTACAGATTTGATGAATGGTACTTTGTTTTGATTTTTTAATTTTCACTGCAGCCAAAAGACCCCACTGCATCACATTGCACTGTGGTGCAAATTGTTACCAATCAATGTACTCACTAGCCCAAGTAACGTACCACCGTCTTCTTCGTAGATCCACGAGATTCTTTAGCCGAAGTGTCAACATGGGAAAGACGCTGAATGAACTCAACTTTGTTAATGGCGTACTGAAGAATCTGCCCGTCGATGAAGATCACTCTGAACATCCGCATACAGTGCACAATGCCTGCTTTTCGCTAGTCAAACCCACGCCGTTGCCCAATCCAAGGCTAGTGTGTCATTCACTGTCAGCTCTGAAGCTAATTGATTTGGACGAGTTATCAATTGATGAGCAGTTTGTAAGGTTTTTCACTGGCAATGAAATCATTCCCGGGTCCGAGACGTTTTCCCACTGTTACTGTGGTCATCAGTTTGGTAAGTGATCTAGAGCCTTTACGTTCACTTTGTATAATTATGCGTTTACACATAGGAACTTTTGCTGGTCAGTTAGGCGACGGTGCAGCCATATACCTCGGCGAGATTGTCAATTCAAAGAACGAGCACTGGGAGCTGCAGCTGAAAGGTGCCGGTCTAACACCATACTCCCGTGATGCGGATGGTCGGAAGGTGCTTCGTTCGAGCCTTCGTGAGTTCCTCTGCAGCGAAGCAATGCACAGTTTGGGAATTCCGACTACTCGGGCAGCCACTTGCATTGTCAGCGATGAAAAGATTGCTCGAGACCAATTCTACGATGGCAATCCAAAGATGGAAAACTGTGCCGTCGTCTCGCGTTTGGCTCAGTCTTTCATTCGCTTTGGCTCTTTGAAATCTTCAAACCTAGGAACGTCGACTCAGGTAGTTGGGCTGTTGGTCCTAGTGTGGGCCGACACGACATACTCGCCCAGCTAGCTGACTATGTCATCAAGTCACTCTTTCCTGCAATTGATTCGATGGAGATTACTCAGCTGGAAAAGTACAAACTGTTTTACAAAGAAGTGGTCATCAGCACGGCAAAGCTGACTGCAAAGTGGCAAGCTGTAGGTTTTGTCCACGGCGTCCTGAACACCGATAACATGTCAATTCTCGGACTGACACTCGACTATGGGCCTTTTGGCTTTATGGACCGATTTGATCCGGATCACATTCCCAACACGTCAGACACAAACGGACGGTATCGCTTCCGAGAGCAGCCTGTTGTTTGCGCTTGGAATCTCCGCAAACTGGCCGAAGCATTGAGACCGTTAGTGTCCTCGATGAGACAACAGATATTCTTAGTGAGCACTACTTTCCAGCACACCAATCGGATTTTATGGCAATAATGATGCGCAAACTGGGCCTACTCAAAAGTCTTGAGTCAGATCAAGAAAACCTGCTCAGTGATCAAGAAGTGCTCAGTGAATTCTTGCAAACGCTACTCAAAGTTGGCGGCGACTACACAAACAGCTTTCGTGCGCTGAGTAAGCTTTCACTGCCC
Organism: Tyrophagus putrescentiae; assembly: GCA_024499935.1. NCBI lineage: Eukaryota > Metazoa > Arthropoda > Arachnida > Sarcoptiformes > Acaridae > Tyrophagus > Tyrophagus putrescentiae. Next base: position 10,308,499 of record JAMZRA010000001.1, on the reverse strand, counting down.
GGAATGGAAACCTTTGACGAAGATTTTGAGAAAACTCGTGACGAACTAATCAAACATCGAGTACGCACGATGAAATGAATGACTACTTCCTCAACTACAGAATCTCGTCAATGGTGCAAATGAAACTGATGCAGTTGAAGTTTTCTGGGCAAGCCGAGGCGGAAATGGATGACAAGACAAAGCAAATTGTCAGTCGACTGCAGTACCACCAGTACATATCGGTAAGTGTTGGTTTTATTTTTGCAATTCGTTTTATTTTATGTTTACTTTTTTAGGAACTGACTACTGAAGAGTATACGAAAGAAGTCCACGAATCGTGGGACTCGTGGCTAAAAAAGTACATCGACCGACTGAATCACGAGGTAGTGGGACATGAGGAAGAGAAGGAGTTGAAGCTTCTTGATGAGAAAAGGAAGAAGCTGATGAATGCAAACAACCCATGTTATGTGCTGCGAAACTACCTGGCGGAAGAGGCCATCAAAAAGGCGGAAAGTGGCGATTTTAGCGAAGCAAAGAAGCTACTGTCCGCACTGGAGGATCCCTTCACTGAGCGAGCTGAATTTGCGCACTACACTCAGAAACCAACCAAATCAGCATGTAAATTGCGCGTATCTTGTTCTTCTTGAAAGTCTTTTGTTCTGTTTTTATTGACGATAAAATAAAAATCTTTTAGTTTTGTTGCCTCACCACAATCCATATCTTTGAAGAGTTGTCTTTTCGAAGCAATGTCATCTGTTTTCAACAGCACATGTGCTTGTAAATAAACAAATCGGCAAAGGTGATCATTTCGCCGAAGCTGAACTTGTTCCATCATGTCTAGTCAGCGACTGATCGAAGGTTTCAAGAGCGTATCCAAAGTGGTCAGACCTGATCAGCTAACGCCGACACTCATCCCCAGACGCCTACCGCCTTTGCCTACTCCGAAAGATCTGATTCGCGTCTACCGAATTCGAGCACGCAAGCACCTGTCGCAAAACTTTCTCCTGTACAAGAACTTCAACGAGAAGATAGTCACCTCTGCTGGGGTGAAAAATGGCCAACATGTGCTTGAAATCGGTCCAGGACCGGGAAATATTACCCGTCAAATTCTGGAGCGAGGACCACAGCAGCTGTACGTCGTTGAAAAGGATAGGAGGTTTCTGCCGATGCTCGAGGTAAAAGGGCCGTTTTGATCTTCTACTTCTAACTTTTTTTAACCCATGCCATGTTTTTGCAGATGCTCGCCGATGCAGGACTTCCAGGTCAGATGAAGATCATTGTGGGCGACGCAATGGACTACACCTTTGACAGACTTTTTCCCGATGAAATCAGCACCGAGTGGAGTCAACCGTCGCCGCCGATTTGCGTCATTGGAAATTTGCCCTTCAACGTCTCAACGCGACTCACCCTCAAATGGATTCACCTCATGTCAGAGCAGTCAGGCTTCTTCCGCCATGGCAGGGTGCCACTTACACTGACCTTCCAAAAGGAGGTCGCCCAGCGAATGGTGGCTCCGGTGCTGGACCACCAGCGCAGCCGCCTCTCCATCATGTGCCAGAACTGGTGCGACGTGAAGCTGCGCCTGAACATCAGCGGCAAGTACTTTGTCCCCGCGCCGAAGGTGGACGTCTCCGTGGTGAAGCTGGTGCCGTTGGTGGAGCCGCGCATAAAGCTGCCCTTCAAGGTGGTGGAAAAGTTCGTCCGCCATCTCTTTCACTACCGCAACAAGCACATCCGCTTCAGCCTGGGAACGCTCTTTCCGTCCGACCTGAAAGACCTCAACGAGGAGCTCTTCCTGCAGACGGGCATTCAGCCGATCCTCACGCCGGCAATGCTGGCCATCGACGAGATCGGCGCACTGTGCACGCTGTACCAGCGGATGTGCGAGGAAAACTACGGCCTCTTCGAGTACAACTATCGCGCCCAGAAGGCACTGCCCAAGTCGGCGCTGAAGAAGGCACTCAAACGACCTGATGAACCTCCCTCTACCCCTGCTGAACCGGTCATATGAGAAAATATATACTTTATTTTGTAATGTAGTGCTCAAATAGGTTTGTCAAAGTTCAACATTCGAAACATGGGAAGCACTGGGTGGCGAAACAAACAACGATATAACAAAACAGTGGTAATATTAGCAAATTGCAATGTAGTAATAGGAGTAATAATATGTGGAAGAGGTTGTGTGTGTGCTCTTTTCGGTGTCAAAGAGATCTCGAGTTTTCGAGTCGAGTCGATGTCCAAATGGGCAACAGGAGAAAAACGATAGAGAGAGAGAGAGAGAGATAGGTGTGGGAGAGAGCAAAGGCGAAAGAATATCGCAGAGAAAATAGGAGGCGGCAAATGAAGGTGGGTGGTGGTGGGTGAGGGGGATATAGATGCGCTTCGGTGCCCGCAGGCTTGTGTGTTTGTTTGTAGGTAGGTAATAAGTTCACAGAAAGCAAACGTCTGGCTTCTTCTGGTAAGTGCAAATGGCCCGTGTCGTGTAGCTAAAGGAGTAGTGTTGTGACAGTGTGAGTAGTGTGAGACAGCAGTGTGTTTGAGGGTGTGGGTGTGTGTGTTGATGGAGGAGGGTAGGTGGTAATATGAGAGAATAGTAGAAAATAGAAAAACAAATTGGTGCTTACTTGTTGTACTCGCTGAAGGGATCATCGAACGTGCTGGCCTGACCGTCCAGGCCCAAATTGAAGTCAGTATCACAGTTGGGGAAGCCATCATTAAACTGATCTAACCCTTCAGCTAGGAGATCATTGTAGTCATCTCTGGCCGCCTTGCCCATCGTCAGCGGCGAGGAGGAGTCACCGTTCAGCTCATCCTGCCCAGAGCCCGTCCCAGAGACAGCGCCGCCCTCGCTAATACAGGAGTTCAGTTGAGCACCGGACACCAGCAGGTCCTGTCCGCTCTGAATCAAGGGGTCGTTGTCGTTGGTGAGAAGCTCCTCAATGTTGACGTTGGAGAAGAAGCCTCCACCACCACCACCGCCGCTGTCGCCGCCGCCGCCACTTCCCTCCAGACTGTTGCTGCTGCTGTTGGCAGTCGTCGAAGTGGGCGTCCCCATGGCTGAGGAGGAGTGAGGTAAGGTAAAGCTTTCATTGTGGTTGACACACAGAGGGGTCGATGGGTAGGACTTGGAGATGGGACTGGGCTGCTCGAGGTCAGAGAGACCGGTGCTGTTGCTGTTGTTGCCACTGTTGTTGGCAGCGTTCATTATTGCATTGCCAGCAGTGCTCGTAATCTGCCCAAAGCTGTCGTAGTGCGGTTCAAGCGAGCTGTCAAAGCTGCCTCCTCCTCCTCCTCCTCCTCCTTGGAACAGCGGATCAGTCAGTGGCACCGACTGTGAGCGGCTCAGCAGCATCTTGAGCGACTCATCGCTGGACGTGCCAGTGTCCGCAGTGATTGTACTGTTGTTGTTGTTGTTGTTGTTGTTTCCCGGCGTTTCTGGCTTCATCAGCGCACTGTTGTTGCTGTTCACTGCGCCGTAGGGATTGGAGAAGTGCCGTTGTCGCAATTTGGACATAAAGGGAAAGTTCTCCATTGTAGAATTAAAACTGGGCAACATGTTGGAGGCAACATCGAAACCTGGCTTGAGGTCGGTTTGGGTGACGACGTTGCACTTGTTGCCGCTGTTGTTGGTGGAAGACATCAAATCAGAGTTCAGTGAATTGAGTAAATACGAAGGACTATTGTTATTATTGTTGTTATTGTTATTGCTGTTGTTCAAAAAGTAACTGCCATCAGTGATGACCATCGGCGAGAGCGAGTTGCTGCGGTGGTAGGCCATCACGTTCGAGACAGTTCGGTTAATGGGCCCACCTGGACCCGAGCTGTGGCGCTGTCGAAAGTTGTTCGTTTGCAGACTGTTGTTTGCATTCTCCATGCGGTTCATGATGCGAGCAGTGCAGGGAACAGGCGTCGGGTGGGGCGAAATGAAGGGCGAACTGGAGATGGAGGACACTCCAGAGTCAAAGTTGTTGTTGTTGTTGTTACTGCTGCCGCCGCAGCCGCCAGCACCGCTCAGCATGGGCGTCGTCTGTCGGTACTGGTTGCTGTTGCTGTAGTTGCTCTGTCCGCTGTTGTTCCGAGAGCGTGACATTGAGTTGGGCGTATTGCGCGGCGATATGAAGGGGCTGTTGTTCTCGCTGGGCGGCTGGGAGGTGCCAACAGCGACGCTGTTCATCTGAGGGGCAAAGGCAGCAGCGTTATTTCCGTTGAAGTTGCCCTGCTTCAGCATGTTCATCTCCAGAGCGGAATTTTCAGGAATCGTCGGTGTGTCGCGCGGCGAAATGGGCTGAAAGTTAAACTGCCGCCGCCGAGAGTTCGGGCTAGGCGGAACTGAATGATGGTGGGTTGAGTGGCTGTTGTGGACACCACCACTACCACACAGTGCAGAGCTGTCATTGAATTGAAAGCTGCCGTTGAAATTGTTCGGTGTGAGGCTCAAGTTTGAGTTGGAGTTGCTGTGGTCAACTGTGCCGTAAATGGCATTGCTGCCGTTGTTGTTGTTGTTGTTGATGTTATTGATGGCCGCTCCTTTGAGTCCACCTCCATGCGGGTGGTTAAATGTGGGCAAACTACTCTCCAGATATTTACGAATCTGAGTAAAGTCTTTGTTGTTGTTGCTGTCATTGTTGGCAAGGGCCGGTGACAGCTGCTGCGTCGGTGTTCCGCCGTTGACACTCTCAAAGCTGACTGCGCCATTGTTGTTGGCAGTGGTGTGCAGGTAGTCAAAGAGCGCCTCACTTTCAAGCTCATTTACTCTCAGGTCAGAGTTTTCCACCGCACTGTTGCCTCTTTCCTCCACGTGCCGCTTCTTGGCCATAAACTGAATTCCGTCTCTCTCCTCGATGGACCGCTTAAAGTTTTTATCCGCCTCTGAGGAGGCAGCCAACTTGAGCTCTGATCCAAAGCCGGGCAGCTGTAGCCCTCCATCAGAGTTTAGGCTCTTTCCCTCCGAAAGGGCGAGGGCTTCCACGCTGAAGGGACTGGCAACAGAGTGGCGTCTCTTCTCGAGGTTCACCGCCTGCTGGCCGACCAAACAGTACGAGCCGTCTTCCGTCTTCACTACTACCTGTGAGAAATCGAGACTGCTCGGCTTCGGTTGGATTGTCTTGTACATCTTTGGGAAGAGGCCGTTGCCGCAAGCAGCAGAGATCGTTGGGCTCATTGTGGCAGCACTCACAGCTTGAGGGCTCTTTGTAAGGCAGCTGAGCAGGGAGTTTGGCTGCGGCAGAGCAGACGGCGTGTTAGCAGTCGCTTGATTTGGTGAGAGCATCGCGTTAGTTGATTGCGGCGCATTGCTCAGCTTGTTATTGCAATTGGTAAATAAGGCCTGAAAAGAAAGAAGTGTGTAATTGCAATTGTAACAACAACTGACCATTTCCCACTTACCTTCGTATGAAAAAGATCATCAATTGGCTCACTTTTAATCTTCATCTGTGACCCGTTGTTGCTGCTGAAAGCAGATGGACCACCGTTGGCGGCAGCGAGCGAGAAGTTGAATGTATTCTTGGGGACCTGGTGACCTCGAATGGGCTGGTTGATAGAAGGGCCCGCTGAGGTGCTCCCACCACCTGCGACCACCACTTTGGATGGCACTCCGGTGGTCCCATTGATCATCAGATCGCACTTCTTTTTCTCGTGCATCTTCTTGCCCAGCTGATTGGTCATTTCCTTCTTCCTGATGGCAGGCGGCGTTTTAGCTGAGGAGGAGGGAAAGCTCGAGGAAGAGGCAACTACACCAGCGCTCATCCGGCGACTCTGCTCCTGTTCGTCGAGAAAGCGAGCACAGTCGGCGGTGCTGGTGAACTTGCGCTTGTACTGCTGTTCCACCCACTGGAGAATGACACTCCATGGACTGTCCCCACCTGCCGTTCCATTGGAGGCAGTCTTGCTGAGCAGTGTTCGGGCAATGGATAACCACTTCCGCCGCTAGTGACCACTGTTTTTTGCTGCTGCTGCTGCGGCTCGCTAGTGTCGAGAATGGGCAGCTCAGGGCACTCGAGCACCAGTCGCTTCCTCAGGCCACTGTAGCAGTACTTGGAGTTGCCGCGCTGGCCGAGGCGTCTCGGCTTGACGCTGGGGAACATCTGTCGCATGGCCTTGCCAAAGTCGGCCACGCACAGCTTCTCAAAGTTGTTCCGCTCGCAGTAGTCCTTGTAGTCCTGGTACACCTCATGCTTGGGCGTCGACACGACACTGTCCTCCAGCAGGTGCGTCTGAATCCAGGTGTACGCCTGCACCACCTCGGTGTCGGTCTTCTTCCCAAAGGGATAGTTTACCTTCCTGAGAAAATAGAGAAAAAGTAAACGTCAGTTTTTTTGTTGTTTTTGACACAGTGTTTGAACTAAAGTTGTCGCGACACTTACTTTTTATTATCTCCACCGGCAGTGCCGGTGTTGCCAGTCGTCCCTTCAGGCAGCTGAAGGTACAAGTAGAGCTTCTCGACGTCGTTCAACTTCTCCACATCGTGCTAATAATAGAATGCTTATTAGTTGCATTTCATTCAATTGGCCATTATCACTTACAAGTATGGTAGCGATTCGCTCCTTTGCCGTCTCGCTGAAAGGGAGAAGAAAAAGAAGATAGTTTAGCAAACAAGGAACTAGCGTGTATTGAAGCGAGGAATGATTAGAATTATAATTGCTAAATATTACTCTCGTATCTGAGCGCGATAACTGACAAGCGGTGCAAGCGAAAGCAATAAATTGGGTGCGATAGCCAGGACAGGCTGAAAAGAGGGAGAGAGAAAATGAAAGAGGGGAGAGGATGATGAAGTGAAAGGCAGAGGATAGGACCGGTAGAGGTAGATGAACAAGGAGAAAAAACCTCCTCTCCTTGGCCAACTGGGAGCACATCATTACGTAACTGAAGCTGAGGCGGCGGCGGACAACCCTCCCCGATTGACATGCTTCGAGTAGCATCCAAGCACTGAGGATGCTCACGCTCATCAGTCTCGGCAATGGGCAACATTGCTGCATTGATGGCCGATCCTGAATAGAAGACACAGCTAGAATTGAGCAGGAGCGTCAGCTTCTTCAAAAGTGGTGAAACTTTCAGTCACGGACTGGCTACCTGTTCTCTTGCTTGCCACTTTTGAACATACCTACACAGACAGAAAGACAGGCAGACTGAGAGAGACACTGCGGAGTGCTGCACTAGGTAATCAGCGCACAAGGACACCAGAACAAGTGTAGCAAGTACAGAAGAGAGAAGGAAAGGAGGAGAACCTCTCTGTGGAGACTATTAGGCTTCGAGACAGTGCTTAATTGCCAAATGCAAAATGCCGTTACCGGTTTCAACCGCCTCAGCACGGACCTCAGCTTAGCATGCCTGAAAGCACTACTAGTCTTTACCCATTGGTTTCACCCATCACCGATTTTGGGTTCAATGATAGGGGAAATGATTAAACAAAACAAGGTAAAGGTGGCTCAGCTAGATTAATCGGAAAGATCTGACTAGTAGCTAGCTAGTGAAGCAAATGTCAAAGGGAAAAAGGGAAAAGGTCAACTGGTAAGCTGTCAATGCAAAAATACCTGAGACTCTGGCTGATGCTGCCGATTCTTGACGTAGTCGGTTTGTCAGTGGTATTTAGTGATGGCAGTTGTGATGATGAGGTATGGCTCGTAGAGCTCGTAGGAATTGAATTGGAGAGCATTATAGTTGAGGAAGACAGGTTTGATTTGTGGGAAGAGCTGATGCCGTAGACATCGTTGGGTTCACTTAAAATTCTCATTGATGCCGACGGAAAGCGAAGGGACGGGTCGGCAGATTTGGTCGGCTGGTGCGGTCGAGGCGGCTGCTGCTTCAGATGTACGCCGCTGTCTTGGACCATTGCAGTAGTAGTCATACACTGAGGACCCGCTCAAGTCCACGCAGGTACGATCAATTAGATGAAGCTGGCGATAATTGAGGACACCTTGGTGAGAGCACCATCTCTAATGCAGCACTTCACCAATCGACGCTGGCTGAGGATGATAGTGGTGGCGATGATGGTGATGGCGTGGTGATGGTGATGATAGAGTCACTATTTCCACTAGAGCACTGGTGCCACCCAAAGAACTATACAAACAACAGCAATCAAAGTCGCGCCACATTTAAAGTGCCACCTGACGCCAGGGCGCCGGGGTACCTGTCAGTGGGCGAGCCGTCGTCTATCACGGGCTGAGGGTATCACTGAGGTAGTGGGAGGTTGTCGATTGCTGAAGACGGATCACAAGGAGAAGGTGGGGAGAGGCACTTGGTGGTGGGGTCGGCGACGACCAGGAAAGTCACTCGTTGTTTACATCTTGCCGTTTGCTGGCAAACGGTGCTGGCTAAGGTGGTGGCGGTGGAAGAGGCAGTTGTCGCCACAATCTTCGGCGGTGACAAGTGCTGGCTTCGCCTGACAGCCCAAGGCGGCTACCTTGCCGGCACCGAGAGAGCACCTACAGAAGACACTGAGCTTTTCTTCCTCCTCTGTTGCTGATCAAAAGGAATATTCTTCTGCCCTGTCGGCGACAATGGCAGCGGTCGAGCGGAGGACGACGGAGAAGAGTCAGTCAGTCTGTTAGTAGTAGCTCTCAGCGGCGACTGGAGGCGGCAGAGCGAGCAAGTGAGCGAGAGAGCGAGGACAGCCTGCTGAGGCCACTCAGTAGGTGGCTGCCGGCCGAAGAGCGGTGGGGGTGGCCGGGTGGTCTTCTCGCTGTCTGCAGACGAGCCTAGGACGAGGTATCGTCAAGTTGGGAACTGTCGGCAGACGCTGTCGGCACTGTCGGCGCGTGTGTGTGTGACACAGGCAAGGGCGCTTGGATAATCCAAGTTGGAGTCGGTGCTGTGTTGAGTTGCTCACTGAATCCCAGCTGCCTCGAACTGCGTACTCGCCGTCGATGAAGGCAAAAGGCGCTCTCGTCAGAAGATGGCGCCAGAAGAAAGCTGTTAGCTGACAGTGCCAAAAACTTCGGCTAGATGTCATTTCGGCCGCTTGTCAGGCGATCTTTCAAAATCTAGTTGTTTCTTCGCTGATTCACTCCAGCGCTCTGATATTTCCTTGTCTCATCATCAGACTTTATTATTTTGAATTTCCCTACCAGTTACTCCTAAAAAACCTCCTTAGGACTATCACAATGACTGATCCGTCACCGTCGTCGCCCAATGAGAGCTCATCCCAGCCGAACCCAGCTCAGCCGAACTGGAAGGCTGCCGCGAGGTTAGTGACACTGGACGCGATTAGGATGATTCGTCATTACAGATGTGCGCTGGACTAACCACGAATTCTCGTTCCATTTCAGGTTCATGAGCTCCAAACGAACGGACACCTTCCTTCTGGGAATTCGTATTCTGACGCTGGCGTTCACCTTCTTCTACCTAATTCCATACAGTCCATTTTCGGCTGCTAACCTTTATCAGAAAGTGCTACTGGCCAATGCGGCCATCTCAGCCCTTCGCCTGCATCAGCGACTGCCGCCGTTCCGCTTCTCGCGAGAGTACCTGGCAATGGTCCTGATCGAGGACTCGGCCCATTATCTGTTCTACTCAATGATTTTCCTACCGAATCGTCCCATCACCCTGGTCCTCCTGCCGGTGGTCCTCTTTGCTCTCCTTCACTCCAGCAGCTTCTTGCTCTCGATTCTTACGTCAACCGGCTCAAGAGGTACTTGACTGAAACGTCTCTTTCATTGTCAATATAACCATTTCCTTCAATATCATAGGATCATTTGGCAACATGATTGCCGCATTTCTAGAGATGTACCAGAGGGAAATTTTTCTCACTATTGCGCTGACTGAAATTACGCTAATGCCCACACTTATATTCGCCATCATGAGTGGTCTTGCAAGGTAAAGCTGAAGAATAGTTCTTGCTTGGCCTGCTTAACACGCAACCACTTTTTTTATTCTGAACTACCACCAACAGCATATTCAGTCCGCTGATGTTCTACCAGTTTATTGTCTTGCGGTACTCCTCACGGCGAAACCCGTACACCCGTCAGGCGTTCCACTGGATCCGCGTTACCATGGAGAACTTTACCGCTTCTCCACGCTGCCCGTCCTTTGCGCGAACGTTCATCAGCAAATCGATTGAGCTCGTCTGCCGCCTGGCGCCGCCGGTGGCCGCTTAAAGTGGCGTCACCATTCGCAGTCTCTGTCTCTCTTCACCGGCAGAAGTGCACTGATGGCCGTTTGCTGCTGCTGTACTACCTTTGCTAGCTCTACATGAAAGCACCCTCTAGCACACTCGATTCCTCCCTGTAAAGAGACATTTTGTAGCTGTAGTTGTCAATCCTACTCCTCTCTTTTTATACCTGTTTTTGTTTTTCCTATTTATTGCCATTTATATACCGTTCCCAGTTCTCACATGTTTTCGTGTACCCACACTTCCTCCACACACACACTCAATCACACTATACCAATGGTTACAGCGGCCCACATCGGCTCGGATGCCACCACACAACCCACTGCAGAAGACAATGAAACACTTTCCTTGCTATGAAATAAAATAATATCGAGGTGACTGAAATAAATATCATCAGTTTAATAATAGAAAAACAAGCAGTGAAGTAAAAAAAGAGGAAAAGAGAAGAAGTGAAGAGGGCCTGGCATTATTTGCATGATGGGTCAATCAGTAACACAGTCGAGTTGAAGTGTGAGGGAGAGTGGTGAGTGGACCGAGAGGGAAGAAAAGGAAGGAGGAGGGGTAGTGGGCATGCACCAAGCCAAGAATGGGAGGAAAAGAGAGAGAGAGAGAAGAGGTTCAGGGCAAACCGGGCACACCAGTTGACCGGATCAGCGCCAACAACTTTCATTCTAATCGTTTGGTACTGTGCGGTGGTGGTGGTGGTGGTGGTGATGGTACTTTGATGATGGTGGTGGTCGTTGTGTGGTGTTGGAAGAGTTGTAGTGGCACGAAACGCAGCGTCGATCATATAAATATGGAATGAAAGCGAAACGTACGACATGGAAAAATACTTTGCAGAGAAAGGAGAGAAAGCAACTTGGAGGAAGCTACGCCAATGGCATGTGTAGGTGTGCCTGTCTGTGTGTGTGTCTGTGTGATGGCTTGCAGTAAATTGGGGAGAAGGTTGCTTTGTGGTAGTCATCATCATAAAAACATTAATTGGTTCGCCTCTCAGAAACAAGAACAAGAAGCCTGGTGGTGGTGGTCGTGGTGGTGTCTGGCTTCAGCATCTCTTCAGTAATTAGCAATTGGAAAAAGAGGATATTGTAAACTCACTAAGATAGCAATAGAAAAAAATGAGACATAAAAAGGAAGGCACCATACTTCAGATGTGAACAGAAAACGGGTGAGTGTGTGTGTGTGGTATCCTACAGTATAGAGCAGAACCACATCTTTGACTGCTTCTTAGCCGGCTCGTTCGCTCTCAAGTGGTGACTTCCTCTGGTCTGATTGGTCGACTCCTGTGGGGAAAGGGAACACCGATTGGTAAGCTGAGAGGAAGAGGGCAGCTGTAGGCTACAGGCCTGTAGCTGAGTGAGTGATACTTACGAGTTTCTTTTCCATTTTGGTTTTAATATCCTTTGCCAGCTTGAAGAACGCCTCCTCGACGTTGAGACTCGACTTGGCGCTCGTCTCCATAAACTTGATATTGTACTCCATGGCGAGCTGTTCGCCGCGCTCGCGAGACACTTGCCTGCGGTCCTGAATGTCGCACTTATTGCCGAGAATCATCTTCTCAACGTCACTAGAGGCGTGCTCCTCAATGTTGCGAATCCAGTTCTTGATATTGTCGAATGATTTCTCGTTGGTGACATCATACACCAGCATGATGCCCATGGCACCTCGGTAGTACGCAGTGGTGATTGTGCGGAATCGTTCCTAGATGGGCAAAAAAGTTGTTGCAATTAAAGCTGCTATACTTTTTTGTTTTGTGTTTACCTGGCCAGCAGTATCCCATATTTGCAACTTGATCTTCTTGCCATCCAGCTCGATGGTGCGAATTTTAAAGTCGATGCCTAATGAGAGATATATGAAAAGGTTTAAACAATGGTCGTAAAGTGCAAGTGTAAACATACCGATTGTGGAGATGAAAGTAGTGTTGAATGCGTCTTCTGAGAAGCGAAACAAGATGCAGGTCTTGCCCACACCAGAATCGCCAATCAGCAACAGCTTGAACAGGTAATCGTACGTTTTCGCCATGTCAATTTTAGAGTGTCAAACACGTCAGAGAAGAGAAATTGAGGAAAGAACGACAAAAGACTTTCCAGAGGCAAAGTCGCAGCAAAGCTAAACGAATTACGGTTCGCAAGTTGCAAACAGTGTCGCCTTGGTTCGGAGGTCAGATTTCCCTTGTGCAATGAAATCAACAGTCAGTGGAACTGAGTCACCGAAGGAGAAGAAGAAGGAGGAAGGTACACACTGAATGAATCGGTGTGCGTGTAAGTGTGTGCAAGCGGTGTCGCTGTGCTGGCGGACAAGAGGTACAACAGTCTGCTCTTCAGCCTGGCCTGCCCTGAAATCGGATATCAACGCCGAGTGGACCGCTGGTGATTGTGATGATGATGATGGTGGCGGTGGTGATGTCAACAGCCGCGAGAATGAGTCGGCGGCGGTGTACGGCAAGGGGACCCGATCGGTGAAGAGCAAAACGGGTGCTGCTGATCAAAGACTACTTCTTCTGCTGATGATCGTGCTGGTGGTGGTGGTAGTAGTAGCGGCGATGGTGACTGGGCGACAGAGCAGCACAGGCGACAATCGACGACGAGTCAAATTGAGCAAGTGGATGCAGCAGCAGCAGTCACAATGCCTTCACTACAGTTGATGTGAACGCACTTACATTATTGCCTCACTCGTCAGCAGCGGCAGAGGCAGCGGCGTTGCTGCTAGCTGCAGTGGCACGCCTAAACACACTGTGGCTGCGTCAGGGGTAGCAGCATCGATTGCAATCACTGCCGCCCAGATTTCGAACTCAAGGACGACTCTTTTTTCTTTGTTCCTTTATTGAAATTCCTGCAATCAAAAGAGCTCTTCCTCGTTGGTGTACCCAGATGGAATGCCGCGAAGGCCCTCCTTGATCTGGCCAACCGGCTCGGAGCCGGCGTCCACGACGAGGCCGAACCAGCCGTCGGGGCGCTTGAAGAGATCTCGCTCCACCAGCTTCATGCTCTCCTCGTCTCGGTCCTCTTCCCCCTCATCGTCCTCATCACCTCCCGCCTCTTCGGTGGCGTCCTCGTTCCAGATGATGCCGCCGTATGAGATTCGCTGGGAGCAGGCGATCAGGAATTCCTTCCAGAATATAATTGGGTAGATGTACTTGGCAGTGGCCTGCGCCACTTCGGCCGTGCAATCACACGAGTTGACTAGAACGAAGCTCTCCAGCTGGCCAAAGTTCCCCAGTCGAAGTTCATAGTCGTTTTGGTTTAGTGAGAGAAAGTACGGCAGCTTCTTTTGTCGTTTGCAGAATGTCTTTGCTGAGCTCATGATCGGCGTCACTGATTGGGTATAGTTGACAAAGACAACTCCAACCTGCTTTCCTGACTGACTTTGAACTTTTCAATGAGAGAACTGCGCTTTCGAAACTCCTTTGGCCCATCAAATATCTCTCGAACCTTTTCTGAGGGTTGACAACGACCAACTTTCTGCAGTTGAGCACAAATTCAAGATTTTTGCACTCGCCCACAAAGAGTACTAGGTCGTACTCTGCCAGAGAGTTTGGAATTGAATATGGGACATAGAGGCAGTTTGATTTAGTTTTGTCAGCAGCTTCAAAGGTACAGGTACTGGAAAAGTGCCAGTTACTCGCATCGGGTCTTCTTAACCGACAAATTTCGGGTGTACAAGAACTGGTCGCAAACAAACTGCTTAGATTTTCTTCGAGTAGAAGCCACGAGTTTGTTAAATCAGCGACAAGAAGTATTCTCTTTTCACTGCTAAACTCTTCAAACACTCGGAAATGTACTTCAGTTCACTTGTATCTGTAAATGAAAAGGCACACAATTAGACTTGCTCAAATGAAACCCTTCCTAGTCAAATTACCTGGCTCAAGTGGAACAAACAAAATCGGTAAGGCCGAGGAGTACTTGGCAGTGCACAGGCAGGAGGCGCCAAAGTAAATGACAGCATCAGGTGAACTCTTTGGGTCTTTCGTCCTATACTTGACCGTGTCAACACCACTGCTGCCCGAGATCATCACCAGAAAATGACTGTCATTGCACTGTTGCTTCAGCACGGTGGCAATTTCACTAGCAACACAGTAAAATTGCGGCAAAAAGTACAGACAGATGGTGTGAAAGCCATTTGAGGTGATCCATTGGGTGCACTCCTTCACATTGAACCGTTCCAAGTGTATTGAGGCCATGATGATGGAGGGCGTGAAGGTGAAATAATCGGGAAAAGTTTAAACTGGTTCGCCTAAACTTGGGACTTCAAAAAAGCAAAACAAGCACAGACACGTGCGGGCTGCAGTTGCCCCGCCTCCACCAGTGGCACTTGCTCTATGAACGGCGTCTGAGCCAAGTTGGACTTTGAGAAAAAAATATTTTCTCCTTCGCATTTTTCCATCTTTCTCTCCTCTGAAATCATTTCTATTTCAGACAAGTCAAAACATTCAGATTCGGATTCTTCATTCACTTCATTCCTAATATATACTGCTAAAGAAATGGAAGGCTCGGAAATTATCCTCTCTCTGGACTACGCCGTGGATGATGAACTGAAGGACGATGGCGGTGTTGAGGTATGTATAGATTTTGTTTACAAAGCTGACGTAACATTTCTATTTGAACCACCAGGAAACTGAAGACGAAGCTGAAGTTGTTGATGATTGTGAGAAAGGTAAGTCGGCATCAACGGTGTAAGATTCTCTTTTGTGTTTTGTACAATGATTACGTGTTATAAACTTGTCAAATGTGGGATCTCTTAATGATCCTTGTCAAATGGTATGACCTGCATAAGTAGAAGCTTCTAAGATCTGTATGAGGTTGTGATTTGGACATTCCACTACCAAGACATGCTAATTCAAGGGAAGAATAATTATTTGTACTGCATTTCTGCCGTTTGAGACGTTATCGGTCAAATCGAACCACCGCCCTGATACTTTTTAGCAGTAAGCTGCAGCAAGTGGTGACGCGGATGGAAAGTCGAGCTGCAACGTGAAACAGACTCTGCCGAACTGTGATTGGGCCATGGAAACTCACATCTCATCAACTAGATTGACCCATTGACTTGATTTTCTTGAAATCTCGCTAACCGACCGCTTTCCTAATTTGACAATTAGCAATTTCATCTACAACCAACAACAACAACAACAACAAACTCATCTGTCTCCAGCTCTAAAACCGCTGAAACACCTGAATCGAACTCTAAATCAGCCAAAGGCAAAAACAGCGAGGAAGTCGCTAATGGTGTGAACGAGAAAGACAAGTCGTCTTCTAAAAGTGCAGCTGAGAAAAAGCCGCCATCATCAAAATCGAAGGGAAAGTCGCAGCCGGCTAGCAGCTCCAAAAAGGAGAGCAGCTCTAACGGGACCAGTAACAAAAGCAAGAGGTTTGTCATCTGTTTTTCCTCTCTTTTCCGAGAAAGCGCCAGTCTGCCAAACCATCCTTTCTACAGCCATCGCATTTGCCTAGAGATCTGACCTCTCTAATACTTTTCCCTCTGATCTACAGCTCTACTGCTGCTTCTTCATCTGAGACAAGGCCTCAAAAGATAAGGCAAAGTCAAACGAAGGTAACTATTCGTAAATTCATTTATGCAATTTTATCATGCTACAATTTTGTGCCGTACAATACATTGTCCCAAAGTGAAAGCTGAGCCTACCACCGAGTACAAGCTCTACGTCAGCGGCATCAATGAAGACACCAAGGCTTCGGATTTGCAAGATTTATTTTCTAAGCACTCGAAAATTCTAGATGCAAAGATCATTCGTTTTGCCAAAATTCCCAAACAATGCTTTGGTCTGGTCACCTTTGAGAGCATGTCTCTAGTGCAGAAGTGCATTCAAACAATGGACAAAAATACCCGTCTGAAGGATAACGTTATTACTCTTTCTCAAGTGAGTGGATCGTTGCTCGTGGTATTCGTTGCCCCTTGACCCATGTCTCCTTAACTGAACCTTCTTTTCTTGATTTGCGCACTTTTGTGTTTCATTTAGAACTCTCCGCTTAAATCGCCAAGCAAAAGCTCTTCTAGCAAAGCGGAAAATGGCAAACAAACCGAGGAGGTTTCTGAAAAGTCGAAATCATCAAAAGATGAATCAAAGAGCGTGTCCACTAAAAAGGAGTCCACTTCAAAAGGGGAGACCAAAAGTCAGAAAAGCAAAACAACTTCATCGACTAAAACTACGGAAAGCAAAGGAACTACTAGCAAAGATGCTTCAAAGAGCTCTAAGGATTCGTCGTCTGCCAAAAAGGACGTGAAAAAGACGGACAAAGAAAACAAGATTCAAAGACTAAGGACAGCAAAGCTAAGGACAGTAAGCCTAAAGAGAAGGAAACGGCTGAGAAAGAGAAGGAAAAGCCTAAGCAGAAGCCGAAACCGAAACCGAAACCTAAGCCGAAACAGCAGGAAAAGCCAAAAAGTCGTCCAAAAGGAAAAGTGGACCGATCCGTTTCTCGTTCACGATCTCGCTCGCCTGTTTTCAGACGCTTCAACCCTCGTCGCCCACCCATTGCCATGCGTCCGCCAATGCATCCTCGTGGCCGATTTGACCGTTTCCAGGAGAATCGCAAACGCGAAGAGTACGAACGCATTCAACACGAACGTCTCGAGATTCGACGCGCGAAGGAGCTCATTCGCCAGGAGCGTATCAAACTGGAGAAGGAGAAGCTGGAGTTGCTTCACTTTGAGCGGCAGAAAATCGAAAAGGAGCGCGAGGAGCTGGCCCGCAAGCGGCAGCACCTGGAGATGGAGCGCAAGCGGGCGGAGTTTCAGCGGTCAAGCGACCCATGATTGAGGGACATGGACGCAGTCCGGACAACTTTCACTCCTCCTCGCATCATGGCAGCCGTCGCGGAGACGAATCTCACTCTAGCCACGCAAGACCGGTGGTCGAATCTTCGAGGTACTATGACCTGCATGCGAGCATACCACTGCTGCACACTGTGTGTTCTCTCACTCTTTGCCCCAATGCCTGACGTTTTTCGTTGTTTCATTTTCATGATCAATCAAAAGATTCGAGCCCCGGGAATCTCGCAACTCTCGAAGCGAGGAAAATTTGCCGACAGCAGCGCGGACTACACCGAGCGCCGCTCGGTGGACAATCGAAGGCACAACAGCAGCACCAGCAGCCACGACCGTGATGACCGAAAAGAGTTTCGCCGTGACACCCGGGAGCACAATCGCTTCGAAGACTCGCGACGTGACCATGGCCGCTACGCGGATAAGGACACCAGCAATGGCATCAGCATTGACTCGCGCATGTTTGCCTCGTCTGACTCGCGAAACTGGTCGGCACCAGTGGCGGCGGGGAGTGGAAACCAGTGGGCCTCTTCCACGGATCGCTGGAGCAGTACGTTTGACTCGACACATGCCCAGAGCACCATTAGCCCTTCGTTGATAACCAGCGGTTCAGTTTCAGTGTCGGATCTGTTTCCTAACACCAACTATTCAGGTCTTCCTCTCACTGGACTGTCCAACTCGGGCTCGTACCTGCACCAGAACAGACGATTTTGAGTGCTCGGCGATGCTCGCGAGATGCGATAGTCTGAGAGTAGTCCGTTGCATCTGTTGGCAGTTCTTTCACTCTTTTTAATTTTTTGATTGCATTCACGACGACTTTTCAAAAATTTCCAACACATCCAAGTAATTTACTAATTA
Source organism: Tyrophagus putrescentiae (assembly GCA_024499935.1). Lineage (NCBI taxonomy): Eukaryota > Metazoa > Arthropoda > Arachnida > Sarcoptiformes > Acaridae > Tyrophagus > Tyrophagus putrescentiae. Next base: position 10,290,780 of record JAMZRA010000001.1, on the reverse strand, counting down.
CATTTGTTGTCGGGCCATGTTTTTCCACGCAGAGCCTCAATGAACCTACACACACCTTTGACAGATAAAGTTCTTCGCCCAACTTCTCCTTCCTTAGTCCGTTGCCCGCCACCAAGGTAACCTCTTGTGAATTCCTCTCTCTTTAACCACTTTCTCCCAGTAGCCATTACCAATTCATAAATTTTGAGTTTATACACGACGTTCTCTCTCTCTCATTAGCCTTTATACTAAATAGGAAAAAGAATTCACCAACTTTGAGCGTATCGACTACCTTTCATGTAAATTGTAGCACACTTTTTGCACATTAAAGAACATCTTTAGTTTCGTAGTATTTCTCTTCTTCAAATAAAGTTTCTTTTTATCATTGTTAAAAAAGTAGCAATCGGTGCGCTTTAACAAGAGATAGAGATCTGGTGTCATGATTGTGATGGGTGTTGGATTTGTGTGCGCAGTGGGTGTAGATATGTGGTGATATGTACAGCAGACAACCAAATGTAGTGTGTCAATTTTCCATTTTCCTGCTAGTAAGGCACTGGCGGTGAGCAGCTGCCTATGCCGGTGACTCCTGCAGCGCTTCGAGGTGTCTTCGGTGCATCTCCATTCGACTGCGCCGACTGCGTCGGTCATTGAGCTTGTCCTTGAGGCCTTGGGCAATGCGAACGCGAATCAGGCGCTGGTTCTGCTCAAACTCCGCCATCTCACGGTTGTGCCTGTTGCGCAGTTGCACGATTTTGCCTGGTTATGGAAGAAAACATAGTGAAGTGAGCAATGGGAAAAAAACATCAACCATCATCACAACAGTACCGAAGATTTCACTATCACTGGGAATGGGGCCCAGCTCTTCGCCGGGCAGCAGTGGCGTGCCGTTGGCCGATAGCTCCGAGTACTTGCCGGACGCCAGAATGCGGGCCATCTGCTCCTCGGACGAGAGGGCGGACTCGTCCACGCCCAACTCGCTGTCCACTCCGCTGTCTACTAAAGTGGGGAAAGGTGTTCTCAGTATGAGGGGCTATAAGGACAACAAGGAGGATTATGAAGATGACTTGCCTCTCAGATCAAAGGCGAATCAGAGGTCTTCGCAGACTGGTCGCCGCTGTTCTGTTGCGCCAGCTCTTGCTCCAGACGCTGTTTGATGAGAAGAGCCCGCTCAAATCGCAACTCGTGTCCCTTGTTCATGCACTTCTCCCTGATCTCCAGCAGGTCGGTCTTGATGGTGCTGTTCAGCACCTGAAGAAAGTGAAACGAAAGGTTAGTGAATGATTGGCAGTCAATCGCAAACTGCTTCCATACCGTTTTCACCCAACTCTGCTGCGTCACCGTTTTGGTGCGCAGGCTGGTGACCAGCTCCAGCGTTTGATTTAGTCGATTGGCGGTGGCAAATGAGTCAAGAAAGAGCTCCCGTGTGCACTTCTCCAGCGCCTGCAGGTCTTCCTCCTTGAGGTGCGGCAGTTTGACGTTCAGCAGGGTGCCCTGCACTGCGCTCACCTTGTACAGGTACGTGGTGAAACTGGTGCGAGCCGCCACAATGCAGTTGTACCGTTCTTCAAGACTACTGGTGAGAGAAAAGGGGATGAGAATGTAACGTTGAGTAGAGTTTGAAAAACTGTCTTACTTTTCATTGATGCCCTCATACTGACGCAACTTGTCAGCCCCACTTTCCAGGCACTTGATGGCCTCTGAGATGAGTCGACTTGAGCTGACCCAGCGCATCTTGGCTATCTCAATGTAGTGTCGCTCCTCCATCAAACTGTCCACCTCCCTTTCCAGTAGCATCTCCTTCTCATTGCCGTAACTGCCGTCAAACAGTTGATCTAGGAAAAGAGGGAAAGAGTTGTCATTAGGAGAAAACACTAAGAATAAAGTGTACTCACTGAGAATGGTGTCTCTTTGCTGGTACAGTTCTTGCAGTTGGTCGCACACCTTTTTCGCTTCTCTTGCGTCATTTTCTAGTCTTTCAATGTCTTTTTGTGCTAGGCCAGCCTTGATGTCCAGCATTTCCTGCAATGACATTCAAGTTTAGACAAAACAAAATGACTGTCATTGTTCACCAGAGTACTCACCTGGTTACTTAGCATCTCTATGGCATTCACATCTTTTGCGCTAATTTTTGAGTTTTGCATCCATCGATCGATGATTAAACTTTGAAGCGAATCATCTCCGCTCAGTTTACCTGATTCTACTAGACTAAATCTAGGGAAGAAAAAATTAGCCCTAAAACTTAAAAATGGACTAGTTTACATTTGATTATTGGTTTGATTGGCGTCCTCAGTGAAGACTTGCAATTGTTTTTTGAGCTGATCTGCATCATCAGTGAGCACTCGGTACTTCTCAAAGCACTTGGTTTCCTCCATCGTCTGAATGGAGCTCTCGAGGTGATTAAAGTTGCGCAGTGCATTCCTTCGATCTATTGGCGCCTCAATGGACTGCCGATGCTGTTGCTGCTGAGGATGATGATGATGCCGTTGATGTTATTAGGATTTGTACAATTTCTACAAACGTTCTTACCGTGGCATCTTCCTCCTCCTCATCAAGTGTCTCCGTAGAGTGCATTGTGTGAAGCTGCGTAGAGTCTGCGCTGGTGGTTGTGCCGCTAGTGGAGCTGGCCCCGCAGCCCATTTAATCGAATGTGGACACCTCGGACGGCCAGGGCAGGCGAGGTTTACCGTGACTGAGTAGTTGTGGCTGTGGTTGCGGTGATTGTGCTGATGAAAAGAATAAAGGGGGAGTTGTCTAGGGCAGAAAACAGGCAGAAGACATGAGGCCTCGGCTGGTCTAGGGAGCGCCTGGCGGGCAGTTTGCAGCAAGGCAACATTCGTCGCCAAACACCGTGAACACCACTGTCGCTTTGTCGTCGTTGACTGGAGTGCTGGTCACACTCTGTCAGTCAGTTGCCACTGCAATTGCTGCTGCAGCTGTTTCCAGAAACTCTGCAGCAGCACTCACTCGGCGCAGCCCATTTGCATTGTCTTAGAACACCGTCCGATCACTGTTCGTCGATTGGTCGCTCTCTTTTTTTGCTCCAATACACACACACATTTTCTCTCTCTTTTGATGGTTTCTATGGCGAGGCGTCCAGCGTTGACAAGGTAGGCCGAATATTGGGCGCCATTGCACCTGTTTGTTTAGATTGTGTCCTGCGGTCCTCGCCGATTGGTCGAAGAGAGCTGCTGGTGTTGTGAGCCTTTGTTTGGCACTTTGCTCCCCTCTTGTCTTGCTCCTTCTCCTTCTTCTTAGCAATGAACCGAGAGAGAGAGGGGCACCAAAAACTGTTTTCTTCTGCTGCTTCACTTCTAACTAAGCTAAGATACACACACCTTTTTTGTGCACACAATGGCCAATATAGATTTGCATAAAGTGGCGAGTCCTCTGCCCCGCCACTGTACAACCGGCCGTGCACTTGCCTCCACACCTGCTCTTCACAAGCACTTTCCACCAGCACCAGCACCGTCAGCTTTGGTGGTTTGCCAGCCACCACTAATTACGACCACCACCGTTCGTTGCCTGTCAATTCAATTAAACACAGGCAGCACCATTTCCTGCTGAATCGATTGCCATTCACTGATCGATATGTTTGCTGCCGCCGCCGACGGCAGTGCGTGTTGTCGTTGCATTCTCCTCTTTGTTCATTCAGTGCACTCATCACTGTCTGCCTCTCTGTTCGTCCACTGCCTCTGTCCACCTCTGCAGGTAATTGATTCAGACAGATCAGAGTGAAATCAGAACTGAAGGTTGCATGGGTCGTTTGCAACAGGCGAACTCGGGTGAGATAGGTGTCTGCACCGAGCGGTCATTACACGGTTCACACGGTACTATTTTTCACTCTTCACAATGGCGGCGAGATTTCATATCTGCTACTGTTGTTTTCTTTCTTTCTCACACGCACTTACACAAAACGAACAAAAGAGAGCACGAAAGAGCCGCTATTTGGTCACCGGAAAGAGGTTTGTTTGAGAAATCGGCAAGTGTACGAATCTTCGAAAGTGTACTGTACTGCAAGAAAGCAAACACTTGGCCTGCACTCTGTGAACAATCTCCCAAAACATATGTTTTGACAAACCAAAACACAAACACGTGATCATCTCTGCAACACAAAACACATTTGGCTCAAGAACACCTCATGTAGTCCTCCTGTCCATGTGTCCCCTTTTCACCGTGACCTTGAAACTACTATGATCAACAATGAGGAGAGTACCGATAGCAAGACATTACAGCCGCCACAGAAGACTCGCAGCAGTGCCGGTCTCATAGCGGTGGGCATCTTCGGCGGCCTTGCTACCGGAATCGTCGCCGTGGCTTTGCCATTTGTCTGGCCCGCATTTCGAAAAGTGGTCCTCCCGTACGTGCCCGCAACGACGACCCAGGTGGAAAACGTTCTCCAGGCGCTCAAACACCGACGAGCTCATTTGCCAGCGGGCAACACTTCACTGGATCAGCTGCGAGTGATAGACCTGGGAAGCGGAGACGGTCGCATCGTAAGTGTATCCGAGAGAGAGAAAGACGGCAAATGCGATCGAAATTAGAGTGCTTGCGCTTCTTCGATCGACCACCCACTGATCGATGCGAGAAGAGTCGGCAAGAAAGCACCAAGTGTTCACTTGAAGACATTTACCACCACCGAGACATTCTGTTTATCTCCCTGCCAGGTGATTGAGTGTGCGAAGCAAGGAATGCGATCACATGGCGTGGAATTGAATCCATGGTAGGTGCTGTCTAATTCGACCACTCTCAAAGTCTGACGATATAGCGAATGATTGAGACCAGAACGGCGGGCACTCACAGTTGCTCTCGATCTCGATCTCTCGTTCACTCTGTCTGGCCAGACTTCGGACTACTGGTGCTCCTGTTCCTGTTTTACTGTAATATCACACCGCTGTAACACACTCTCCTTGACACACAGGCTGGTTCTCTACTCAAAGTTCCGCGCTTACAGAGAAGGCGTCTACCGGCTTGCCTCCTTCAGGAGAAAGGACCTCTTTAAGGTAAGGTAAACACTTTACGGGTAAACAGTTCCGCTAAACACACACACACTCACATTCACCGAAAAGAACTACGCGCCACAGACGGAAGTGCGGCCACAACAGTAGTGAAGTAAGCAGACCGTGCCAATGAAGTGAATGATGTCTGTTTCGTAATGACTAGTTGGGCAATGGAAGATGATGAATACAACAACAACAACAAAAGAAAGTTATATAACATGTGTGCATTTCCACTTTTTGTTTTTTCTCGAAAATAGGTCGATTTGGCCGCCTATGACCGCATAGTCATCTTTGGCGTGGACACCCTGATGCCGCTCATCGAGCGGAAGGTGAGTGAGGACTGCGATCAGAAGGCGAAGCAGGTGACACTGGTCGTCTGTCGGTTTCCACTGCCCAACTGGCAGCCATACGCCTCCTTCGGCACCGGCGTCGACCAGGTCTGGCTGTACGAGTACTACCCATCCACGCCCACTACCACCAGCAAACGGGGAGCTTAATGACTAGTCAAGTGTGGCTCTATCCTCCTCCTCCTCCTTCCCCTCTTCTCAGTCATCCTGTTGCTCCAGTTCGTACCACTTGGTAAAGGAGAGTGAGTTCTTCTCCAGGAAGTTGTCATTGAAATAAATCTCCACGTAGCCTAGGCTGACTTTGCCTCGCTTGAATATTATTCCGTTGGTTGAGGTGAAGACGACGAACTTTAGCGATTCAATGTCTTCATTCAGATCAACGTAAAATCTGGAGTAAAAAGAGTGTGACTGAGTACAAATCTTCAACAATGCAATCCATCCCTACCTCTCCTCAAAGACAGGATGACAGGTGCTCTTGATGGTCACTGAGCGATTCCGTTTGTCACGAACTACCTTCCGATCTGGCTGCAGGTACAGTTTGACGTACGGATTGGGGAGTTGATTGTTGATCCTCCTCAGGTTGCTGCAAAAGGTAGAGATAGCTTAGAGTGATGTTGACAGAGTAACTGGCAGTTAACTTACCTAGCCTTGTGAACCAGCACCTCCAGCTTGTTCTCCTCGAGCAGTTTGTTGACTGACACCTGCAGCATCGGGTAGATGTTCAACTCTAGCTCCTTAGATCGAGGATCACCACCGCCACCATTGTTTGCCGCCGACTCACTGAGGAGAGGGTCCCTGGAGTGGCCATTCTTGTTGTTTCTGTCGAGAGTTTGTCCTGTAGTATCACAAACAGTTCTAGTACAACCCACTCCCCTTACCCATTTAGCCGCTTGTGCTGGCTGATCTCAATCAGCTTCTCCCCCTGAATGCCGCTGAACATGGCAAATGGCTCCACTGTGCCCTTGATCATGTCCTCCATTGTGGGAATGTTGTCCGCATCCTCGCTGTCCACCGTGTCATCGCGCACTATCTTCACCTTCTCCTGAGAGGGCGAACGGAGAAAGTACAGCGACAGTTTACAGTGCAGGTCGAAGCTATGGCTGAACTGGCGGACGAGTAGCGGCTCAGTGAAGGTCATGTCCTTCGATTCGACCAGCGACTGCATCCGAACAGAGACATGGCCAATCAGCTGACTACTTTTGCTGTCCACCACCTCGATGGACAGCTCGTCGTGGGGGCTGTAGTCGTCGAGGAGAAAGTGGAAGGTCTCCTCCCAGATTGGATTAGAAGTGAAGTTCTTGACGATGCTGCGCTGCGTCTGCCGCCGCAGCTTGAAGATCACCTGCGGACTGGGCTCGCCGATGGACTTGGCGGAGATGGGCAGGTGCTTGGCGCAGTCCAGGTAGACGAGCAGACAGGCCACCGAGCCGATGGGCTGCTGCTCTCCTGACCTGCTGCTGCTCGATTGACCCTGCTCCTCGGTGAGCCCTCGGTGGTACCTCGCCCTGACGCGACTGCCCTCCTTGCTCTGTGCGGCCAGATTGGCGGTGGAGTGCTCCAGCGTGAACCAGGTCATCTTGACGTGCACCCGACCGGTCTTGGTCTCCTTCAGGTTGCTCCACGCATCTACGACGCCGTCCTTCTTGATGCTGTCCAGGCTGAAGTACGCCTTCCCCAGAAAGTCGTCCTTGCTGCCCTGGTCCTCGTCCATCACCTCCAGGTCGATGCTCTGCGTGGTGAGGAAGACCGGCGTCTCGCAGATGAAGTTCCACTTTGGGTTCACTGGTGGTGGTTAGAGAAGACACCACAGAAGGCGAAGAAGAGGTGAAGAAGAACCAAAGTGGGACATTGAAATGGGAGGACAGACAAAAAAGAAAAGTTACCCGTATTGTAGATGGTGGCGGTGCGAAACTCCTGACTGCCCACGATGATGTTCACATAGGGGTCCGACTTGCCGAGGCCTACGTAAAAAGTGCTGTTAGAGGCATCGACGACGACTTCTCCATCGAGGACGCCTTCAAACCAACCTAGCATGCCCACGTCGGACTTTTTCAGGTGTCGCGCCTCGATCACCTCCAACCGAACGACGCCAATCGGTTGCGTGAACTTGATCGAACTCGCCTGAAAGTCAGGCACCAGCGGCAGGACGAACTTGTTTGGCAGCACCAGCAGTTTGGCGAACTGCTCCTTGATTCCTCGCCGGAGAAACTCGCTGTGAAAAGGTTTGGGTGTTTTAACTGTATAGATCTTAATTAAAAAAAATCCATCTACCTCATGACAGGAAAGTCGAGAATGTTGCCTAAATTGGTAAAATTGTACTCTATAACGGGATTCTTGAGAAAGTAAAATGAGACACAACCAACGAGTGGCATGTCCTTGATGAGGGGCTTCAGTTCGACGCGCATCACGCCGTACACTTGAAAGTCCTTGATGCCGGCACCAAGGCCCTTTATCTTCACTTGAATATCACAGTCGCCGGCGTAGCTATCAAGTGGAACAGAGGGAGATTGTGTTAGTGTTGACATACTTAATTGGTGACATAAGACAATTGCCTTTAAGTGGGCACTCACATCAGCTCAATGTCGAGAATGATCTCCTTCCGGTCAGTGTTCTCGTCGTAGCACTTGACGGAGCCGATGCGCGGCACGACGCTGCCAAAGTCGATTTTCTCAAAGCGAAAGCCCTTGCAGTAGTCGGGCATGATGTCGTCGATGTTCTGCTCGGCGTTCGCCTTTAGAAAGTCCGCCAGGTACTGCGCAACAAATGGCCACAGCTGCTTCAGCGCCCGGTTCAGCCACTCGGCGCGTTCGGTGTCGGGAAAGAGCACCCAACAGGGCAGGTCCTTCACCGAGCACTTGATGATGGACTTCTCGTCGTTGGCGACGGCTCGCTGAAAGTCCACCCGCCGCTGGTGCACTGAGTAGTGCTTCTCACGGCCCACCAGCAGGAAGGCCGCCACTGAGATCCACCAGAGCGACAGGCCGAGGTAGCCGATGATGTAGCCGAAGAAGAAGATGCCAAAGAGGTGGAAGAACTTTCGGACCAGCGAGAGCAGCTCGAGGTTCTCTTCGCTGAGGGTCTCCTCTTCCCCGGTGGGCTGACTCGCTGCCGAATCGCCGTTGCTGCTGCTGGAATTCATGCTGCTGCTTCTGATGATGATGATGACTATGGTTTGATGGTGATGGGGTAGTGATGAGGATGACGAAGAAAAGGACTGCAGCCCTTTTCACATGGAAGGCACATTGGATGCAGTGGAAGAAGGAAAGATGTGCGGTGGGTGATGATATCACTCGCGCCGATCGGCGCAGCAGCTGTCACAGCGGTGCGGCGAACAAGTGTGACAGAGATGGCTGGCAGATTGGGCAGACTGTTGTGGAGAGGACGCGGCGACACTTTAACACACTCCGCACTCCAACACAGCAGCAGTTCCACTTAATAGGATGATGCACTTGTGTGTTCTCAGTGTGTCACTTCTTACTTTTTAATATTTTGTATGATTTAGTAGTAAAACACACTCTCACTCTGCGGTGACTGTCACCAGACATGCACGCAGACGCTCCGGCGAAATAATGTAGAAGTGTGAGTGTTGTGCTTGTTGGTCATCATCATCTTTCACGTGCATTCAAGCTTCAGTCGTTCTGTTCAATCGATCGGGCATAGTTAGCATTGTGGAGAGGAATTGTCGTGTCGTAGTCGTCGTATTTGCTGTAGTGGTCGTCTAAGAGAGAGGACATTGCAAGAGTCGGACGAAAGAGGAACCGGGGAACAGAAGACGCGCTAAGCTAATAATGCTCCACCACCGTGCACCAGCACTGACACTGCATTTGCTGGTGCTGGTGCTGCTTTGGCTGGTTACCTTAGCAATTAATTGTGACGCCAACAGGCGCGTGCCGGCGAGGGCCAATCGACGACCACCAATCCACGACGACAACGGACACATTCATAAAATATAAGGAATGAACCACCGGCCCATAATGACACAGAGACACGGAGGGCAAACACACGGAATTCAATGAAGTCTGAAGGAGGAAGAAGAAGAAGAAGACACTCACAACTTACAACGAACAGCACTAGTGTACAGCAGTCGGTCTCATGCTCTCTGATGATTTGTGTGACCGGCCAGAGCAGCAGAGACTCTGCTGCTGCTGCTGCTGCTGCAACCAGAAAGAAAGAAAGAGAGAGATTGCCCGAGAGGGGGCTGCTGCTGCCTGTGCAGCCTGGTCGGAAATGGCCAATCACGCCAAATCATGCATGTCTGTTGCTTCGTACTGGGCGCGCGCTCCTGACGGGCACTACTGCTGCTGCTGCAGTAGCCACAGTTGATGATGATGGTGATGGTGATGGCAGTGCTTGCCTTGAGATTGGTGCTCAGATGGGGTGAGACTCTTGTGCACTGTGTTGCTGCTGCTGTTGCTGCACTGCACCTCTTCTACCACTTCGGTGATATGATAATATATGTGCGATGTGTCGAGGCAGGCGATCACAGGCAACTGTCGACTTTCATACGACAGAGACCGAACGGCGAAGTAAACAAATGATCCAGCCGAAGAGATATCTATCACAATTGGGATGAACTATCTGCCCTGCTAGAACACTAGTGCTGCTGTTCTCCTGTTCGCCTGCGACTACCGAGGAATGCCAATTGCCTGCTTCAGTTGCTGCTCCCACTGGAATGTCTCCAAGTGTGTCGACAGGAGGACGCTATTTAAAGATAGGCAGTTGTACGGTAGTTTTATTTTATTTTTATTATTGTGTTTGTCTGCTCTTTGCGGTGTTTGAGGCAATACTGTTCAACACGTACACTGTTTACCATTTTCGTTTTAAGCGATGTGCAGCAGAAGAGGTTCACTTCTCCTTGCCTGCACTGGAGGACTGCTTGAAGATACACTCGTGCACCCTTTCGGTGGCCTTGCTGCTCACTTCCAGTGGATTCATAAACTCACTAATGCGCTGGAACTTGAAGGAGGATAGCAGTCGCCGTTTCAGCTCCTCGTCTTGAGTATTATTCTCGGAAGCCTCCTCACCTTGGGCAGCTCTAAGGCAGGCTAGCAACTGATCAGGCTTTACGTCTCGTACTAGACGATTCATATCGTCTATCAACAACAGTATCACCATTGCTGCTTGAGGACTTGCTTTTTCAGGAATTTTGCCACCCAGTAGACTGGCTAAAAATTGGTACACTTCACGGTATGGGTTGTCACTCTCCAGTGTTGCAACCTTCCTTTCCATAACTTCGGACATTACACCATAAAGTGGTTCAAGTTTGTATAACTGTTTTTGAGTCATGATTTCTGATACCCTACAAAAAATACACTTGAAAGATAGTTTTTAAAGAGAATGAAACTGTACTTACCATTTATTAGTTAGATCAGCATCAGCATTATTTTCGTATAAATCAAAAAAAGTTTTAATCTCCGAAAATGATATACCAGGAGCGACACTTTCAAATAATTCTGGCTTTTGAAGTATGTCGAGACCATATTTTAATATGAAGTTGTACAATTCGTGCTTATCACTGTGGAAAGTAACCAAGAATTAGTCCATTTTGCACCATAGTTAAACAGACGAATACTTACATAATTTTTAACTGATGAGCCATTGTATTTGGAATTTGATATTTGAGGAACTTGATAATTGAGGAAATTATACTGATCAGAGTTGGAGCACCTGGTCAAGTCAGGTTGACAGAAACAACAAAAACACACGTGAGAAAAACAGTGTTTTTTAAAACACTGCTATCCATTGGAAACCATAAGTAGATGACGTGCTTGAAGTGAAAAACACAAAATTGTGCAAAAGTTGAAAAGTGAAATCAGCTGCTCTTTATTTCAGTATACAAGTTATACAAGTATGATCTCAAGTGCGCGAAAAGAGACGCTATCAAATTCAATATCGACGATTGTTGCCAAAATAACCCCTTGAGGGGATGCCGCCGCCGGTTTGAGAAATCTCCGAGCCTGGGTGAAGTCGAGAAAATGAGCTGGAGCCGAGGTTGCTGTTCATTGCGATGCGAGAGTCGTAGCCAGTGTTTGAGTGCCACGAACGGTGGTCATTTCCGCTCCAGGAGCTTTCTGCGATAGTGTTCCACTTGCTGCCTGAATCGTACTTGTCTGAAAAGCGCTCTTGGCGCGTACTGTCTCGGGGGCCAAAAGAGCGACCAGAGCTGCTTCCATTTTCCGATCAGGACTTGCGCCTCTCGCTTCAAAGCGCCGGCCACCAAACTCATCACGTCTGGGAGAAGAGTAGTTATAAAAATATAAATTAGTAAAGATAAAGTCAGAAAGGCACTGTTACCGAGAGTATTCATCAAAGCGCTTCTCATCCAAGAACGGCGATACGTCAATGGATCGCTTGGTAATGGGGCGAATACGCTTGTCATCGTGGAAGCGATCACGCTCAAGGACGCGCGATTCGCGCTCAATTTTCAGTAGTTCAGCCTTCTCTCGCTCTAGCTTCATTCGCTCCAACTTGATGCGGTCCCTTTCGCGTTCAATCTTCATTAGCTCTTCACGCTCCTGCCGTCGAAGGTCCTTTTCTAGGATTCGCGGGTGATGCTCACGATGTGGCGGATGAAGGGCCCCTCTAGAACTTGTCATTGGAGGACGGAAGTGGCCACGTGTGGGCGGGTGATGCGGCGGTCGAAAGTGTGGTCGAACGGGAGGTCGAGAGATAAATGGCTTACGGGAGTCTCTGAATCCAATCTTTTCAGGCTTGGTACCGCTTCCACTGTCCTTGTCAGCTGGCCTTTCCTGATTTGTTGAAACAATGTTTTAGGTCATGCGCTAATGAAACTATGAAAATGCGTCATACTTTGAGAAGTTCAATTTTGTTTCCTCGGAACATAGTCCTGTTTAGCTTTTCCATGCACTTTTGGGCTTGTTCAGCTGACTCCATCTTGACGAACCCCAGCAAAGTTGAGTCGGTACCGCCGCGAATGATTTTGATTGCCAGAACTTTTCCGAATTGCAAAAAAACCTCTTCAAGTTGGCCTGTTTTGGTGCCATCGGGAATACCGCTGACCCAGAAGTATCGGGTTTTTGAGACGTCAACTATGAGTGAAAAGTAAGTGATTGTTATTAACCAACAGTCTACTGAGTAAAACACAACTATACACACCTTTTGATCGGCTTTTGGATTCCTTTTCCTTGTGAGAGCTGAGAAATGAGATGAGTGAGTAAGTGATGATGAATCGAAAATGACAATGCCCCATTAGACGTAGAAGTAGAAACCAACCTTTTCTTTGAAGAGTCGTTGTTACGACTTGACTTTTTGCTGGAGTTTTCCTTTCTCGAAGACTTCCCTTTGACTTCAGGTTCAGAGTAGTGCGACTCTTCGTGCTCGTCGATGTCACTTTGGGTGTCGTTGACGTTGACAATGAGCGATGTGTCGTTTCCTTTTGAATTGCCGTTAGACATGTCGTCTTCGTTGTACTTCGAACCCATGATGTCCTTGTTTCAAATTAAAAATTGTCGGTATTATAGAATCGGAAAAACTTTTTATCTGTTAAAATTGCAACACATCTTGCTGATTAATAGAGAGTGCTTTAACCGAAGGACACACTTGTGTTGAGCGCAGTAGCAAGAGGAGAAGAGAGACCCTTTGGTCGAAGCCACCAAGAGATTTACCCCGCTTTGGGACACACATTTTGAAAAAGCTCGCCAGTGAGCGGGTGTTATTTTGTAATACCACAGAACACTTTAAATTTTCAAAACGAAAGTAAAAGTAAAACACAAATTCTTCTGCTAAAAGAGCAATGTGACTCAAGTGCCATTACAGACATGAGAAGGCAAGTAACATTTTGATTGGTTAACTACTTTTGCTAGATCGATGCACATCCTTCTGGTCTTCATGTGAAAAACGGTAACGTTAGGATCAGGCTTTAGGCAACTGGGGAAGCAAATGGATGAACTATACTTTGACCTAATTACTTACGGTTTTTAGAATATTTAGGACAGGCGTGATGAGGGTGGTCGCGGCTTGGGAAAAATGAAGAAGATGGGGAAGAAGAATCGCACAACAAAGACGGCAAGCCGATGATTTGTCTGTGAGCACTGGGATGCGTGCGCCAGGCCGAGTCAGGCGGCCGATTCACAAAGTACGTGGCAGCGCGAAAAACAAAAAAAATTTACAGCAGAATTCTGCCAACACGTCCGGCCATTTTCACAGATGGCTGATAAAGGAATAAATACTCTAGGGAATGTCTACGAAACTTTGCTTAAAGAAAAGCAGTATTGTGTTTTGATGCAACATTGAGATAACAAGACTCTTTGTATAGTTAAATTTGTTTGAGAGATTTTCTTTTGACATTCGGAGCAACGCCCTTATTTTTTGTGGCAGAAGAGGGAGGATTTGGATAGAGGCAAAGTTGAATTCTTATCTACGAGTGTAGCAGAGTAGATCAGAAAAGTGTGCTGAACCCTGAGGTCAGTGAATCAAAACCACCCTCTGTTATCATTGTTCTCATCTGACATTGGTGTTCTTAAAAGCGCTTGTATTTTTGTAAATTGTACAAACACTATCAGGTTTTTTATCATCAAAGCTTGAAGTACTTAATCAAATATAGTGACAGCTTTTGCATTAAATTTCAGCCATTTTTCCAAAACAAAAAAAGAATGTTTATAGCAGAGAGTGGTTTCGATCCACCGACCTCTGGGTTATGGGCCCAGCACGCTTCCGCTGCGCCACTCTGCTACGTTCTGAAGGAAAAGCTGTAGAGTGACTTTTTAACGCCAAACAGTTTTTTCAGTCAAATTCGAAATCAGATTTCAAGCAATTTCGAACTTCCAACAAAAAGCTTTTGCTGAAAATACCTTCCTTATAAGCAACGTCAAGCAGCATTTTCAGTAGATTAGTCGATTACTCTTACGGCAATTGCTCGCAAGCACACCATGTCCATCTCTGCTTTGTCATCGGTGGAGCCAAAGTCGATTCGCCCTAGCGAGCGAATGATATCCACGCAGATGGATCGCTGGCTTCAACTCGCCTACGATTACTACTCTCTCACTGGGGATCACCCTTCCACTCCCAGAGAAACAATGGCCAATGTCAGCCACTACCTGGCCACTGTCAACGCTCAGCTGAAGAACCCTGACCGCCCAGTGAGTTCGGCTACTTCAGCCATTCCTGCTGCCGCCTCATCATCTGTCAGCGCTCCAGCGTCGGTGGCGGTCCCCGGCCCAGTCGCCGACGATGAGTGTCAGGTGTGCCTGGAGCCGTTTGAAGGGCGTCGCTACGGCCTACTGAAGCAATGCGATCACAAGTACTGCGAGCCGTGTGTGCGCACGCTGCTTCGCAGCTCGGCCGGCTCGCCTCTGAAGTGCCCGACCTGTCTCTGTCTCTGCAAGCAGGTCATCTTCAGCAGTGCCTTTCACCCGCGAGGCCCACAGAAGGACGCCCTCTTTGGCTCGTACGTCTGCGTTGCTCATCAGGAGAACCGCAGCGGCGTAACTCGCAGCACCAGCTATCTGGACATTCATCGCCGCACTACTCGTGCCCGTGCTCCAACTTCTTGGTGAAAGATTTGAGAAATCTCTCCACTCACCACTGAACAAACTTGCATTATTTTTGCATTTTTATACTGATTATTTTATTACAAACAAAAACACTTTACAAAAGGCAGTATATCAGTTTGTAGAAACGGAGCACATCTTCGGCAGTGGGTCTCGTTCGAGGGTCTGTCAGCTTGCACTGTGAGTGAATGTAGTGAAGAAGATGGCGGGCAAGTGAAGGCAGTGGTGGTGATGAGCGGCCGAGAATCCAGTGGCAGACGTCGGGCACCTTCCAAATGTCCACCTTTTCAGTGTACGCCGGCATGAGGCTGTCATTGAAGGGATGCTCTTGGTGAGGCCACCTCTGCTCAGGGGCGACCAGGTCTCCGGTGACCTCTCGGTGGCCGCACTTGGTCGTCCTCGTACGCTCTTCCAGACGAGGCAGAGCGTCCAGGTCGTTGAGAATCAGCTGAAAATGATCGTCGAGCAGGTACTGCGTCAAGGTCTTCTCCAGTGAGTTTGAGTCGCACATGACCATGGAGTGGCGGTGCAGTAGGGCGATGATTTGCGCGTAGTCGAGGCACAGCGAGAAGCGGTCCACTGGGGCGGTGATGTGGTGGCGGGCAAAGAGCAGAGGAAGGTTGAGGGCATTGCCGTGTGGGCGGTATTCACTGAAGATGGTGTCTCGGCCACAGCTGCCCCACAGCTGGCTAACTCGAGGGTGACCGCGGAAGTGGAGCAAGTTCGCCCGATTGGCTTCAAAGTCCTCTCGGAACTGTGGATTGCCCAGTTTGGATAGACTAGAGGCTGAGTTGCAGAGTCACCCTGTTGCCACTGCATCAACCAGATGTTCTTCACCACTCCTCTGGCCAGCAGCTTAACCGGCTTCATCTGGGCGATGTCTCCACAACTCAACAGTGAATGACAGAAAGATGACCCGTTTTCGTGGTGAAGTGCAAACTCGTTGGCTGCACATTGCAAGTGACTGGTTTGATGGTGATTGATCGCAGCAGTGCAGGCGTTCAGAGCAGAGAAAAGAATATGTAGTGTCAAGAAGTAGGCGTATACGTACTGCTGCTTTAATAGTGAGTTAAACATTTTGAATAGGAACAGCATCCAGACATGCTGCTTACGACTGTACAAAAAGAGAGAGATGAGGGAGGAAGTGTGCAAGAGATAATTCGGTGGCGGATTGCGGGGGCTAGGCAATTCGGTCAAGTGATTCGAGGAGGACGACGGCGTTTCCACGGACGACCACCATGCCGATGGGCACCTGTTGGTTGCGCTTGTTAATCTCCACCGCCTCGTCGATGACCAGGTTCATGAAGGGATCAAAGCCTCGCAGAATGCCGTTTATTTGCCGGCTGCCATTCAGTTTCACTGAAAGAGAAGAGGTTTTAGCACCGACCGGCAAACAGCCACCAAAAGCAAACACTTACGTGACAGTCGCTTGTCCATGTACTTCTTCAGCTCCGGTGGGTGTGCCTTGCTCATGGTGCTGGACTTTCGGAGAAGTGATGCAAAGGGAATGCAAGGGGATGAAAAGGCAGCAGCAGCAGGAGCTCTGAAGTGCAATTCAAATGGAGCTCTCCAAAGAGAAAGCTAGAGAGAGAGAGGCACACCAAAAATTCACAATAAAGCGAACGTCAGCAGAAGACGTTACCAAGGTGGGATCTGAGAAGGGGAAAACAAGGGAAATTGGGTACTTTTAGAACACCGGGAAATATTTTTAGCGTCCAATAAGTGGCTGACTATCGGCTGGTCAGATCTAGAGTGGGCGTCAGTCGTGGGCGGGTGGCGGAATGCCCGGGAGATTTTGGCCGTTAAATTGCGCGGTCTGAGCGCGACCATCAGCATCAGCGCTGCCTGGCGGCCACAGACCGTGCTCGTTTCTGCTCAGAGAGAATATCAGTACAAAGCCGATTGAGTTACCCCAACGTAGACTGGGCTGATAGTCGTTAAATGGCCCATCTCATCGGTTAATTGCAAAATACCACCCAAACCTGCCTGTTCAAACGCCTCAAGATGGCAACAAACCACGGCATTCGCTCGGCGGAGATTAAGTACCCGCAAGGATGTAAGGACATCAACGAGGAGCTGAGCACCGACGATCTAATCCGAAGGTAAGTGCTCAATTTGCAGTTTCACCCCATGACCCAGTCAGCAAACACCGCCAGTGTGAACCACTTCCGGCGACGTTCTGAGGCTGACACGGGCTCAAACAGCGCCGGCAGTCTGTCAAAGGCCCACTGACGCTATCTGTGTTTATACTTCAGTTGATTCGGTGGGCACCAAAATGGCGCCATCTCATTATTTTTACATTGTCCTAACTCATTTGAATCCATGGTGGTTCTTCTTCACAGGCTCAAAGACATTGCCATGGCCTTCCAGCAAATGTCCCAGGAGGAGAACAACCAGAACTTCGTGCCACTGGCCTTGTACCTCGGTATGTGCCTTACCAACTCTTTTCGCCATGTCTTCTAATTAATGGCTGTTGCAGCTAATGATTACTTTCTCGAACACCATTCACGAGATGTCCGCCTTCTGGTGGCCTGCTCTATTGCCGATGTGTTTCGAGTCTACGCACCGAATGCCCCTTACGAAACGTCGGACATGATCAGGAGAATCTTTCTCTTTTTTATTCAACAGCTGAGGGGTTTGCAAGATCCAAAAGACGCCACCTTCAAGCGCTACTTCTATCTTCTTGAGGTCTGTTTCACTTAATTTGACTCCATAATCAGTCAACCTAATGTATTTTATCTCGATCATCGACAGAATCTTGCCTGGGTCAAATCGTTTAACATCTGCATTGAGCTCGAGGAGTCTCAGCATATTTTCTGTGAGCTTTTCTCGCTCATTTTCAAAGTAACTTTGTTTTCGACATACATGTTTCATCCTTCTAAAACATCTTTTGACTCTTTAGATTGTCAATGAAAATCACAGTGACAAAGTGAAGAACTTTATGCTGGACATGTTGACACCACTGATTTCCGAATCTGACACCGTGTCGACTAAATTGCTTCAGATTATTCTCTTCCAAGTGATTGACCCAAAGAAGGTAAATTTCGTAAATGGTTTGTGTGTATTTCTTCATCAGCATTATTCTCCTTTTTAGACTACCAACAAGCAAGCCTACTGGCTAGCATCGCAGATTCTCATCAAGACCTGTGCCACCATGGAGCCGTACCTGCAAACGTACTTTTCAAAGGCCATCACCAGGGGCGTAAACGAAAACGGCGACGCCTCTGACGATGAGGGGGCAAGCAATGACAACGACGCCGATGATCCAAAGGGGAAGAATAACAAGAAAAAGCAAGCCAACAACGTGTGTCCATTCCGCAGATTTGCGAGCTAATCTACGAGCTGAATCAGATTGCCCTGCCCTGGTTCAGAGCACCATACCGATGATTGAGTTCAAGTTGAAGAGCAACGAGGAGAAGGAACGCTGCGAATACACCAAGCTGCTGGCTCGACTCTTCTCCGACAAGAACTCCGAACTGGCTGTCCGCTATCAGGAGATATGGAAGTCATTTCTGGGCCGTTTCCGCGACATTAACGTGACGGTGCGAGTGCGCTGCGTCCAGTACTCAATGCACTTTCTCGTGAACCACCCTGAACTTCGCATGGACATTACCGAGCAGCTGCGACAGCGTCAGCATGACGCCGACGAGAACGTCCGCTACGAGGTGGTCATGGCCATCATCTCCGCCGGCAAGAAAGGCATTGAGAACATCAATGAGTGCCTGCTGGAGTTTGTCAAGGTAAGGCGAGCGGCTTTTTTTAAAAAGAGGATTTTTACGACAATAACTTTTGTTTGCAGGAGCGCACACTGGACAAGAAGTTCAAGATCCGCCGTGAGGCGCTGCTCGGCATGGCGCAGCTGTACAAGCAGTACAACTTTCACCTGGCCAACAACGAGGAGGTGGTCTCCGATGAGGCGCAGGGCTCGCTGCGAATGCTGAGCTGGATCAAGAACAAGTGCATGCACAACTACTACCAGACGCAGCTGGAGGACAAGCTGCTGGTGGAGCGCATTCTCCACACCTGTCTCATTCCCTTCTCGCTTCCGCTGACGCAGCGAATGAAGGCCCTCTACGTCTTCTACTGCTCCATTGACGGCAATGCGTCGCGCGCCTTCAATGAGCTCCTCAAGCAGCAGCAGGGCGTCCGCCGACAGATGAAGGACGTGATGGACATTCTATGGTAAGAATTGGCGCTTTTTAACCACTTTTCGCCACTACATATGTTTCCCTATTTAGCCGCGTTGACAAGGTGGAAGACCGAGACTTGCAGTTGAAGGCCAAGGTGGCCATTGTGGCGAAGAATCTAACTGAGCCCGTCAAGTCGGAGGAGTACATCAACAAGCTCTGTCTTAACTTGGGTTTGTTTTGTTCTCCCTTTTCCAATACTTTCTTTTTTAATTGTAGTCTTCTTTTTTGCGTAGAAACCAACATGACTGCCAAGCAGCACATGAATCTGATTGTGACATCGGCTTCCTTCATTCAAATGACCGAAGACGGAAAGTGCATCGCACCGGCCAACAGCTCGGTCATTGAGCAGTCGGTTCGAGAGATTCTCAAATCGCTTGGCTTCCCCGTGCAGACAAACTCCTTCTACATGATCATCAAGCAGCTGATGGAGCGCATTGCCCCCATCATGATCGACCACCAGGGGCTGCTGATGCTCTTCAACTACGTCTCTGACTCGCTCATCGGCGACGGAGAGCTCGACAATCAGATGGGCCTGCGAAACTCAGCCTTGCGAGGACTGCAGCTGATTCACACTCTATCGAATGTGTTTCCGGCTCTCTTTCACGGTCGTGAGATTTTCAACGCCTACCTGTTGCCCTTCCTCTGGCAGTGCGGAACACAGCACCAGATTGCCGAGACGGTGCTGCAGATTCTCACCAACATTGGCGCCACTGCCTTCTCTGACAGCATGGAGGCGTTGGAGAATACCACCGTTCCCTGGTGGGCGGAAAATGAGGAGTTCATTACTCGACTAGTGGACAAGTACATCCTCAATGGTACGATAGCTGAGAACATTTATTCGTAGCAAAACTAACAATTTTTTGTTTTATTTGTAGCTGCAACGACCAAGCAGGCCAAGTACGCCGTCCAGTGTTTGAACGCCATCATTTTGGATGACACCACTAAAGTTAGAGTGTTTGGGGAAATCATTGACAAAATCAAGGTAAGGCGGAAGCCGGCTTACTATATTCACCTCTCTATAACTTTACTCTCCCCTTTTGTTTTTAGTCGGCGGAGCTTTCCCTCACTAGCACTCCATTCTTTCAAGTGCATTTAGTTGCCCTCGGAATGATCGCCATCAATGGTGGCTACGTGTACTTTCCCAAGATGCTACGCTCCATCGTACAGAAGTTTATCGTGCAGGGGCTGTTGCTGAAGGACGTTCGAACTGAGCACGAGATTGAAACGCTTCAGAACACTGAAAAGGAGAAGAGTGCCACCACTGACGTCAATGTTGTGTACGAGGGCTTGAGCGCCGAGGTGAAGGCCAAGTGTGAAGGAATCAAACTGCTGGTTAGGTGGATTTACGGACTCAAGTTGAATTCCATTATGGGTGGGTTTTTACTTCATTTTGCATCATCATCATCAGTTCTAATATTTGTTTTTCAAATTTTCAGTTCCACATGAGACTCAGGAAGAAACTCACAGTATGTTTTCAGAATGTTTTTAGTTGTTCAAAATTGTTGTGTATTGACCACACTTTTTTCCACTTTTGTAGGCTACTATCAAAAGGCGGCTACCAACGCCCTTCAACTACTGAAGACCATCATTCAGAATGGTGGTGACCTGAATGGTAATGGCCGTGGTGGCACCACCTCGAGAAGGCCTACATGCGACTGACAGCCGCCAATGCCATGATCAAGATCGCCTCCAATGACGCCCTCTCGTCGATCAACTCAAACAGCGAGCCCGTTTTCCAGAAGTGCGCCACCACCTTGGACATTATGACGGCTCAGCAGTGGCACTGCCTGGCGACCACCCTCCTCGACGAGCAGGAGTTTGTTCAGGAGAAGTTCCTCGCCAAGCTGCAGAAGGGCCTACTCTCTCTCAACTTGGGCCTGGAGTTTTTAGCCTTCCTCTCCCTGGGAGGGCTTTTTGAGAACAACAACTTTAAGACCAAGATCAGGAACTACCTGAACGTGAACTACGTGAAGCGTCGAGATCTCGTCAAGTCGCGAGTGACGCCCAATCTGAAGAGTATCGTTCCTGACTGTGTCATGCCCTTCGTCATTCACCTCATCGCTCATATGCCCTTCTTCAGTCAGTACGACGACGTGGAGCAGCTTGAGAAGGTTAAGGGTGAGTTGAAGGTGGTTTTTACTTAAAGTTTTTTTTCTAACACTGCTTTTATAAATGCTCTATAGATTGCCTGTGGTTCGCCATGGAGTCGCTGGTTCTCAAGAATGAACTGTATTCATTTTCCTTCTTCAAGAAACCTTTGAAAACATGAAGCACTGTATTGATCGAATCACGGCGTCTAACTACAGGAATCCAGCGGTAGGATCCGGTTGTTTCTAGCAATGCTACGCATACCAACTACAGAATTTGGGCCGCTTGTGACCTCGCAATGGGCCTGGTTATGAGTAAGACGCAGAACTTTCTACTCAAAGACTTTCCTGTGCAACCTAGCCTGCCTGGAAAATACTTTTCACGTAAGTGTCCTTCCTTTTAAACTTCTATTTCTAGTGTATTTGTTTTACAATTTACAATTTGTTTCAACATCTGACAACAGCTTCTCATGACACTGAAAACGGCACCAAGAGCTACTTGCCACCTGCGATGCAGTTTGCTCCTCCGAAAAGTGCGGACTTGAGACTGAAATGCTCGGGAAAATGTCTAAAAACTCACACGTAAGTCTTATTTGTTTTAGTATCCTGGAAATGGTTTTATATTCAATCGTTTGCTTGTAGGCAAAGAAGCCGCTCCGACACAAGGCCAACACTTCAACTGAACTAATCGATGAGTTTATCATCGAGGGCGATGCGGCCAACAGCACGCACAGCACCCGACACGTTCGCGCAAGCAGCAGATTGTCATGAACTCGGACAATGAGGCCGAAGCCAATTCACTGGCCGAGGGTGAAGCGAACTCCTCTACCGCGGAGAAGAGCGCGGCAGAGCGTTCAGAGTACGACTTTGATGACAGCAACACCGGGGACGGAGGTGCCCAGCAGGCTTCGGAGGGCAGGACAACGGAGCAGGCGCCGGCGGAAGAGGCGGAGGCACGTCCCAAGAGAGGTCGTCCTCCTCGAAGCGACAGCTGCTGCTACTGCCGCTGCAGCCGCCGCTGCCACCACTGCTTCATCAAGTCGGGCTCGTGAGAACGACACATCACCTCCTCGCAAATCGCTCCGCATCGCTAAAACGATCCGGTAAGTTTACGCTGCTTCTCTATCAACAACCCCACTTGACACTGCTCTTGAACACAGGTCTCCAGTGCGACTGTCGCCTTCTCCCGAGCCAGAGCCAACGACTCGGAGTCGTGGACGCGGTCGAGGACGTGGGAGGAAGTAGTGTGTGATTGGGTGTGTGTGCCTACTGCCCGGCACCGAAACTTGAAGGCAGATTTTTTCCTTTTTCAGCTTGTGAGGCGACTACTGCACTATTACACTACTGATAACGCTGGCTCTCCCTGTATCACCGTACAACCGTTCAAGAAAGTAAGCCCCCGATATATTTCCTCCTCATTGCACATTTCCATAGATATGCCACTATATCCCTCTTACTTTTACTATTACTTTCGATGCATTCAACAACCACACACCACTATTCATCATCTTTTTCCGTGACATTTAGTTTACACACTCATGAATTCACTTGCCTCTCTATATTATTACACACACTGTACGCAGACGAGCGACGACCGACCGGCCGCCTCAGGTGGTAGACCTGTGCTGCTGCTGCTGCCGGACATCTGCTCTGCCCATGTTTGACTTTTTATATTATCTTTATTTTATTTTTGCGCTCATGTAGAGCTCTCTCATCAAAGGGCTCATTAACTACCAGACTACAATAATCCTTAAACTCATCCGTACAGCACAACACATACAAAACTTACAAATGATATTCAAAAGTTCTACATCTACCCAGTACACCCAATAAAGGTTGCATTTTATCCCCCTCCAGTATCGTCAGTTAGCCGGCTGGTGTTAGCTGCTAAAAGTGCGCCAAAAGCGATCCGAAAAAAGTTGGCTCTGGAACGGAGGGAGGGAGGAGGAGAAGCAGTGCAGACGAGGCAGCACATTACTGCTACCTCCGAAACGGCAGAAGCATCACCGACGAGTTGGCACCTCAGAGCTAGTCGAACCACGAGACCACAGCGGCAGATTTGATAGGAAGGCAGGAGAGCTAGTCTGCTGGAGGGCAGAGGGGCAGCATGTCGGGTGTGCAGCAGCGGCGGGTAGAGGGTCGAAGCAGAGAGAGAGAGAGAGGAGAGAGAGCAGATCAGTGAGCTGAAGGCAGTCAGTCTGGCCAGTGCCGCTAACACGTTCCACTGTGGCCGACGCTGGAATCCAACAGAGACGGCTGCCCCTTCTACTGACACTCTCTCTGCGTTGTGAGAGAGAGTGTGTGTTTCTGTGCATTCACTGGCGATCACAGCCGCCACTGCTTCTGCTGCTTTGATCCGCTGGCGCTTCTCCAGCAGCAGCTTCTCCTGACAGTTCAGTTCAGTTCAGCTCCGATCTCGGCGTTGTGTTTCAGTCTGTTCCAAGCCGCCTCGTCGCCTCGTGTCCGGGCTCCTTCATTCTCTCATTCCCTTCCTCTGGCAGCACCTCTCACCCGCCACAGTGGCTCTGTTGACTCTCCCTATGAGTCACCGGGACTGGTCTCTTCCAAGCGTCCATTACGTGGGCACCCACGTCGTCAAACTAGCGTTCCCGGTGCTGGTGTCGTCTGGTGCCACTGCCAGCGATGTTGTCCTCTAGTGCCGCTCATTCCCTGTCACCTCGGCCATCATCCTCATCCTCGTCATCATCATCATCATCATCAATATCTCTGTCAGTGCCCCTAGTGGACGCATCTTCTCGCATTCTAATGTGATGACCAGAATCAGCAAGCATCCTCAGCACCCTGGCAACAGGCCCCTCTTCG
Organism: Tyrophagus putrescentiae; assembly: GCA_024499935.1. Taxonomy (NCBI): domain Eukaryota; kingdom Metazoa; phylum Arthropoda; class Arachnida; order Sarcoptiformes; family Acaridae; genus Tyrophagus; species Tyrophagus putrescentiae. Next base: position 10,266,848 of record JAMZRA010000001.1, on the reverse strand, counting down.
CCATGTCTCAGGCAGACAACTGCCATGTCTTAGCTCTTCCACTAGACTAGACCTGCTACCTGTTTTTTCACCTCGATGACCGAGCATCTTCCTCACCTTTTCCTCTGCTCTGTGCCATCGACAACACTGCCCTCCGCTCACCTCCTTGCACCTCGCCATGCACCACCACCACCACAACCGCCACCAACAGCACCACCATTCAGTGATGAAGATCATCAGCCAACTGAGGCCAATTGCCGTCCAATGGTGCCATCACCGCCTGAGCACACTTCTACCTCTTTACCTACTGCTCGTCACCATCAGCCACCAAATTGGCGTCTCCAACTCGCAGAGCAGTTCATGTAAGTGTTGCCATCATTTTCTGGCCAACCCTCGTAATGTCTGTTCGTATTCGTCGTCTTATGTTCGGCCATTTGCGGGAATGAGAAAACAAGCCCTCTGGCGCTGTTTTTTATTGTCAGCCTTAGCAAGTTAGTCGTCGTTGCAGTGTGAACAGCGCACTTTGTTTATATTAGCTACACACACGCCAAGTTGCTGCACTTATGTACAACGGAACGATACTTAAAAGCAAAGTATACAGGCACTCGAGAGTCGTAGAGTAGCTCACACACATACACACCTCGGACGGGGCAATTGGTTTCCCTTTTAATTAAAGGACAAGTGTCTGCAGACAGGCAGGCAGGCAATGGTTTCTGCTAAGCTCTCCTCCACCATTAAGACAGAGCTCCACCACCACGACCAGTAAAAGTCAACAACCAGGGTGTTTGCCTATTGGCAACAGCGGCAGCAGCAGCAGCCTTTACTGGTAACGGTGTCGGCACAGTTACTCGCCTAATTGGCCGAAGCTCCAACTTGTGTATACGGCCTCGTAGAATCGGTTAATTTGCAAATGATAAGCATGCTACGTGTCCTGAGCTATTCTCGTCCCTGTCGTCGCATGTGCTGCTCCAGCTACTGCCGTTACTGCTGCTGCTTCATCTGCATCAGTCGTCGCCCTAGCATCAGTGCGGATGCAGCAGCAGGCAATCTATTTTTAATTTGCATTCTCTTTTCTGTTTATTGTCTTGTCCTGTCCGTGCTCACTGACTGACTGAGTATCTGTGAGTGGCTGTGAGTATTTGTGTGAATGTGCTTGAGCCTGTGCCGCTCTGGCCAACTCATCGTCGGCTTCTGAATTGTTCCGGAGCCCATTCCGCTTCACTTGGTCTGGTTGTTTGATTTATTTGCTGGCTATTAATTCGCATCGACGCCAACACTGAAGCAGTGTTCCATTCTCATGTTCATGTGTTCTCCTTGCTGTCTTTTCACCACTACCACAGTTGTTCGCACTTCAGCGCTAATTGCAGCGAGCAGCAGCAGCAGCTCATCCATTTGCTCCTTTGATTGATTCCCAGGCAGTCGCATCCATCAGCCGGCAGCAGCGGCAGCGGCAGCAGGAGTTCAGGAATTCAGTTTGATTCAATTGACTTGCTGCTGGGCGCCAGGCAATTCCAAGACCGAACAGACAGTTTCAGAGTGCTTTGTGTGCTTGCACAGCTCTGCATCGTGTCTGCCACCGGCGACAGCCTCTTCCTGATCTTCTTTTACCCCCTCCCCTCCTCTTCGATCTATCTGCCTATTCCGCATCTGTTCTGGCTCTTCTTCTTCTTTTTTCGGCTGCCACAGTTGTTTGCATTCATTGCCTTTATTCTCTTCGCTTGTCTCAGCTTCGCTGGCCTGATCATTTGGCTAATGAAGTGCCTCTTTGTTTCAATTGGCACTGATGGCAGTGTCTGTGCGTGAGCTGATGTGTTTGCTGTGCTGTGCTGTGATATTCCCCTTCCTTGCTGGGCTTGATGGCTTCATGCGGCACTGAGCTAATCGCACCTCGAATCATTTCCACATTGCTGCGCTGAATTTTTTTCCGTGTTCACTGCTTCTGATTCAGTTGTGTTCGCCCTGGCGCCCTGGTTGCTTGCATGATATTTTATTTATAATTACAATCGAATCGACAATTTACAGCACATGTCAGGGAATATATTGTATGCGGGGAAGAATGAGAAGAGTGAGAATTAGCCTTTACTCACTGCTTCTTCTCTGCCCATAAATCGATTGCTCTGCCGCCTTTTATGATGCTGCATCAATCATTAAGCTACTGGCTACAATGAAGAATATATTTGCCTGCCGTTTACAGTCTTCATTCGGCTGTTATGTCCTGAAGTTTGGAGACCCTCTCCCCCGTTAACGGTCGGAGGGTGGTTGCTAATTTGCCTGTGACCACCGCCACCACCACTACCACCACTAGAGCCAGCGTTTTTATGTGCCCCTGTCTGGGCACTGAATGGCCATTTTATGAGCCCGTTTACACGATGGGGCACTCACTGTGATGTGATGTGGCCTCCCCCTTTTTTCCCAGTTGATTCTTGTCGCTCTGCTCTGCCAAATGCTGCACCAATTCACTCACTCGCTCATTTGTGCCCTTTTTGCACTGGCTTTCTTTCTCAGACCCCGAGCAGCCATCGCAGTGCCGAACCCATATTTGCTCAGTGGTCTTATCTTTGCGCTGCCTGTGCAAAATTGCCAGTGTCTACAACATTGATGATGATGATGATGCTGCTTTGGCTGTTTTGTTGGGATGACTCCACGATGCAGCAGTTAGGTTTAGTTCAGCCTGGCTCAGCTTTCTCCAGCTTGGGTAGCAGAAGGGTGAGCTTTGTTTTGTTTTCAATTAGAAGGCGAATCGATTTTCGATGCTAGTGAAAATAAAGAGCACCCACAGACTGCACTGAACAACAGCACACTGACCAACCGTCGTTGTGTGCAGTCAATTGCACAAACACACATGGCAGACCAGATGTTGCAATGGTCAACAATGACTCAACACGTTCTGCCTGATTGAATGCACCAGTGCCGGTGATGATGAGGAGGAGAAGAAGAAGGAGGAGGAGGCAACCCACACTGAGACAGCTTTCATTCATTCGCTGGGTATATTAATAGCCCGGGCACTGCTTCTTCCTCTTCTGTTTACATCTTGGTCCAATCTGACACACCATACGGGCGCACCGACGGGATTGTTGAGCTGAGTTGAGTTGCCTGGCTTGGCTTGCTCTGGCCAGCCTGGCCGACCACAGACGGCACAAGGGCGAGCATTCCCTGGAGTTTATCATTTTTTCCAGCCAGCTCAATGCTGCGCAGACCTTCTGTGCCGCAGACCTGGGTCCCACAAGACTGGAGCATCTGTGTCAGTTTCTGCTCAGTGGCTAAGTGAAGACTGGCCAGCACTTGACCAGCATATTTGCCCTTGCCAGAATGGTGGTCGGTCAACTCGGTGGTACTTTTGGCGGTGTTTGATATAGGGTAGTGGTCGAGTGCTCCTGGTGGACACTTCCATAAGGTAGGAACACACACTGAGGCAGTGTATGCACTCTGTGTGCTCATTGCCTCATTACCACTTTGGCAGAAGGCATTAGTGCAGAGTGCAGTAAGTGAGTTGCTGTGTGTGCTGTATGTGTGTGAATGTGTGCTCCATTACCGTGATCGTCAGCCAGCCAGTCGGACAGTCAGTCATGTCTCAACATGCATTTCATCAACACTGCTGCTGTCGTTGTTGTTGTCGACACACTGAAACAGAATCAGCACATGCCGCCGAGCTTGGCAGGGCACCAAAGGTGGTGAACTCATCAGCAGACGGTGCCCCTGCCGTCTGTGCGTGCCCAGGCAAATGGACCAGAGCGAGTGCTGATGGTGGTGACGGCTACGGCAACTGCTCCTCCGCAGTCCAGCAGTTCACTTCTCACACCTGAGAGAGGATTAATTTATTAGAGGCAATCGATGACAATTAGTCTCACCTGCCGCTGTCAATTGACATGCTAACGAGTGCGTGGCTAGACTCATTGTCGACGGAGCAGTTAGTTGGTGCTGGCCACACTGCCTGCTTGCACGTCACACTGCAGTGACGGCCACTAGAGTCAATAGGAGACAATTGGCAGACAGCACAACAGTGCCATATTGTCCTGTTCTTTGGTGCAGCAGATCAGAACAACTGTTCATGTGCTGTTCTGAAGGCTGTCGTCAGCTTTGCTGCTGCTGCTGCTGTTGTCCACAGCACCTTGATGCGTCATAAATAACGACCATTAGGCGGGGGCAGACGCTTGCTGCCTGGTGATTAATACCTGGTCGATATTTCAATTTACTTGATTGTGCACTGTGCCATTGTGTGTGTGTGTGTGTGTGTTCTGGCTCTCTATCTCCGCCATCTCTAGCAGCTAACTGTGGACAGTGCAAATGTAATTAATATGCCTGTGTGCCAGTGCTGTGCTCACCGCCGAAGCACACCGAACATTTCGGTCTCATGCTCAGGCTCGGGTAAGCTCCCGCTTGAAATCGGCCCACGCAGCTTCCCGCGCCTGATTCTCTTTCTCTTTTTCTCTGTCCGGTGATTCAGTGCTGTGCGACAGTGTGGCTGTCCCCTGTCGCTGCTATCACATTGCTGCACAGTTTCAGGGAAAGCCATTGTTTCAGCAGCAGCAGCCAGGCGAGCAATCTCCTCCGTTCTCACTTGTTCGTCTCTATTAGTCTTCCTTCTCTGGTGATTTGTGCCTGGAATGCGAATGACGCGTCGAATTGTGCTAATGTGATCCCCGCCGTACACACACCATTGAGTTCGGTGGGAGAGCTAACGTTCCTCTCTCTTCTAATGGTCACCATGGTCAGACCACGCGATGGCCACGCGTGCATCGAGGAGCTCACTGGACATTGAGGAAGTGCTGGTCCAAGGACGGTCACCACTGTCGGTCATTCGGGTTGTGTGCTTTCTGCTTTATTCTCTTGCAATTCTGCTGAACTCTCACTTGCTCCTTCTCCTTTTCCTTCATTCTCAGTGTCACGGTTATTCCTGACGTTTGGCCTCTCGCTCTCCTTCTCCTTCGGGAATTGCAGGCAGTTGCTCTTTTTCTCTTTCTCAGTGACCGGCACTTGTGCCCATGATTGCCCGCTATCTCTAGTTTGCCTTCATTATCGGCCTGATCGAGACTACAACTGACTTCAGCTGAAATGAGTCGTTTGCTCGTCGATTGGCTCAACTCAGGGCAAGTGTTGGTGGTGCACTTCGACCTCTTCAGATCACTCTTTGACGGCAGAGGAGAAAAAGAGAAGAGTGAAGCTGCTCTCTGTCAACTCGGTGTCCGCGTCTCCAGTTGCCTGGACCGTTGTCTCCCGGTGGTGGTGGTGGTGAAGCTCATTTGCCTAATCACATCGCCACCGAGACTAATGCTTTCCACCAGTACTGCTGCTGTGCTGTGTTTTGTGTGGAAGACAACGGCCAGTCACGGCAACGACGATGACGACCAACGTTGGCAGCCAACACACACGCCGTTTTCTCCGTTCTCTTCAAGATCGGACAGTTGGCAGTGGTGATCACTTCGCCTAATTGCCGTTATGGCCAAGTACAGAGCATATTTACTTTAAAGAGCAGGCAGCACACTCCTTCAACGAGGACCACGACGGCGGTCATGTTTACACTAGAGGTCACCCTCTACTTTCTTGGCAGACTGGGCAAGAAAGTAGAGGGCAATTGACGAGATCTGTCAAGGAGAGCCAGTCGGTTTGTTTAGATGCCAACTTCACTGGGCTCTGCAGTGCGTGATCAGCGCAAACCCAACTCTCCTCATGTTCTTTAGAGCACTTGTCTTTCACACTCTTCACTAGTCTCTAGCATTCTAGCGTTTCTCCTGTTGTCCATTTTCTTTTTCTTCGTTTACAATCTCCACTCTCCGATCAGAGCTTCACAGCTAATGACGAATCATTAGTAGTTCGATGACCATTCTATTCCAACTGACTCTGTGTCGTTCAACTCCTTACACTCAGTTTAGGCACGTAATCTTCCACAGAGTCATCATTCTCCTGCGCCTTTTCCCCCGCTTCATCTTTTTTGGGTTTCAGTTTCCGAGCAGTGTCAGTTGACAGCATCAGCAGCAATGGCAACATCGCAGCTGACACAAACTTTTCACCCCACTAGCGGTCATAAATGATGGAGACAAGGTTAGTGGCCAGAGAAAGGGAGAAGGAGAAGGAGAGAAAGAGCAAAACTTTGAGGATTACCAGCTTGGGCAATTTGGCTTTTGGCCTATGTGGCTGCTTTTCAAACGCCTAGGAAACGTGACACTTTGGTGGGAGTGCCTCACTCTGTCTACTCTTCTCTCATTGTTGTCAGGCTCAATCGCCGGCTTTTCTCTCTCCTTTTCGCTCCACTGGCGCAATTCCAGTAGCTGCAGTGTGCTCTGCACTCTTTCCTGTTTTGTACTGAACTTGGTGCTGCTGCTGAAATTGCCGTTGTAGCCCCGTTAGTTTGCGTTGATAACCCTGCAACCCATTGCGGGCGATCTGGTGCAAGCAAAATGCACAACCAGCACCAACAACAACAACAGCAGCAGCACCGCACTTTCATTCTCCGGTCGCATTAATTTGCTTCGTTGAACGCTAATCCACGAACTTATGAAAGTTTTGCAAGTTTTAAACTTGCTCTGCAAACACACACGCCAGCACAATCACAATGGCAATCACATGGACTTGCTGTGGTGGTGGTGGTGGAAACGATCAAACGATCTCGCCTCCTGCCGGTCTCTCTGTTAATTGCATTCAGCATCAGCAGCAGCACTACCAGTGGCCCCGGTCCGGTAGTAGTGGATGCATTTGTCTGTACTGCCTGGCAGTGCCGACGCGTCCATTCCTCCTCTTCTCTGTGTTGTTGTTTCTGTTGTCGGTTGTTCTTGCACACTAAGCAAACACAGACAATGCTCGGACACACAGGACGACTACATCAGAGAGACTACATCAGATCACTACTACCACTGGTCAATGAACAGCAGGCATTGAAGAGACAGAGCGGTCTCCTCTTCTCTTCAGAGTTTCACTCAGCGGGAACCAGAGAGCTCAGTGAGTCCAGTCAATCAAAGCCTCGTTGGCAGGGCATCAAGTCTCACTGTCCACTACGGCCACTTCTAATTGACATAACACGCGCGCGACCGTGTCACAGCGCAGCCGGTCCAGAAGCAGCAGAAGCAGCAGCCGTTGCCTGATTCTGCATTCATTTCATCCCTTTCCCTCCACTTTAATTCAGTCATTGAAGAGAGAAGCAGTGAAGCGAGTTTGTTTCCACTTACTGACATATTGCCCCTGGCCAGTGACCGAGCTCAGTCAGCTGAACCGATTAGTCCCACACGGCTCTTTCTCTCTGCTCTCGTCACTGTCATTTGGTGTCGACTCTGGTGCAAGTGCTCCAACAGCAGCAACCCCAGCCACTGACACGAGCTGTCAGAGGCACTCAATTAGTGTCGCTAATTGTGGCCAACCGCACAGACTTGCCTTGTTGGCTCTTTTTGCCTTCTTTTCGCCGCTGGCTCACTCTGGGCCAGTTTCTGGTGTGTGTGTGCGGCGCCAGACTACAGCCCAACTGCCTGCACTAATCGAATGCATCACTGGCATATGTCGCACTAATTGAATGATGAGCGCACTAATCTCACAGCAGACTAGTGGAAGTAGTGCTGCTGCTGATGGTGATAGTGGCATACTGCGACTGCTGGCATCACTGACAGGGGCTAATTCAATTTGCCCAAGCAGTAATTCAATTGCCAGAAGGTAACTCTCTCGCTTGGGCAGCCAGTAGTAGTGTTGCGACTTGTAATGAGATTCCCAGTGGCAGTCGGCATTGTACTTTGCTGAAACTATCTAAGAGCCAAACACACACATCTTTTGTGTGCATTACCCCACACTGCTGCTACTGCTACTGTTGTATGGCAATTGATGAAAACTTGGCCTAAAAGGCAATCTATTAGCCACCACAGCCTATATACCGGGATTTACCCAGGATGCCTCTGTGCTTATGTCTCTCTGTGTGTTTGTTTTACCCTTAAATTTATATGAGAAGAGCTTCTTTTGCTGAGAAGACTTTTTTTTGCTCCTGTGCTTCTTAATTGACGGCTCAACTGGCAGGCGTCGAAGATAGGGAGAAAAAATAGAGATGCAATCGATGTAGCTGAGCTCATCCCAGCGGAGACAGCCACATCACACTGCACTTTTCACTGCTACTTGGGAAGTGTGCACTGCACTTTTTTGTTTGTTTATGGACACGCGATTCGGACTAAAGGATAAAATGACAGAACAGTTGTCGTTTGTTTGCAATGCACACAAGGTGAGGTGCCAGGTAATCTGACAGTCAGACGATGAGAATGTGAGAATGAGCTATAAGTTAGACTTGACTGTTCTGATCTGCCAGCTTTACTGGTGTACCTCTGCCAACTCAGTTTAGCTCAAGTCAGTGGACGGTGCCAAGAGTGGACAGTCCGATTGAGGTGTGCTGGTCAGCCTGAGTTCAATGCTTCAGAAAATCAGCAGTGAAGGGGGGCCCATGAGTTAGCAGTGAAGGGAAGGGTCGCACTGGCACTCACTAATTGCGATTCATCACGATTGGCCAATGGTCGCCATTTTCTCTCGTTGGTACGCAGTGAAAAGTTTTTGTCACATCACTGGCGCAATTGCTTGTGTCTGTGTGTGTTTTGCCTTGTCGGCTCCATTCTGGACGAGTGCACTGCTCTGCTCCACCACTACCACCACCACCACCAGCTAACTGGCCGTCATTTCCGCTTGTTTTCACTGCTGTTGGACATTGACAGGAAAAAGCGAGCCACTTTTTTTATTCCCGTTCCCTTTCTCTCTGCACTACAAAAGCACTCCAGCCAATTACACTGTTGGACAGATTGATTGTCGAGGAAGTGAACAGTGCAATAAAGTGTATAAAAACAAGGGAAAGTGTATCGATGTGCAGGGTCGCGGAGTTTTTTTTAAAACGGGCATCAATTGAGGAAAGGGAAGGCTAATTCAAATCAAATAGATCTGATGTTTTTTGTCTTCTTCATTTTCGAGCGAGCGAGCCGTGTCAATTGTCGCTCATTTGGTCTTTCCACTTTCGCAGATAATTAATCAGCAAAAACTAGCAGTTACTGCAGCAATCGATTGTCTTGCTGATTTATCAAATGGCATCCTGGTAGTGTCTGTGTGTGGTGCACATTTGCCAAAATGGCCTGTCGTCATTAGAGTAAAGAGCGAGGCTAAGAGAGACTTAGAGACCAAGACAGTGAGGACATCATCGGAGACGGCGACAGTGTGCCTCTTGAGACACAAGATGATGAAGAAGAAGAAGAAGCAGAAGAAGTTAGACAGTTAGACAAAGCACAGTGCACCAGTGGTACTTCAAGTGTCACATTTAAAGCATTGCTACTTTTTAGATATGTTCTTCAGTCGCCCACCCTCTCTTTCTCTCTCAATTTGAATCTGTTCTGCTTCAAAATGCGCAGCCATGCAATTTGAGCGCCTTCGAAACTGCTTCTGGTCTTTGGCACGATGGTAATCGATGCCGACAAGTGCACTATGCTCTTCTTCTTTTTACTACCCAAGAAGAAGAAACACTGAAAAGACACTGCCACTCATCGTCTTTAGTGGTGGTAATGACAGAGAGAGACTGGTGAGCACCAGCTCCACTACCAGCAATCCAAAATATGCTGCGAATTATCCACTTTGAGACGATTGACGTTGCTGCTGCTGCTTTGTAGTGTCGATTGGCACTTGATTCACCATCACTTGCTTATGATGCTCATTCTTCGCCTTTTCTGTTCAATGTCACGTTCCATCTTTTCCCTTCCTCGATTTGGATTTGTTCTTCCAGTCTCATTAGCATTGTTTAGGCCTACTCTCCTATGACTATCTGCACGAACTTTAGCTACTGCTGCTGCTGCTTATCTGTCGCCAATAACACCAAATAGCTATTTGTGTGTGTGTCCAAAAAGCTTAGCTGGTTTGGAAATAAATGGAAACAGTGTGCCTTGTTTACACTGCCACATGTTCAGGCAGTCAGCCGGCAAGCAGGCAATCCGATCAATTGTGTGTTCCTTTTTATTCTTTCCATTTTCCGTTTTTCTTTTTTTACTAAGTTTACCGCTTTTCTTCCATTTCTGCTTAACCCTCACAAATGGCGCGCGTCTCGGTGTCGAGTACACACAGTGTACTGTATTTTGAGCACTGTGCATCGATTTCGATTAACTTCGATCCGCTCTTTCTCTTTTTCACTAGTTCCGCACTAATCCACAGTGGCTGCTCAGTGTGTCTGGCTGTGTGTTGTCAACTGATTGAGGCAAGGCAAGGCAATTGAGCTGCTACTGCTGCTGCTTGCGGAACAGAGAGAAAGACAAGCTCAGCTGTGCGAGTCTCTGGACAGGCGGCGATGATTCCTTTGCACTTCAATTGCTCCCTTCACTGTTTCGCCTGCTGTTGCTGCTGCTGCTGGTTAGCCAATTGTAAAATTTACTTTAGCAAAGTAAGCCGAGCAGAGAAAACTTAGTTTAGCTCGTACTTTCATAGTTTTTGCTGTTTTTGTCGCTCTCACTTCTCTCACTTTCCCGGTTTGGAATGAGCCTCCCGTTTGGGCCTCTGAGCCGTCGACGTGTACATGACTTGCCCTAGCACACACACAGCACAGACGGCAGCTCAGTGCTCAGCGCCCGGGCCATGAATATTTCATGCTGGCGCAGAGGCACGGGCAAGGCTGCTCACCGCCACCGTCGCCGCCGCCAATGCAATCAAAGCCCGCCAAGTGCCGCAACTTTCATCTTCCGCCAATGCACACACACACACACAGACATAGACAGACACCACTGTCCCAGGACACAGAATCGAGTCACCGTTTTCAGACGCTATTGTAGCACCCTACTCGACCGTTTACCAGCGGCAACAGCAGAATCAGCAGCTCTTCTGCAGCACTCGTTGCCTTTGACCTTGCCTCCCTCCCTCCCTCCCTTTCTCACTTGCCCATAATTTTTTGCAACTTTTCCCTCTCCCTTCACCAGGGTGCCCAAATATCCATTCGTCCGAGGAGAGCAAGGCAATCGCCTTTGCTCATCTACAGGCGCTCATTTCGTACGTGTTCACCACCATTAAAGTGCGCCCCTTGTGCTTCATCAGCCAGTGCACATCAGCCAGTGCACTGCTGATGTTGCAGTGACCGAACCTAACAAGCCATAGCCCACCTAGGGCATTAGTCGCCGCAGCCCGTCTTTTTCCCATTATCCATTTGCCCAGTTGCATCCATTCGCTGGAATGGGGTACCTCTCGACAAAACCCAGAGAAAAAAAGTGCTCTATTTTTGGGTGACTTTTGGCGTTTTACCAAGCAGGGAGAGAGATAAGCGCATTTTGACATCGGTCACGGTGCCAGAGCAGACAGCACAGAGGAGCAGGGAAAGCAGGCAGACTTGGCGAGATTAACGAGCCCTGGGCACAGAGACACCAGAGAGTGCTGCACTATTTATAAAGCAGCAGCAGCAGAACATATCAGTCAGCAGGAAAAGAGGAAACGTGTTTGCAAAAACACGTGCTTGGACAGTAGCGTTAAGGGGAGGACCATCGATCACCAGCAGCCTCTCCGGTGCCGGTTCCGCTCTCCAAAACTGTCAGTTGCTGGTGTGGTGGTGGTGTCAACGAAAGTTGCTGTCACTGTGTCACAGTGTTCAGTGCGCAAAGGACTACAGAGAAAGTTCTTCAGGAGGAAAGAACAGGCTTTTGCTTGGTCTTGGAGAGAAGACTTGGTGTCAGGGCGACAAGTCGCACAATTTGCACACTTGCACTGTCTGTCCGCCGAAATGAATGCCAGTGCGAAGAATACGGAGAACGGCGAACTACACTGGCCACTGAATGCTCATTAGAGGCGTAATCACGTTCACTACGTTCGGCACAATTTGTCAGCCAGTTTGCATTCCCCTCGAGTGTCGCTAGCTAGCTAGCTCTTGCTGGTCGTCGTCGTCGTTGTCGTTCTCCTCGAGTGCTCTTCTTCTTTTTCTATTTTTCTTCTTCCTTCGTTCCAATTCAATTTGCCTTGTGTCTCTTCATCATCATCATGGGTTCTACTATTTGTTGAGACAGCAGCAGCAGCGACAGCAAACTACAAAGTCGCTTCCGAGCAATTTCTGCTTAGGCAAGTCCGTCTGCTGTTGCCTATTGCCTGTCTGTTGCCCCTTTCTTCCCTTTCTTTCCTTTTTCTTTCCTGAAAACCGACTTCTGACTTTTGACTTGACTTGACTTTTATTTTTATCTTTTCCACTCGCTGCATCTACTATTTTTCCTCTTTCCTTTCTCCTTTCAAAAGGCTAAGAGGAGAAGAAAACTTTGCAGTGCAGTGTGCTCGTGTGCATTTCAATGGACGTGCACGTAATCGGTGTGCGACAGGCGCTAGCGCCTTTTTCCTTTTGGTGCTTTTTCCTTCTATTCCATCTTCTTTTCCTTCTACTACTACTACTACTGCTCTTATTGCTCTTCTCCTTTGCCTCTCTTAATTAGCTCTCGCTCTCGGGCCAATTGAGTGTCTAATGATAATGGTGCCGTAGCGGCGGAGGAGTCAGCAGCGACGGTGGCAGCTTCACCACCCAAACACAGCATCACTTTTGCCATCAGCAGTGAAACCGTTTGGAGAATCTTCGCCAGTCGCACCACCACCACCATCACCACCGCACCACCGTCTCATTCGGTTGCTTCCGTGTGGCCCGCCAGTGCACGGCCCAGTGGGCTTAATTCTCAATTATCTTGCGATGATCTTTTTGCTAAGCCTCTCTCACACAGAGTTGGGAGTGAGAAAGAGATGATGCCACGGGAAATTGATTCGAGTCGTACACTCTCACTGACTCTGTCGACGGTGGCCCTCTCTCTCTCTCTTTTCTCCTTTCTACTGTCTTCACCGAGCGCTGCCGTATGCTGTGGAGATGCTGATGCTGATGTTGATGGCCATGGTGATGCATTTTCTAGATGGGCACCACAGCTCGTGGCGCACACAGTCACTGCGCCGTCAAATGACATTCCCGCACGACCATTTCTGGTGCTGCTGATGCTGGTGCTGCTATTTGACTGTCCCCTTGAATTGCCAGTCCCTCTTGTTCACTTTATCTTCTTCTTTTTCTTCTTCCTCTGCACTTGTTCAGCTACTCCTTGTGCCCAAAGCGGTAGTGAGCACTGACTTCTACTCGACTGTCCGAACACACACACTGCACTGAATGATCGAGTGAAAGAGAGCAGTGCAGTGCATCCTGTGCGAGTGTCGCACTGCCATTGTGTTTTGCGAGTCAGCATTGAGGAGCCCTGGTCACATAACTCAGGCTGACAATTAAAATTGTCTTCTTCACTTTATTATTAAAGCCATTCAAATCGGATCGAGATCGGGAAATATTTTCTCAGATAATGGCAGTGAGCAGACGGAGGAGAGTGACGGAGATGGCACGAGATGCGATCGAGGCTGAAGGCACAATTAGTGTGTGTGCTCATGTGCCAGAGAAGAAGGCCACGATTCAGAGCAAAAAGGGAGAAAAAGAGCCAGAGTTGGGAGCCACTTGCAATTTGCGATTACTGCACGCTCCCATTGCCATCAAGAGAATGGCAGTCAGAGATGGCCGTGCAGTGCATTGGGCTCACAAACCGACGTCGACGACGACGGGCCAACGATCTTTGGCAGATGTGGGCTGCGGTGCTGCTGCTGCTGCTGCTATTGGTGTGATTATGAGCGGGGAGCGCCATTTACGCCAAGTCTGCCGGCCAGTGACGGCTGCTGCTGCTGTTGCGGCATTGGTGGCGACGGCAGTAGAATCAAATTCAATTTCACTTTTCCGTCGCAATGGGCCACAACACACTTTGAGTTTGATCGATTGCATCGATTCGGTTTCCACGTCCCTTTCCCTGGGCAATGAATAAGTGTGTGTGTGTGTGTGTGTTGTGTGTTCTTGGCCTCTAAAGCATCAAGTATTTGAGCATCCATCCCATTCCATCCCATCCATCTATCGGCTGCACTCGCTCACTTGTTCATTCACTGGGCGATGAATGGCGTTTGACCGGGTCTATTTGTCGCTCAGTGACCCTCTTTTGCGGTCGTTTCCGCCTCTAAACAAGTCAGTGACGTCTTTTTTGCTGCTGCTGTGCTGGGCCGGTACTCAGTGCCAGATGCGGCTGCTGCACTGTGCCAATGTGTGTATTTGTGTGCAGTGGTTGTCAGCAGCACCACTGTCGCCTGTCCGCATCTGCCGGCTGCAATCGACTCTATTGGAATTGCAATTAGCTGTAACTGGCATGATTAATGCACATCTTCGTTATTTGCTTTGGTTTGTTTGTCCTTTCCCGTCGCCTTTTCCTTCCTTTCACTTCTTTTACTTCTGCAAAAAGCGAATTCTCGCCAGTGTTGGCTGCCACACAGAGTGCCAGGCGACATTACCGCATTAATTTTGCTTTCATTTCTCTTCTTTTACTTCTTTTTTGGTGGGCTTCTCCCTACCGCCAAAATCGGGGCGCACACGCCGGGCGAGGGCATTTTAATTGGCCTGGACAATCGATGCTGTTAATTGATTGTAGAGGCACTAGCGAATGAACGTTTTTTCTGGCTCCCACAAGACCTCGTCCACAAGGCTCGACGGTAGAGCAAAAAAGGCGACAGCAACAACAGCAACAGCAGTCAGTGAAAGGATGCAAACAAATTGGCTTTACATGAGGGCGCAAGAATGCACCCTATTCGCCCCGATAGCTGTTGGCTGCTGGCGCCTTGATTGATGCACTCTTCTCCTACTCCGACTTCTACTGCAACTACTGCAACTACTAATGTTGCTGCTGCTGCAACACCATCGAACAACAATAACGGCAATGTGCTCGGGCACATAGTGCACCATACGCACAGCCATCACAGCTATTCACTCGCACTTGGGCTGTTTGGAATTTGTCGATTTATGGCTTCAGTGCCCAGGCACCACACACCACACACACACTTTCTCGTTTTTTGAACACTTTTACCGTATATGTGAGGAGCACAAAGCGAAACCGAATCGATGTGTACGGCCTCGCGACACGACCAAGAAATCGTCGTTGCCTCACTGCCTCAGTCAGTGTCGGCATACGTGCTACTCGGGTGATTGTAATTGTCAATCTCGTGCATTTGTCAATTAACTGCCGCCTGTTCAATCACCGTGCGCTCCTCTTCTTCATTGCTTGCCAACTGAGCTCATTTTAGCGCAATTAATGCACTTATTTGCATTTGAATTTAGTTTGGCTGCTGCTGGTGCACACTTCATTTGCAGTGAGCGGCATAGTCTTTCTGCGGCAGTGGGACACATGCTCTCTGGTCTAGAACATGGACCAGCAGATGAAGCGCTGTAATAATGTGCTGCTGCTGTTGCTGGCTCGTACTTTGGCCGAAATGGCCAATTTGTTAGCCATTTAGTGCAGCAGTCTCTCTATCAGTGCCGCTGCCAGAGAGTTCGTCCGTCGCCGTCTCCGTTGTCTCTAGTTGACTGGGCAAGTACTGCCGCACCAGTCGAGCACTGTAAGACAGACAATTAGGTCTATGATCTATGCAGCGCAGTCCCTTATGGGTGGCATTAATTTTAATTAGGCCTCCTCCACTGGTCGATTGACGGTGCAGCACTGTCTTTCAGTGAGTGTCGGTGTCGGCGAAATGTGCTGTCGCTGGTGCTGGTGCAGCCGCTGCAGCACCGCTGTCAAATCCAAGTTTGCATGCTACAGCGGTAATTCAATTTGGGCACAGTCTGTGCTGATGTCCTCTATCTCCTTCTTCTTTTTTTTACCCCCTTGGCCAATCTCACTCCTCCCCCACTTTCTATTGTGTCGTGCAAGGTGTTTGTGTGTTGTTCTCGGTGCTGTTGACGGTGATGCCTGTGGTGTTGGTGAACGTCTTTGTTTCGGTTCCCTTCCGTTCATTCAGTCAGTGCAATCTATGCACAAGCACACACACACACACATCTATAATTAGGAATGCCTTCTTCTGCTTCCTTAGTGGAGCCATTATCTGGTAGATCGAGTCTCGCAGAGCTAATTTGCAGAATGAGCAGAGCTGCATGGCTGATAGCGCTGATAGAGCTCTCCATTTAGTCTGAGAAAGAGTTCTTGCAGCAACTGCCGAGCAATTAGGTTAACGCGCGGCAAATTGTAATAACCAATCGGTAGACTTTAGTGGTTCCCTTACATTTTGTGTGTGCGTACTCTGTACCGTGCACTTACTTTTTTTCCCTACACACTTCAAGTACACTGCCGCCTTGAATATTCGGTAATTGCTAATTAGGCGCGCGCGGTGAGAGATTACACGCGTAATTGAATTGCTCTCACTCTCGCTCTTGCTCTCTTACTTTCTCTTCTTTCTTGTTTGCCTTCTTTCTTTGATGTCTTCTCGCCGTCGGTGTGTGTGTGTGTTTTACCCTGACACAGTCGCTGACACCACAACAGCAGCTTTGCTTACTTACTTGCTCAGTGGGTGCTCATTCATAATGGATGCTCGGAGACGAGCGAACAGACGAACGCAATGCCCAGACCACTTTCACTGATTCACTCAATCTCTAACGCTCAATCTCATCTCTCTTTTCTCATTTTCTCAACAGATCTCGACTCTGGTGACTTTGGCGACGACATCGATTTCGGCTACTCGGACAAGTCGTACAGCGACAAGCCGCAGAATGTGAGCCTGGAGCCGAGCAGCACCACCAGCGTCATCGTCCGCTGGGAGCCACCCTTCGGCGAGGCACCCTACGGGGCGCTGATCGGCTACCGCATCAAGATTAAGTTTAAGAACAGCAAAAACAACAAAAAGCAGGAGACAATCAATGTGGAGCCGAATCGGCACTTTTTCGAGCTTACCAAACTGGAGAAGGGCACCGCCTATCTGGTGAAGATGTGGGCGGTCTTCTCCAACGGCACCGGGCCCTCCTCGGACTGGGTCTCCGTGGAGACGCTGCAGAAGGACCTCGACGAGTCGGAGGTGCCCGACAAGCCGACCAGTCTGCGGGCGAAGGTCGACTCCAACTCCATTCACATCACCTGGGGGCCGCCGTCGAAGAAGAAGAACATCCTCGTGAAGGGCTACAAGGTGGGCTGGGGCATCGGCGTGCCGGACGTCTTTGAGAAGGTGATTGAGGGCGATGCTCAGCGCTCCTTCACCATTCACAAGTTGCAGTCCTCGGCGCAGTACGTCATCAGTGTGCGGGCCTTCAACCGCATGGGCGACGGGCTGCCCGCCTACGAGACCGGCACGACCACCTCGGAGTCGGCGGCGGAGGCGCAGACGCCCATGCTGCCGCCCGTCGGACTGAAGGCCACCGTCGTCTCCTCCTCCTCCATTATGCTCGACTGGACGGACACTGGCGCAGGTGCTGGTGGCAGCAGTAAGGCCACCTCCTCCGCCGCAGACAATCGCTGGTACCTGGTGCGCTACACGGGCAATGTCCACTCCAGTTCGCCCAAGTACCGGTACATGAACAGCAGCACGCCCACCTGCATGATCGAAGACCTAAAGGCGAACACGCAGTACGAGTTTGCCGTCAGGGTGATCAAGAACAAGCGCAATAGCACGTGGAGTATGAGTGTGCTGAATACCACCGGCGAGGCGGTGCCCTCCACGGCGCCACGGGACCTCACCGTGGTCGCCTCGTCCTCTTCGGGCACCGCCGAGGACGACCCCAGCACTGTGAACCTGCACTGGCAGCCGCCGAAGCAGCCCAACGGCCAGATCACCGGCTACGTCATCTTCTACACCACCGACAACACCCAACAGGACCGAGACTGGGCGGTGAAGGTGATCGTCGGCGACAAGCTCAATGCAGTGCTCACCGAGTTGCAGCCGTCGGCGCTGTACTACTTTAAAATCCAGGCGCGCAACAACAAAGGCTATGGACCGCTCTCCGCGGAGACGTCATTCCGCACTTTGCCAGGTAAGTTTTGTTTTGCTGTTTGCATTTATTCTTATGCTAATGAGCACTGTTAAGGGAAGCGAGTTGTTTTGAAAGTGGAAATTCTATTTTTCATTCACTTAGCTTGGCTGCACTCATTAGCATCCACTTGGGTTGCTGCTGCTGCTGCAATGCAAGCTGATGGGGATCGATATGACTGGGAAGGGGTGAATATTAGTGGGTGACAAGCACATTCTTAGAAGCCATCAAGCTGTAGTCAGTGTTTTTTAGCGCCAGAGAGCGGCGAATCGATTAGCGGCAAAAAACTGCTGCTGCTGTCGCTGCTGCAACTGCAGATAAGCACGCCAAGTGGGATGCCTGCGCGACTGTGAATGAGTAGCTTGACAAGGGAATGGAAGTGGAAGTTTGCGAAGGGGTTCACCATCGGTTAATTATGGAGCGAATGAAATATTTATTAGACGCCTATTGATTGCATTATCTCTTGGGGAATAGCAGCCGCGCCGATTGATGATGTCCTCTCTCTCTCTCTCTCTCTCCTCTCTCTCTCTCTCTCTCTCTCTCTCTCTCTCTCTCTCTCTCTGGCCGGTGCTGGGGGACAGGGGTGAAGTAGCACTGCCATGTTCTAAGATGGAGACAATTTTTTTCGGTGCCGACGATGCGTGTAGAGTTGGAGAGGAACGGGAAAGGCCGTCTTGTGTTTAGTAAGTGTTGCCATCGTCGTCGTCGTCCTCTGTCGCAGCACATTAGCAACAACAGCAGCAGCAGTAGTAGTAATGTTGCTGCTACAAGAGTGCTAACCAAATTTACATAGAAGTCCAATCCGAGGCGCGCTAGGCGCCAGCAGAAAACGTTCGGCGAACTTGTCAATGTTTCGATTAACTTATAACTTATAACCAACATTAGAGCAATCGATTCATTCGACGGAATTTCAGAGAAAGACTGAGAGACTGGCGAGCTCAGCTCAGCTCACTGGCGGCCAGAAATCTTCCTCTGCACCAAAATAGACAGTTAGGAAGTGGTCCTCTCTGAGAGATTGCAGATCGAATCTTGGCCAATATTAGCCGCCAAAATTGGCGTGTGTGTCGGTTCAGGCTCTGGTTTCTCTGGTGGTGGTGCCGGTGGTGGTTCTCTGGTGTTTCTCTGCCAGTGTTTCTCTGGAGTCTGGTGCCGCTGTCCAGATCTTGGAGGCACCAGAGTTTTCTGCGAACAAATGGAGACGTCTCAGAGATAGAAGTGAGCAAGTGAGTGAGTGAGTGAGAGAGTGTTCAAGATGGCCCACTTCCGAGTGATTTGCCCACTGCCAACTAGCTGCCAACAACTGACAGAGCCCACTGCTAATTGCTGCGAGGAGTGTGTGAGTGTGTGAGCTGGTGATTAATTGCCAGGCATCGGCACTTGCCTTCTTACTGCTGCCTCATTCTCCGAGCATTTACTTACTTTGCGCACATGCGATGATTAATGTGGCCACTTTATGAATATTATCGGACTTGGGGGACGTTCACTATTGACGGCGGGCGTCATTGCGGTCGCACAGCGGCGGAACGCTTGCAATGAGAGAGAAAGGGAGGGCGAGAAATAGCTCTGCAATGAAACATCGTCGTTCACTGCTAATCGTCTTAAATCGTCAATATTTGTCGTCGTCATTAGGCGTCATTAGCTGCACCAGTTTTTTCTGTGCACTTGTTTCCTTCTCTGTCTGTTTGATTGTGTGTTTGTGTTTGAGTCTGCGATGGAGGCAAACCGAGCCCGTCACCCGACCCTCGGCAAATGGTTCCATCTGCCGCAGCAGCCGATTCCATTGTGTTGCCTTCTGTCTGTGAGTGTCAATTAATTTCTGTCAGAATTAGCCTCCTCCTGTTTCTTCTTCTTCCTCCTTCATCTTCTGCACCTAGTTTGTCTGTCCCAGAGCGGCACACTCGATCACTGCATCATTCGATTGTCTAACTGTTTGTATTTCTTTTTTCCCTTTCCATTTCCTTCCTTCCTCTCATTTTTCCCTCTTCCCAACGCATCTTCTTCCACTTCAACTTCTCTTCTCCGCAAATCGAATTCATTTTTCAGCTGCACTCAAAGTGAAAGACCCCGGTAAGTTTTATTCCGTGCACCCATCCATTACCATTTGATTGTCTGGCACATGGTTTGCTCACTGATGGCTCTCTCGTTTTCTTTTTCCTTTCTCTCCTTCAGACTCCAAGGACGTCTCCATCAGTCTCTTCATGCTCGCGTTCATATTAATCTTTATTATCGTCTGCATTCTCCTTTTTGCGCTCTTTCGAATGTACGGCAAAAATCAAAAAGAAACCAGCGGCAGCGGCGGCATAAACAATCGCAAGAAGGGCGGCTATCTGCCTGCTGCTACCAGTCCAGGGGGAAAGAACATCAACTCAAGGCTGAATAATACGCGCGAGCTGAAGCCTCCTGATCTGTGGATCAACCACAATGAACAGGTCGAGTTGAAGTCCATTGAGAAGGGTGGCCACACTGGAGGAGGTGGTGCTGGTGGAGGTGCTGGCAATCCTGGCAACGAATCGCCCATACTTTCGCGGTACCACGACGGCAACTCATTTGCCAAGATCAAGAAGACCAACTCTACATATGGCGTCAACTCATCGCTTTACGACGACATCAACAAGCCGCCCACCTCACCGCAGATAATGTCGGTGGCGCTATGGCGACAATGCGTCGGTCCTCGACGATTCGCACCACCAAACAGTCGACAATTGGACCGGGTACCGGCGGCTGTCTGGAGCACGCTCTCTCCAATGGCATCATCAATTTGGAGCCCTCAACGGGACTCTCCCGACCGCTGTACCCAAAGACGCAGTTCAATGCACTGCCACGGGGGCACCTCAACTTGGACGCCATTGACCATCACAACCACCACCATCACCACCATCACTCGCCCAGTCATGGTCACATGGCTTTTGGCAACTCCGGTGGCCAGTTGCACCTCTACGACCCAGTCAGTGGCCCACAGCAACTTCAACATCAACAACAACAACAGCACATGTCACAGATGATGCCTCAGCCACCGTCGTCAGCGGCAGCGGCACTTCAGCAGTGCGTCATGAGCCACCACCACCAACAGCAGATGCAACAGCAGCAGCACCAGGCAGAGATGAGTCTCGCCAACATTCACATTGCAATGGCCAATTCAGGGGTGGGGGTGGCAGTGGAGGCAGTGGCGGAAGTGGCGGCAACTCCTCTTCCTACATGTCAGGCACCTCCTCCTCCTCGCCGCACTCGGTCATCTCCAATAACACCGTGCTGACCAACTCGTCGACGGCGACGAACATCACCAACAGCAGCACCAGTCCGCCGAACACATCCATTTACATGGCCAGCAAGCGGCCGCCGGGCGCAAGCACCGGACACGCACTGAAGAGCTTCGGTGTACCCACTCCACCGCCGCCACTGCCCTCGCTGGCCACTTTGAGCAGTCTGCAGAATGGCTCTCAGAATAACATCTACAACAGTGAGTAATCTAGCAGCAGCAGCATTCAATAAAGTACTGACCGCCAATACTGGCCTTCTCCTGTCCTCAGCAGCCTCGGTCATGCCTGGACTGTGCAGTCCCAGTAAAAAGTTCCTCCTGACGACGACCAACAATCTGAACAGTAGTCACATGTGCGGCAGCAACTCGACGCTGGCCAGCACTGGCGGCAAAGCTTGCACGCACTTCTCTGATGATCACTCCATTTCGGTAAGATATTATACCTCAGCCCAGAAACTCTATTTGACATACTAATTTCACTGTTTTGTTTTGCAGGCCAGCTTCAATGAGGACCTCAACCAGGAGATGGCCAATCTGGACAGTCTGATGAAGGACCTGAATGCACTGAAGCAGTCCAGCGGTGGACAGCACGGACTGGAGTCCTGCTGAGACTAGCCCTTTGTTCATTTGTACATAGACACCGCTACCTGCAGCACACTGTACATAGCCATTGTGATTTCGCCAAGCCACAAACACACTCTGCTCTACTCGACGACAAACAACTACTGATTCTCATCACCGCATACTGTTCATCACCGTGGAGCGCCAGCTGAAGAAGCTGAGCGCATTTCGGTAAAATGTGTTCTCTCCCTAACTCTTCCTAGTTCACACTGATCACTGCGCTCAACTCCGACTTGCCATTTTTTACTTTTACCTCTCTTTGCTATCTCTTCATCGTCATCAACTTCTCTCTGTACATAGAACATTCATTTGCTTGCTTTTACAAAACACCCACTACTGGCAGCCAACCGCGCTTTCTCTACAATTTTGATTTCTTTTTTTGACTGTGTACCTAACCTTTTTTCTACATACACATACACACACTTTCTTTTGTATCATCAGTCAGTGATCTCCTTCTTCCTCATCCTCCTCATCTCTCTTTTGCAAGCTTCTTTATTATTTACTCTTTTGCATTGCTCGCGCACTCGGTGCATATACCACCGAGGTGCACTTTTTATATTAATTTTATACATTGCCAAATTTATATATCAATACAAATCAATAAATGATCATACCAATCAAAACGTGAACGTAGCAGGAAATAGCACTGCTAAAAAGTAGTACAAATAAAAAGAGTAAAACTAGACTAAAACTAATGGGAATAATGAGCTCCACCAAAGTTTACTCTTCCTCCGAGAGCGAAGAGGACGAATCGGCGTCTCCACCACTGCCGTCCACCTTGTCCTCGTTGTCCTTCAGCGAGCTGCGAGCCATGGCAGCGATCAGCTGCTCGTCCTCGTCCACGTCATCCTTGCCGGCCTCAACGGACCAGAGACCGGCGTCAATGCAGCGCTTCAGGTGGTACTCCGCCTCCTCCGGGTCCATGGCGCCCAGAACGCGCTCAATGTGCTCGTGGGAGCGCGTCTGGAAGCACTCCTGCAGCTGCTCAGGCAGCGACTCGAAGACCTCCTGAGCGTTCAGTCCACCGGGGCCGATCAGCGCCTGCGGGTCCTTCTCCTGCTCGGCGAGGGCCTTCTCCAGGCGGTACTGCTCCGCTTTGCTGACGCGCTCCATAAACTCGGCCAGCTCGTCCTCGAACATGCGCTCAAACTTGGCCTTGGCACGGGCCGAACGCTCAAAGAAGACGCCCAGACAGGAGCGCGGATCAATGCCGCCGCCCAGGGTGCTCGCCAGACTGAGGATCATCTGAATGGTGACCGCCTGGCGGGCGACGCACTCCAACAGCGCCTGCTTCCCCTCCAACTTCAGACTGATGCACCACAGCGAGAGGTAGTCGACGGTGTACTGGTGCACCAGATTCGGGTGGGCCACCAGGTAGCGACGGCGCTCTTCGAAGTTCGCCTGAAAGGCAAACTGACGCATCTCCGCCTCGTAGGCAGCCACGTGGCCCTCGTAGCCGATGACGTCTGCCTCCTTCTCGTAGGTGATCTCCTCCTGGGTTTTCGGCTTGTTGAGGACGTTCTTGTTGAGGACTGTGCCGCTCCAGGTTTCCTGGCCGATGGTGTCCACGTTCCAGGGCTGACGTGCCTGGCGCTTTTGCAGCTCCTTCTCCTTGCGCTCCGTCTCCGCCAGCTCCTCGGCCAGCTTCTGGCGCTCTTCCTCGCTCAGCTCTTTTTCCTTTTCGTTTTCTTGCTCCTGCAACTTCTGCTTCAAGAGGGCTCGCTTCTTCTCAACCTCCTCATTCGCTTTGCGCTGCTCTTCCTGACGCTGCAGGCGAGCCTGGTGGCGCCAGCGGAACAAACTCGGCGTGTCAATGTTCGGGTGAGTGTCGTCCTCGTCGTCGGAAATTTCAATCTTCTTCCACTTGCTGTAGTCGACCATTGTGTGGCAGGGATGAAAGGAAGATTAAAGTGAAGTAAAAGATGAGTTACTGGAGTTGGTGTTTTAGCTTGCGCAAGTGACGAAGAGTGAATGAGTGCGAGAGAGATGAAAGACCACGTAATGCTTACTGATTGCTGAATCATTACAACCAGCCGGAACAATTTCGAACTTTCTACTTGAACTTCAACGTCATCTTTTAATTAAAATGATTTTTCTAGAAGCTAGTTTTTACCCATCATCCAAGATCAGTACTTTTTCTAGGGTCATTTGTTACCGACCGACGTCCACGTTAATTTTTTCAAATTCCCTTACTTTTGGCGGCCTCTAGTGCCATAAAGTGAAACATGCCGCCAGGAAAAGCAATCCATAGGCGGCGGCGCTGTTGTCGAAAGTCACCTCCTCTACGAAAGGTCCACGACAGAAGCGCATTGAGAGGAACTGCTTGTGCTTGCCAGCGCTCTCCAAAAATCTCTTCCTTTTTGCACGTGCTTGTTTCTCATCAACAGCATCAAAATGGTAAGGAGCCACGCCGGCCCAAACTGACGCCCTCCTCGTCCCTTTTGACCACCACTCTTTACTCCCACACAGACCACGGCAGCGTACCGGCCGTTAATCTCGGTGTACAGCGAGAAGAGCGAGAGCACTGGCACCAGCGTCAAGCTGCCGGTCGTCTTTCGGGCTCCCATCCGCACTGACATCGTCAACTACGTGCACACCAACATCCGCAAGAACCGTCGCCAACCCCATGGCGTCTCCAAGGAGGCAGGTGAGTGTCCCGGTTCTGAGCGCCCACTTTCGGCTAGCATGATGATAACACTGGTCCGTGTTTATGAGCCCATATGATCACAAAACCATTTTTTAGTGTTCTGACGATTCGCCAAGTGGTGCCTCTTATATACAGCTCTTTTCCTCCCAAGTTTTTGACAACTAAAGTTCACACTGGTCTTCTTTTTACTCACAGGTCACCAGACCAGCGCCGAGTCATGGGGCACCGGTCGTGCCGTAGCGCGTATTCCCCGTGTTCGAGGTGGCGGCACTCACCGTTCCGGCCAGGGTGCCTTCGGCAACATGTGCCGTGGTGGTCGCATGTTCGGTCCGATCCGAGTGTGGCGCCGCTGGCATCGCAAGGTCAACCGCAACCAGCGCCGATACGCCGTCGTCTCGGCTATCGCTGCCTCGGCCGTTCCCGCGCTGGTTATGAGCAAGGGTAAGTTTTGTTGTTTCTATCACTTGAACTTTGCTTACTAACACATCAACACGCTTCCCCCTAAAGGACACTCCATCAACGAAGTCCCCGAGTTCCCCTGGTTGTCTCTGACAAGGTCCAGGAGATTTCCAAGACCAAGCAGGCCGTCGAGTTTCTGAAGAAGGTCAACGCCTGGAAGGACGTCGAGCGCGTCTACAAGTCGAAGCGCTTCCGCGCCGGCAAGGGCAAGCTCCGCAACCGTCGTCGCGTGCAGCGCCTCGGCCCGGTGGTCGTCTACGGCAATGACAGCGGTCTGACCCGTGGCTTCCGCAACATCCCCGGCGTGGAGACCATCAACGTCGAGAAGCTGAACCTGCTCCGTCTTGCTCCTGGCGGCAATGTCGGTCGCTTCATCATCTGGACGGAGAGCGCCTTCCGCAAGCTGGACGAGATCTACGGCACCTGGAAGGCCGAGTCGAAGCACAAGCGCAACTACAACTTGCCCCAGCCCAAGATGGCCAACACCGATCTGTCGCGCATCTTGAAGAGTGATGAGATCCAGAGCGTGCTGCGCCCGCGAATGTAAGTACCCCTTTTAGTTACCACCTTTTACCTAAGCTAGCTTTTAGTTCACTTTTCACTGATGACAACTACTGGGCAATGACCAAGATGATTACTTACATTTACCGTTTAGTAGACTGATACCGATTGAACTTTTATAGCGACAGTTAGATTTTTTCCTTTTCTGCAATATTTACTTATGTTTGTTTTTGTTTCATTTACACAGTGCCAAGGTGATCCGCCGTGGCGTGAAGCGAAACCCACTGAAGAGCTCGGTGGTGATGCGCCGTCTGAACCCGCACTCCATCGTCCTGAAAACGCAGGCCCGTGCCAACAACGACGCCCGACGACAGGCGAAAGAGCTGATCAGCCAGGCCAAGAGCGGCAAAAAGGTGGAGCAGAAGAAGTTGGACAAGGCGCTGAAGGTGCTCGGCGTGAAGCTCCGCAAATACAAGGAATACAAGGCGGAGAAGGCGAAAAAGACCGCCGCCGTTGCGCCCAAGAAGAAGTAAAGAAAGTGTTGTCATTTTTTAATAATATAAATAAACTCATGACAGACAAAGCGCCTTTACTACTGCTATATCACTGGGGTACTAGGCAGCTAGAAGCCCATCAACGTCTGATTGTAGGTCTTTGCCTTTTCGAGGACGATGCTCTTCAGTTCGCCCATCATCTGACTCTTGTCATTCGCCTTGAGGGTCTCATTGACGCGCAACAGCGCCCGCAACTTCTCCTCCAGCTGCCTCGCCTCACCAAAGGCAGCGCTCTTCTCCAGCTCCATTCGAATCTCCCTTAGCTCACTGCTGACGCCCTCCATCTGCAACTTCACGGCGGCCATCTCCTGCCGGGCCTTCTCCGTCGCCCGTTTGGTGTTCTCCAGGCGTGCCTCCACCTGTGCCTTCAGCTTGGAGATGTCCGAGTAGGAGTTGATGCTCTCTTGCAGCTTGCCGATCTTGTTCGACAGTATCTCCTTCTCAGTGCTCGCCTTTGCCGTCATCTGCTGGTTCTTGTTTAGCTCCAGCTCCAGTTTGCGCTTCTGGATGATCAGCTCGTTGAGGATGTTGTACGCCCTAGATGTTAAATAGTGTCACCAGAAGTGTGCTCAGTCTCCAACTATCTCTTACCCAGTGGAGACATCGCTGATCTGCTTGAGAATGTTGAGGTACTTCATACAGCGAGCCAGCTTGTTGGAGATGTCGGTGATCTCATGGTTGACCGTCTCCATGCGCTGTCGCCGGTCCTCCTTGGCCTCAGTGAAAGACGCCATAAAGTCATCAAAGGTCTTCTCCTTCTGCTTCAGGTCGGCAAACTTGATGACCTTTGCCCCATCTCGGTAGAACTCAATCTCACCGTTCGCTTCTTCGAGCGCCTTTGCCAACGCCTCCGTCTTTGCTTCCAGCGAGGCGATGTAGTTGTTGTCCCGTTTGACCTGCGCCAGCAGGTGCCCCCGCTCGCTCTCCTCTCCACTGTCGGCGCTGGTCAGTTCGGTGCGCTGTTTGTCCAGCTGGCGCAGAGTGGCCACCGCCTGGACCATCTGCATCTTGAGGACACTGCCCTCTCGGTTCGTCCTCTCCAGCACCTCCTCCTTGCGGCCGTTCCACTGGGCAATCTCGCCCTCCAGCGACTGACACTCCTTGCCCAGCTCGACGCTCGCCTTCTGCAGACTGCCAAACTCAGTGCGCTGCTCCTCGCTGAACTGACTTCGAAGGGCGTTCAGTCGGCCGGTGATCGCCCCCAGCTCCTCCTCGTTCTTCCGGATCATCGCCTCAAAGCCTTTTAGTCGTGAGAAGTCATTTTCCAGCTGTGGGTGATAAAGGAGTGGTTAGAATGATGCAACAACAAGCCCTCCTTAGCGTACATTGGCGATGAGAGCTTCGTTTTCGTGCCGTATCTCCAGCGCGTCCTCCTTTACGCCGCTCACGTCGTCGCCAATTCGAACTCGATCTAGGAACTCATTGAAGGTCAGCAGCTCGAGGTTCATGTCATTCAGTTCCTTGGCGAGCGTCTCTGCCTTCTGTCGGTAGACGCCGATGCGAGCTTCCTCTTTCGCCATGATGTCGCACTCTCGCAGGAGGACGTTCTTCTCCGCGTTGATCTCATTGATCTTCGAGCGCAGCAGACCGATGAAGTAGCTCTTGTCCTGAATCTGCCGGCGAAGAGCGGTCTTGCCGCGAGAGGACTTCGGTGCCGTCAGACCGGTGTTTATCATTGCCCGGGCCGAGGTAAGTGGGCGGCTGGAGATGGGCCGGGCCATGCCCGTCTTTACTGGGTCCATTGCCAATTTGGGTAAATGCGGTTTAAGACAAACTGTTATGCACAAATATTGTTTGCACTGTTACAGGAACTACTCAGAGTGTCGCCATGGCAACCGAATGAACATGAGACTACCAGTCAATATTGCTTCCGGTTAAAAACATTTTTCAACAAAAATACTTTTTTGAATTTTATTTTACTTTTATGATTCGTTTCTTGTCAACTCTCGTTTGTCCAAGAAATGGAAATTTCAGTACAGTTCCCGCTATCCAAATGGAGCAGCAGTTCAAAATCCGTAGTCTGTGAACGCAGTGTACCAAAATTTGAGACTCTCTCTCTCTCTCTCGCTGAAGATTTAGGACGCCTGCTTCATCAGTGTTTGTTTACCTCTTCGCCGTTGGTGACCTCCTTTGGCGGCGGTGATCTCGCTCCAGTTTCAGCAACTCCTGCAGCTTCCGACACCATGTGATCTGACACTGAGGGTGATACTCGTAGTTGGCCACACGACGACTACAACCTGACATCATGGCCAGCCTGGACCAAGGCAGTCCGATGGCCAGTCCATCGACCCCGTCGCGTCGTCTGAACAAACAGTAAGTAGAGAGGAAGAGTGAATGTGTACGTCGTCGCTAACTTTTAATTGCTTTCCCTTGTTTGCAGTGAACGACTGAAAATGATATCACAAATCTCAATACTCGACGCAACAATGGACGGAAAGATAGTGGTCAGTCTGAAAATTGAAGACTGCCCTTTTGTAGATGACAGCTCGTTGTCTCTACTTTCCATGCCAGATGGACCGTTCTTGAAGAAGGAGCCCATTACGCCAGCGTTTCACTCATTCGTGATCACAGTACAGAATGGACAGAGAATTTACGGAGGCAGCTACATTTACGGGTTCAAGCAGATTGCCCGCAGTCAGGAGAGTGACGAGCACAATGTGGTGTACATGAGTCGGGCCCTGGTGGCCATCACCATCCGCCCTATCGTCGACCAGCTGAAGAAACTGCTCGAGTGGTGCGTCAATGAGGGAGGCAGCAATCCAAAGTGGCTCCGCTGTCTGGCCAACATTCGCCTGCCCCAGAAGGGCAAGTGCATCCTTATTCATCTACCCGACGCAAAGGGCAAGTTCACTCGTCTCAGTTTTCACTTGACCATTTTCTAAACATACGCTTACTCTTTAGCCATCACAACAAGCAAACACCCTCACCATGAAGGATCATCACTTCTCAGCAGTCCTTCACGAAGTGAGAACTCACTCAGAAGCATCAGCAACGACAGTGCCAAGTCGGTGGCCATTTTCCGCCCCTTCAGCATCTTTCCGCTCTTTGACTACTCATTTCGACGTTTACTGGAAATCCTCAGCATCGACAACCTCCTCCTCATCTTCACCTGTGCACTGAATGAGGTGCAAATTCTCATCGTAGGCCACTCCTACTATCACCTAATGTTGATCTCCGAGTGCATCATCGCACTGCTGAACCCCTTCAAGTGGCAGCACGTCTACGTGCCCATACTGCCGAGCAAACTGGGCCTGCACTACCTGGACGCTCCAACGCCCTTCATCATGGGCGTCAACTCACGTATTCGCAACTTCATCAAGACGAGCAAGATTGCCTGCTTCGTCGACTGTGATAATCATAAGGTCGAGCTTAACATGGACCCCTTTACGCTCTTCGTCCCGCCCTTCATTGAGGAACTTCGCACTGAACTGCAGGAAGTCGTCAACAGCGACCCTCGACTATGCTCAAACTTTCAGCGAAGCGACGCACTGAAAAGGGTGTCGGAGCTGGCACACAAGTACATCATCTCAGAGAGCTTTACGTACCTCGATGACACAAAGCTAAATCAAAGAATTCGTATTATATTTTTCAAAAAGCTAAAGAAGCACATTCTCAACAAATATCAGCATTTCATTGCTACGTTTCGGAGAAGAAGGTAACGAGTTTAAACTTCTAAAGTCTGATGCTCATGTTTTTATTTTTGTGGTTCACCAGGAGCAAATCAAGTTTGATTCCGTCGCCTACCTGTCAGACCAACCTCTAGTGATAAGGCCATTTCTGCAGCACTTTGTTGAAACGCAAATGTTTGCAACGTTCATTGACGAGGCGGGAAAGACACTAACCAAAAAGCAGCGAAGTTACTTCAACGAGACGAACATGGTTGACTCAATGTACATCTACGAGGACGACTACGAGGAGATGGACTTTACCATTTACTCGGATAAAATGATTGAGGCACGCGTCAATAACGCACAAGTCATAAACCTCGCCGAGTTGGAAGATTTGCCCAGCTCTGCCAGCTTACTGCCAGTCGTAATGTCACCGTGCAAGAAGCGACTACAGGTCAACTTGTCGGGTAAAGCGGGCCA
Organism: Tyrophagus putrescentiae; assembly: GCA_024499935.1. Lineage (NCBI taxonomy): Eukaryota > Metazoa > Arthropoda > Arachnida > Sarcoptiformes > Acaridae > Tyrophagus > Tyrophagus putrescentiae. The sequence continues at coordinate 10,236,961 of JAMZRA010000001.1, read as the reverse complement.
AGTCAAGTCGATTCCCTCCTCTCCTGCCAAAATGGTCTCCACTGCCCTCACTGCTCAGACCAACTGGAAGGTGGTCGAGTCGCTGCTGAGAGAGGTTAAAGTCCGAACCAAACGAATACTACTCGCCAAAATGGGCTCAGACGACCTCGGCCACCACTCCTCTAGTCCGTCAAATTACGAGGAGAACACGCTGATCGCCGCACTGTGCGACCTGATTGAGCGCATCTGGTCGCACGCCAGGTCGGATGACTACGACGGCAGTGCCCAGTGGGAGTCGAGCAAGTGCCCACTCTGGTCACATCTCACTGCATTTCACGAGTTTCAGCAACAGCAGAAGGACGACAAGGAGGCGGAGAGGGAGGAGGCGTTTCGCCGACGATCGCGACAGACTACTCCAGATGAGGACAGTGATGCCAACTCGGGCGTCACTTGGACGTCGCTAAAGAAGCGAATTGACTGTATGTTTTTGCTTTGTTGATGTAAAGTATTTTAATAGTTTTTTATGTTTATGCAATTACCAGCGCTTTCTCAACTGTCTCTGGAGCAATCGAATGGATTTATCGCCAAAAAGAATTCATCATTGACCAAGTCCATCTCCTCTAACCTCGCCTGTGACTACAGGTAAGCTGTATCTGGCAAGATGAATTATCGCTAACAGTTTCATTTAACTTGCAGATCTATATGTGATATGACTGACATCAAAAGTGATGTTGGCAAAAGTCGAGCTTTCATCAGACTGTCGCTGGAGCGAAAGTTACTCAGCAAACACCTGCGAACGCTGCTGTACAATCAGGAGCTTCTACAGTAAGTTTTTAGCATTTGAAAATATTGCGCTAATTCGCTTTCCTCATTTGATTTTAGATCACTTTACAAAAGGTTCGCTTTTCTTCGATGTGAAGAAGAACGGGAGCAGTTTTTGACGCACTTGTTGACGCTGAATGCGGTCGATTTGACGTGTTTTACAAGTACATTCAGCACCAGCTCTTTGCGTAAGTCACATTGATATAAAACCTACAAGCAAAAAGTAATCTTTTGTTTACAAATCCAGCATACACAATGATTATTTGCGCCACCTCGGCATTCACTGGCTGGGCATCCATCACCGGCTCCTACGGCAACACCCTTGAGAGCATCTTTGTGGAAGAGAACCAGCTAACATTCAAGCACAAAAACTTTGGCGTCATATACACACTGTCGCTGACGGTGAATCCCAACCACAAAGTCTACGTAGAGCAGTGCTTCATTCGCAACAATGTCACCAACTGTTTGTACAGGTGAGCAGACTGGGCTTGAGCTGTGTTTCCTGTTGTCTAATTAATGCAAAACTAGATTCGACTGCAACAAATGGCTGGGAAGAAACATTGATGACGGGTCGGTGGAAAGACTGCTGGTCGGTCAGATAATCACCGGCTCAATTAATGACCACATGAAAAAGACCTCTTCCAGCCATGCACGATCCTCCTCTATTGGCCGAAACTGGACACGGGGCGTCGAGTTGACGTCAAAGGAAGAAAAGTACTCTATCGAAGATCTGCAGTCGATGCTCTGCGAGAGTGTCAATCAGATCATGAAGTTCTGCTTCAGCGAGAAAACAAAGCTGGGCGCTTCTGGCTCAACGGATGCCCAGCTTTCACCAAAAACGGTACTTTTTAGTTTTTGAAGAGTAATGCTCTTACGCTTTTGTTCGCATATTTAGTTTACACTCAACGGAAAAATATCCAACTCCTCAACTCTGGGAAAGATGCACCGGAGCAAGTTTTTATCTGCTTCATCAAATATGGTCAGCCTCTTCTTTGGAGAGAAAAAGTTCCTGTGGATCATCAATCAGGTGTTCTACTACGGCTTCAAGAATCGACGCTCATTTCGCAAGCAGACCTTTATTTGGGACTATATTCTGCGTGTGCACTGCGAACTGAAGCACGCACTACCCTCCAATCTCTCCTCAGCTGAGCGACTCAGTGCCAAAGACTTTATCACCCTGATTGACCAGATCACCGACAATGCCTCCAACTACGGTAAAGACATGAAGTTTCAGCTCTTTACACTGCTCTCGCTGAGGTAATCCAGTCAAACACTATCTCTAGTACACTGACCTACAGCTGATTTTCACATTTTCAGAGACCACAAACTGTCGCCAAACTTCCTCAAGCTCATATCCCGACCTCAGCTGGCGCAGCTGCACTTTGACACCGAGTCCTTCATTCGTGACGGCGTGCTCTTTACCTTCCTCACTCAAATACTCAAGTCATTTAACGAAGTCGAACTCAAATTCGATCCTTACCTCACCAAAGAGATTTGAACCTCCTCGCCATGTGATGCAAGTTCCCCCTCCCCCGATTTTAGTCAGTCGACGAGTGTGGAAATTGCAAAGATTTTATTACCGTTTGTATCTTTCATTTCAAATTCATTTCAATTCAATATACACAGCCTAAGCTTTAAAAAAATATATAAAATTGAAACATACTGTACAGAAGTGTAAAACAAATGTAAAAGAAAAAAAGAAGAGTAGCACTAACCCAGTATTTAACATGATCAAGAGAGGAGGGGGAGGAACATCACAATTCAAAGATTTCTTCTTGGTTTTTCGCATGGCGCTTCAGCGACGACTTCACCTTGCGTTTGTTGCTGTTGTTTGTGACGACGCGTGGTACATTGCCGTCACCGTCGAAGAGGGGAAATGCTGAGTGGCGGGAAGAGGCCGACGCGGAGATGGCACTGCGGTCAGAAGGGGTGGTCAGCTTTGGAGTGCTGAACCTCTTTGTGCTGCTCCTGTACAGCTCCTCCTCGATTGAGTTCATGTCGTTCTTCTGTGACATCTTCTCCACTTGGTTTTTGGTCTTTGCAATTGAGCTGTCTATTCGAATCAGAAAATCGGCGACCGTTTCATGTGTCGCCAGCGTGTTACTATCACGGTTGTTATCCACTTGGGAAGAATCACAAAGGCTTTTTGACTTGTTGGGAGAGTGGGCTAAATGCTTTGCCGAGTTGTTGTTTTTGCTGTGTTGATTCTCAAAGTTCATTGAGTGGTGAGTAGAAATTTTAGAGGCAAAGTTTGAATTGGAGATTGCAGTCGGCGGGTACCGGCCATCCAGACTAGAGGAGGATGTTTGAGCTGACGATATATCAGAATCAATGTTTGAGCTGCCTTCGATGGAAACTTCAATCGGAATCAACAGTGAGAGTCGTGACCTTAGGTAGTTGTTATCATCAGAGTATATTTTATTGAACTTTTTCAACGTTTCAATCTGCACCAAAAAAGAGAGTGGCTGTGGTTAGCATCAAATATGAAACAAGTATGCAAAAAGCAGGTAATTATCACAAACCTTGCACCCGTACTTTAAAGCCAGTCCTTGCAAAGTGTCGCTTGCATCGACGTAGTGAGTGATGTACCGGTAGTTTTGTGACACGCTAGAGTTGTGATTCGTACTACCATATTTAGTATGGTTGACGATGGCGTCCTTCAAGAACTGCGTCTCCGATATGTCATTGTGATCATCGGTGAACATGTGAAATCCAGAGGAGCTATTTGACGTGGAAAATGTCATAATGCTGCACCTCGACTACCTCAATGCGACTGCTACAGTGGGAGATGAGGCAAGCTGACGCTGGACTGCACATTGGACTGTTGTTTGCAGCCGACGGTCTTCTTGCGGGTAGTGCTGGTGGCGGCGGCGGCGGTGGTGGTAGTGAATCAGTGGTTCCAGCCCATGCATTGAACGCCAAGAGCGGTGAACATTACCACGGAGAGGCGATAAGGGACAATCGCTCGACAGATGGTGATAACAAATGTTTGTTCGAGTCAAGTGGATGCATTAGTGCTGCTTGGCGGAGGGCCGTCGAGGCTCAGTCTTGTCTGCTGCTGCTGCTGCTGCTGCTTCTGGTGGTGGTGGTGACCAGCCAACCAGTGCAAGTGATGGTGATGGTGGTGGTGGTGATGGTGATGATTGTGAGGGGCAAGGCCAAGCAGGCGACGGCCACCGAGGCTGACTGGATGGGAGGTAAACACAGTCAGAGATAGAGAGAGAGAGAGAGCGCCAGGCGAAAGACTGGTTAGCAGGATCATCAACACATCAGCTGTAGAGCTGGTTCGCAGAAAATAAAATGCATTTTCGCAAATGTGTGTCGTCACCTGTATCGACAGTGCCGTTCACTGCTGCGCTGGCTCAGTGTGTCACAATAGACAGGCAAGTGGCAGTGGGATTTTCATTTGGCAAAGATTGCTTCGCTTCTTCCATCCATCCCTCATCGTCATGCTGACTGAAGCGGAAATCGACGACGCATTTCATCAGTTCACTCGGACCGACATTCCCCTCTGGAAGGACCTACGCGTGGGTGACCCTGAAAATGTGCCGGTTCCGGGGGAGCAGAATATTCTCATCACCAGTGCTCTGCCGTACGTCAACAACGTTCCACACTTAGGGAACATCGTTGGCTCGGTCCTCAGCGCCGATGTCTTCGCCCGTTACTGCCGTCTCAAGGGCTACAATGTGCTCTACATCTGCGGCACCGATGAGTACGGTACCGCCACGGAGAACAAAGCTCTGGAGGAGAAGCTGACGCCGAAGGAAATCTGTGACAAGTACCACAAAATTCACGCGGACATCTACACGTGGTTTAACATTTCATTTGATAAGTTTGGCCGAACGACGACAGACGTCCAGACGGAGATTGCACAAGATATCTTTTGGAAGATATACAATAACGGATACGTCACTGAGCAAGAGATTGAACAGTTGTTCTGCTTGCAGTGTGAAAAGTTTCTCGCCGATCGCTTCGTGGAGGGTGTTTGTCCGTACTGCGCCTATGAGGACGCACGTGGCGACCAGTGCGATAAGTGCGGCAAGCTGATCAACGCCGTCGAGTTGAAGAGCCCTCGGTGCAAAACCTGTCGCAATACGCCCGAGGTAAAGATCTCAAAGCACCTCTTTATTGATCTGCCGAAGATTCAACCGCAGCTAGAAAAGTGGATTTTCGGAGCACTGGAGAAGGAGGGCAACAACTGGTCACAGACGGCTAAGGTGATTACCCACTCGTGGATTAAGGGCGGCCTGCAGCCTCGCTGCATCACCCGTGACCTGAAGTGGGGCACCCCGGTGCCGCTTAAGGGATACGAGAACAAGGTCTTCTACGTCTGGTTCGATGCGCCCATCGGCTACCTCTCCATCACCGCCGGCTTCACGCCGCACTGGGAGAAGTGGTGGAAAAACCCTGACCACGTGGAGCTGTACAACTTTCTCGGAAAGGATAATGTGGCCTTTCACGCAGTCATCTTCCCCAGCACTGAGCTGAGCACCGGTGAGAACTGGACCATGGTCTCGCACATACCCGCCGTCGAGTACCTCAACTACGAGGACACCAAATTTTCGAAAAGCGAGGTGTGGGCGTCTTTGGCGATCACGCCAAGGAGACGGGCATTCCATCGGACATTTGGCGCTTCTACCTGCTCTACATGCGCCCAGAGAACCAGGACACCACCTTCAGCTGGAGTGACTTGATGTACAAGAACAACTCGGAGCTGCTGAACAGCCTGGGCAACTTTGTCAACCGCTCGCTGGCCTTTCTCTCCAACAGCTTTGGCGGTGTCGTGCCCGAGCTTCAGCTGAATGAGACGGACAAAAACCTGCTGGCGCAGCTCAATCGAGAGCTCGCTTCGTACTTTGAGTACATGGACAAAGTCCAGCTGAAGGACGGACTGAAGCCAATTCTCTGGGGCATCAGTCGACTTGGAAACCAGTATATGCAAAACGAGAAGCCGTGGGTGCTCGTGAAGAACGAGGACACAAAGTACGTCATTTCCTGTTTTCTGTTTTCCATTGTTGTTACTCTAACCTTTTGTTCAGACCCCGAGCAGCGACTGTCATTGGTCTAGCGGCCAACATATCAGCCATGCTGTCCATCCTCTTGCAGCCGTACATGCCTGATACTTGCGTGCAGTTGCAAGAGCAAATGAACATCAAGTGTAATCAGGTACCCAGTAATCGAAAGTTTATCTGCATCCTCAAGACTGGCCACCAGATTGGAAAGGTTTGTATTCAATGCCCTATCTCTTTGTTCGCCGTCGAGATTGCTTATCTCACTGTTTTTGCTTTATCTACACACAGCCCCAGCCATTGTTTAAGAAACTTGATCCCAAGGAAGTGGAAGGCTTCCGTACAAAGTTTAGCGGCAGTAGCACTGATGCGACTGTCAAAGCGGCAGCTGATGAGGCAAAGTTGACTGAACTCGTGGAAAGTCTAGCGCTTAAGAATGAATTGGAAATTGCGCAACTGGTCACCGCTCAGGGTGATAAGGTGCGCCAGTTGAAGGCGGCAAAGGCGGACAAAGCGGTTATTGCTCAAGAGGTGAAAATTCTACTGGAGCTTAAAAAGTCGCAAACAGCGAAGGCTGCCGGTGCAAAGTAGCTCGTCCTTCCGTCCGCCTAGACAGACGTTTGCCGTCTTTTGCCCCCTTATTTGTTCCTCTTGATTTTTGTTTGTTCTTTCATGCAATACTAATTAATTGCCCCTTCCTTTGCTCTGGTTCTAAAAATAAGAAAAGTTGGTAACTGGGCAAGGTAAGGGAAATTGCAGTTAGCGCCGGCAGTAGACTGAACGTTGTTTACGATGAGGAATTCGCGCCACACATGTGTGCCCGTCATAGAGAGCGTTAGAGAGCAGCGCTCGCCGAGCGTGTTTTTGTCTCGCTCGCTCGACGCAATTCTACCTTCCACTGTAGAACCGCCATATTGCTTAGAACTGTGTGAGTGTGCTGGGAGCACACCATTCTCCCATCAAAATCGATTCTACTTCTGGATGGGCCTACCTCCTCCCAAATCGGCGATTACCCTTATTCACCCTCGTCTACTCCCCCGCCAGCGATGAATTGGTGCTAGAGGCCTCGTGTCCACCCCACCCGAAGCACCCCGAGTCCACGCTCGGACTCGCCCACATTGTGGTGTGGCGGTTGGTGGCGTGCGGGCGCGTGCTATCGTTCTTATCATCTACACTAGTGCGTGCGGTGTGTGTGCGTGTGAATGTGTTTGTGTACAGGCGGCCTGTCTCCTAGATAGCAGGCTGTCACGATGGCTGCCACCCAGCAAAAGCTATTCTTCAGGGCGAGGGCCCTGGACGTCAATAAGCCCATGCCAGTACTACGGACGGAAGATGTGCCAGATTTACCCGACTTCGCTGCCATCAACCGGGCGGTCCCGCAGATGCCCACCGGAATGGAAAAGGAGGAGGAATGTGTAAGTGCCATTTAGAAATTCTACTTTACCGGGCTGTTGTTTTGACTCTTTTTCGCTTTGTTTACCCTTTCAGGAACACCATCTTCAGAGGGCTATCTCCGCTCAACAAGCATTCGGCCGAGCTGTTGATCATGTCATCCCTACACCCGAAGTGTTTCTCATCCCTGACAATGAATACGATGAGCTGTACCCGGCGAATTGCAAGAGTCCTCGGAATTACATTCATATTCAGCTTCAGTCATTCGAGCAAGACTACCCTGAGTATGACATGGACTCTGAGGACGAAGAGTGGCTCAACAAGGAGAAACAAAAGCTGAACATCGACGAGACTCAGTTCGAGCAGATGATTGAGTGTCTAGAAAAGAGCGCGGGAATTAAAGTCAGCAACCTCAACGAAGCAAAGTCTCTTCTGAAAGGCGATGAAAGTGTAGTGATCTCCGTCTACGACTACTGGCTCAATAAAAAGTTACGCCTCGGGAAATCTCTCTTGCCAACTATTAAAACCGAGAAACGCGATGGATCTTCAGGCAACAACCCGTATATTGCCTTTAGGAGAAGAATTGAAAAGATGCAAACGCGAAAGAACCGCAAAAACGACGAAACATCATACGAGAAGATGTTGAAGCTAAAACGTGACTTTACAGCAGTTCGGTATGTTCGGCACGAGTGACATTAAACAGTGATTGCTAATTAGAAAACTATTTATGCAGTGATATGATGCAGTTGGTCAAGCGCAGAGAGTCGCTGAAACTCGAGCATCTGAAGAACACTTTTGAAGTTGTTGAAAAAAGGTAAACAAACCACCACCTGTGAATGAATGTAAACAATGTCGATCCTAATCACCGGCGATTAATTGTCAGGTATCGGATGGGCGATTACAATGGCCAAATCTACGGCGAGATCATGGCGGCCAGACAAGCGCAGTTGGCTGCCAGTAATCATGCCCGAGAGAAGGCAAACCGAATCTCCAAGGTTGGTGACGTGACGATGTGCTATTCATATCCCTTTTCTCCAAAACAATTTCTGATTAATTTTTATTTTTCAGAATGACGAAAATGCTCAAGCGAAGAGGAAGCGAGACTACAAAAAGCGACCCAAACAGGAAGCTGCAGTACCGCAGAGAGCGCTTCGTGAGACCGGCGAGTTCAGCTCAGATGATGAAAATGCCAACGATATCGTCTTTCAAGGTGGTCAAATTGCGTCGGACGAAAGTGACGACAACCCTGATGGTCAGTTTGCGTTCAAAAGGAAGAAGGGCTGCAACTACCAGGCGCCTCTGGTCGACCGGTTCTACAGTTGGCCCTGGGACTCACCGGAAGAAGGTGGCTCTGGGAACCCCAATTTCAGGTTCAACTTCACCACACTATCTCGTCCCCCTATACCAATTGGTTTTGCGCGGAGAAGGATAGGACGTGGTGGAAGGTACGTGCCGATCATTCTGCTCATATGAACCTCTAGAGTGATTGTTCTTTCTTGCTAGAATTATTTTCGATCGAGCGCTTACTGAATTTAATGATGAAAACAGTGCTGAGAACATTGAAAATCAATGGTAATGCTCTTGCCAATATAGAAATTGCATCTCAATGTCTAATGTTTTGTTTCTAAAACACCAGGCTTCACTTCAGGCCAGTACCTTCTTCTGTGGATGATGAAACACTGAGGGTGTACCGCTTCAATGGGGAAGCCTTTTCTGACGATGACGTTCCGCCTGAAGCTATAAATCGGCAGAATGAATCAACACTTGAACATCGTGTGTTTGACCACCACTTAAAACAGTTGTCAAGCCAGACAAATAGTGCTCTGTGCAATTCTCAACATTCCACAAGTGATAGCAACGCAAATTCATCGCCATCATCTTCATTTAAGCCACCAACACCGACATCAACAACATCCACATCCTCCTCCTCCTCCTCCTCATTATCATCATCCTCATCTGCAGCCGCTGCCGTCACCATCCTCTCGAGCAAGCCTGCCTCAACGCCTCAGAAAGAGTGTGAAAGCGGCGGATTTATGGTTGATATAAGCACGTCTCGTACTTTTTTAGAGTCTCTTCAAACCGATTTGAGTGACGCCCCGACGGTGAATAATGAAACCAAGCACGACTTCGACATGAGCCTCTTCAAGTCAGACGCGCTCTCTTCGATAGCTCGGCCAGCTGCTCCCCTCCTTAACCTTTGTGATATTTAGATGTCTCATCTTTCCTACGCTTACTTCCCGTACTTATTTCTTTTTACATACCCGGTTTGAGACACCGCCGTAATCAAGGGAAATGCTTAGTAGAGAACCACTCCTCCCCTCTTCCTCCTCATCCCCACTCCCCCGCCCACCTCAATTCAGTTCACTGTACAAACTACCCCCATCAGACGTCATTATCACCTTCTTGCCATTTGTTTACTGCGTACATACACTGACACACCTACACTACTTGTACAATTCATCTATTACCTGAAAAGAAATTCTATCTAGAAACAATTTTCAAATTATTAAAAAGATGCTGAACGAGCCTCTTTAAAACTCATAGTTGACGTTGAGCCTCGACACGGAGACCTCCTCTTCAAACTGCAGAAAGGAGGCGGTCGATCCAAAGTGACGCATCTGAATCGGTCTCATCTCATTCGACTGTTGTTCGGTTTTCCACTGCTTGATTGTTGATTTGCTGTCCCCAAACAAATGCATAATAAGTAACTGAAATGTTGAGCAAGTAATCAGACAATCCGGCACTCACCAAATGATGCTCATTGTGATGACCACAAAGAGGATAAATGCACATCCAATGGCGATCATGGCGTACATCCACACTGAATCCTGTTCTGTAGGTGGGATAGGATTAAGACATCATTTATCAATATTCCCTGTTTTACCTGGGTAGAACTTGGCCAGTTCAGTGGACAGAAATCTATTGGCTGGGCCTCGTGTTGAATTCATCGTCTTCATCACCTTCACCAGAGTGTCTGGCTTGAGCGGCGACTAAAATGCAACTGCCGCCTGTCAGGTGAAAGGGAAAAGAATCACTGAATCACTGCCGAATTGTTCCGGCAGATGTGTTGAGCAAATAGAGCAATCCCGTGGGAACTGTCAGTCAAATGATGGTTCAGCTCACGCGTTTGTTTCTATTGACATTGCAGGTCCTTTGGGTGCTCTTGACATTGCTACGCTAAACTTGAGTTTCCATTTTGTTTATGCACCTAAAAATGAGAGTCTTTGTTAGCGTTGAAAAAAGAAACGAAAAGAATTTTCCAAACAAAGTGAGGCGCCGGTTTACCATTGAATTTCAGTTCCGCTCAATTAGCACAGGTAAACAATTGGAGTAGTCTTCTTGAGTTCCATTTTCACACATTTTTCATTAAAGTGAAGGTGAAAGAATGAGGTTCTCAAATTGTGATGATTTAGAGAAGAGAGAAACATAGGCAAAGAAAAGTAGAAAATTCCCTCACTGTGAAATCAAAAATCAGTATCCGTGTCTGTGGAGAGGACGGGAGGCGGCGCCAAAATCACAGCGCGCTGTGATTGGCTGCTTTGAAGCCCCCCAAACTAACCGCCTGTCCGTTTGTTGGTGTCAATGGCACAGAGCAGCCGGTGAGTCAGTGGCGGTGATCTTTGGCCTTTTCACTTACCGTTCTCTTTGCATTCCTTTTCGCCAACTGATGTGCAAGTGGCGGTGACCGTGCTTCTACACAGCAACTGTTTTCAACCGAATCAACAAGATTTTTCAGTGTGTTTGTGTGTGGTGAACTTTGCCGAAAATGGACGAATCTTTGAACCCGATTTCCAGTCAAAACACCGACTTTGCAATTCCCTTTAACTCGACATCTGTGCTGGATGGAACAATGCCTGATCTGCTTGATTCAACGATTCCAAACAGTCAACATGGTATGTTTGTGTAGCTGATAAATAACATCACTAATTAACAACTTTGACTTTACAAATAGAACTGACTAAAAGTCACGCTGAACTGCAAGAGTTTATCCGAAATGAACAAGTGGTCGGTTTAATTGAAGAAGTGCTGGACAATATTGAAAGCAAGTTCATTGATGATCCAGTTACTTTACTACAAAGTCTAGTGCAAGACGAAGAAAGGAAAGAAAACATCGAAACAATTGCTTCTACTGAAGTCACTGCTTCTGATGATGAAATCACTGATCAACATGAGAAAAAGAACGAAAACATCGAATCAATTTCAGCTGCAGAAGTCATTACTGATGGCGATGAAAACAATGATCTTGATGAAAGTTATCTCTACGTCGACGAAAGCTTGAGCAAGTGCATGAAACGCCAGATGAACGAGTCCATCATGTCTGTTGGTGATCCAATGTTTACGGAAAGTAGAAAGCTGAAACATCAACAAAGTTTTCTGGAATGCACTGGTTCTTCTAATGACACAGTAAGTATTTGTATATCAAGTATAGCTTTTACTAACTAATTTATTTTTAGCATTCAATGTCAATTTCAGCGGGCAATTATAGTCTGTCCAATCTAGTGGAAGACATGGAAAATAGAAGTCGCCAAAAGGAGCTTCAAAACTATGAGCAAACAATTGCTTTTCTCCAAGCAGAAAATATTGAATTTGAGAAAGAACGGGCCCAGCTGAAATCCAAGCTTGAAGCAGAACGGAAAGAAAAAGAAAGCGTTCAGCAAAAGCTGAGTTTTTTTGAAGAGAATCAGATGAGTTTGCAGAAGACAATCAATTCTTTGGAGGAAAGATATGAACATCTTAAAAAGGAAAGGATTAACCTTGAAGAAGCGCTTTCAATGGCTCAGAAAAATTGGCAACTAGAAGCAAAAGAAAGGCAATCTCTTTCTCGCAGTTATGAGCAAGCAGTTGCCCATCGTCAAATGGAAAAGCTTGAATCTGAAAAGGCACTTGCTCAATTGAACTCTAAGTTTGAAGCTGAACAAAAAGACAAAGAAAGCGTACAGCAAAAGCTGAGTGCTTTTGAAGAGAATCAGATGAGTTTGCAAGAGACAATCAAATCTCTTCAGGAAAACCATGAACGTCTAAAAGAGGAAAAGATTCATCTTGAGACGGAACTTTCAAAGTCGAAAGAATATCTGCAATCAGAAACAAACGAAAAGCAAATTCTCTCTCGAAACTATGAGCAAACTATTGCCAATTTTCAAGCAGAAAAACTGGAGTTTGAAAAGGCACTAACCCAATTGGAATCCAAGCTGGAAGCCGAACAGAAAGACAAAGAAAGCGTACAGCAAAATCTGAGTGTTTTTGAAGAGAATCAGATGAGTTTGCAGGAGACAATCAAATCTCTTCAGGAAAACCATGAACGTCTAAAAGAGGAAAAGATTAATCTTGAAGAAGCGCTTTCAAAGTCAAAAGATCATCTTCAGTCAGAAACCAAAGAAAAGCAAACTTTGTCTCAAAATTATGAGCAAACAATTGCCCTTCACCAAGCGGAAAAGATTGAATATGAGAAAGCACTGGCCCAGCTGGAATTCAAGCTTGAAGCTGAACGGAATGCCAAAGTAAGCGAACAGCAAAAGCTGAGGGCTCTTGAAGAGAATCAGAAGAGTTTGCAGGTGACAATCAAATCTCTTCAGGAAAACCATGAACGTCTAAAAGAGGAAAAGGTTAACCTTGAAGTAGAGCTTTCAATGGCACAGAAAAATCTGCAAACAGAGGCAAATGAAAGGAAATCTCTTTCTCAAAGTTCTGAGCGAAAAGTTGCCAATCTTCAAGCGGAAAAACTGGAGTTTGAAAGGGCGCTAACCCAACTGGAATCTAAGCTGGAAGCTGAGCGGAAAGACAAAGAAAGCATACAGCAAAAGCTGAGTACTTTTGAAGAGAATCAGATGAGTTTGCAGGAGACAATCAAATCTCTTCAGGAAAACCATGAACGTCTAAAAGAGGAAAAGATTCATCTTGAAGAAGCGCTTTCAAAGTCAAAAGATCATCTTCAGTCAGAAGCCAAAGAAAAGCAAACTTTGTCTCAAAATTATGAGCAAACAATTGCCCTTCACCAAGCAGAAAAGATTGAATTTGAGAAAGCACTGGCCCAGCTGGAATTTAAGCTTGAAGCTGAACGGAATGACAAAGTAAGCAAACAGCAAATGCTGAGGGCTTTTGAAGAGAATCAGAAAAGTTTGCAGGAGACAATCAATTCTTTGGAGGAAAGATATGAACATCTTAAAAAGGAAAGGATTAACCTTGAAGAAGCGCTTTCAATGGCTCAGAAAAATTGGCAACTAGAAGCAAAAGAAAGGCAATCTCTTTCTCGCAGTTATGAGCAGGCAGTTGCCCATCGTCAAATGGAAAAGCTTGAATCTGAAAAGGCACTTGCTCAATTGAACTCTAAGTTTGAAAATGATAAACAAGAGCTTCTTGAAAAGCTCAAAGTATCTTTCCTTCAAACTTCTAAAATAGAGAAAGTTTTTGACGACAAGCAGCGTTCTTGTGAAAACTTGAGCGAGCAGCAGTCAAAGAAGATCATTGATTCAGTGAAAGCAAACCAAAGACTTATTGGCTCCATCAACAAACTTCTCGAAACGGTGAAAACGGACAAGCAGTTTGCCGAATCTGTCAAGTCAGATCAAGTCAGGAAAATACTGAGTACAATTCGTGAAAAGTAAGCATTTGCTATTTTTAACTCTACACTTTTACTAATGTTTTAAACTTATTACAGGATAAATAAAAACATTTCGGAGCTTGAAAAAGGACAACTTGGACTTCCTGGCCCATCTTCCTCTTCCTCAGGCATGGTGCTTTCCGTAAAGAACCCTCCACCGACTGCTCCCAAGCCAAAGATGCCAGCTTTGTCACTAAGAAATCCAACCGGTGGAAGTTACTCGGATAACAAAGAGAACGCTTAGGACTTGAGCATCATCCTCCATTCAATTTGTATTTTACCATTTTCTTCCTTTTCTTTATGTTTAAACACCACAATGCACAATCCAGTTTATCACCCTCGATTTTATATTACCTTAATGCACGTACTTGTAAAATATTTTATGCTTTGTAATCTGTAAAATACAAAATTCGCCTATATACTTGAATAGACAAAAAGCAGTGCGGGTGAGTAGTTGTCTGTTGAAGAGCACCGGCTGCGACAGGAGCGGCCGCAGGAAGTGCTCTGCCTGCTGATGCTTCAGAACGGTGGCGGGTGATGCAGCCACTGATCCGGAGAAGTAGTGCACCGAGTTGGGCCCTAAGAACAGGGATTGGATCCGCCGGCGATCGACTCCGAAAGTTCGAATTACTATTTAGACCCAGGCTGCTCAGTGCTGGCATTCCACGCTTGTTGCCGAATCGTCCACCACTACTTTGCCATTATTTCAGTCAGTTGCCTATTTTTCTTTGACTTATTGTTCTACTGACCAGTGGCTGGTCCTCAGAGCAGCATGCCCGGAACACCGTCCTCCTCCTCGGAGGATCTCCTCAATAACAATGGCAGCTCACATGAGAAGCAGACGAAGGCGGCGGCGTGCCCGCCGAGCAGCAGTGCCGCCAGCACGGACAACAATGTACGGCATTTGCCCTGAGGGCACCTTTGTTTTGTTATCTTCTGCAGACCATTTAAAAGGCACCACTTGTTGCAGCACCCGCTCGGCGCTCTCTCGGCTCCCCTCGCACTACCTGTCACCGTGCACCGTACACCGGTGCAGCGTGGCGGGTCGGCGCAGACGATGGGCCGATGGCGTGCACTGCCACCGTCGTCACCGCTGTCACCGTTGGCTCTTTAACTAACACTTCTGTATGTATTCTCTCTCTCTTCTTTCCCCCTTCACTCTGCAGGTGGACAAGTACGAGGAGCTGGCGATGATCGGCTCGGGAGCCTATGGAACGGTGTTCAAGGCGCGAGACCGCAACAATGACGGCCAGATGGTGGCGCTGAAGAAGGTGCGCGTTCCCCTAGTCGAAACCGGCGTTCCTATCAGTATTCTCAGAGAGGTTGCTCTGCTCCGGCAGCTGCAATCATTTGATCATCCAAATGTAGTCAAGTAGGCAACAGTTTGAAGTGATTGCCACCCCCCATCAATTAACCCCCCTCTTTACGTTTTCATCTCCATCTGAAGACTACTGGACATTTGTCACGGTCATAGTTCGCAACAGGACAAGCAATTTATTTTATTTTTGGTTTTCGAGCACGTCGAACAAGATCTGTGCACCTACCTCCAGAACTGCCCTTCCCCTGGTCTGGGTCCTGAGATTATAAAGGCGAGTGAAGAGTGCTGCATGAGTGGATTTCAGTTGCGCAGACAACGGCGAAACAACGGAATCTGAACGAATGTGTCTGTTCTCTTTTTTTCTTCTTCGCAGGACTTGATGTTTCAAATACTGACCGGGGTGTACTTTCTGCACTCCAATCGAATCGTCCATCGAGATCTGAAGCCGGCGAACATTCTGGTGACCAGCACTGGCCGCATCAAGGTGGCCGACTTTGGCCTGGCCCGAATCTACGCGCAATCGGCAAAGTTCACCGCAGTGGTGGTCACCCTGTGGTACCGTGCTCCCGAGGTGCTGCTCCAGTCCAGCTACTGCAGTGCGGTGGACATCTGGGCGATTGGCTGCATCTTCGCCGAGCTGTACCGTCGAAAGCCGCTCTTCTGTGGACAGTCGGAGAATGACCAGCTCTTCAAGATCTTCGACACCATTGGCTCTCCGCTAAAGTCCGAGTGGCCGAGAGACTTGTCCGTTCCGTGGGAGAACTTTTCCAACTTTAAAAGACGCGACCTGAAAAGTATTATGAAGGACCTCTGCACCAATGGACAGGAGCTTTTTGAGGTAGTGCTGCTAAGACTGTAATTTCCCCTTTCCTTTTCTACAGCTTTTTATTTGTATTGCTTTCTAGAAAATGCTAACTTTCAACCCGGATAAGCGAATCAGCGCAAAGAAAGCCCTGGAACACGAATACTTCAAAGAGATGCGCCAGCAACAGGTACCTTGAATGTATCATTTCTTGAATTTTGTCTTTTTGCCTTAAAGGGAAACCTGGAGCTTGTAAAACTCTGACAATCATATTTTGTTGATAACTGCTGCTTGAAAACGGTAAACTCATAAATTGCATTTCAAGTAGTCATCCCAATGATCATCGTCACCTCGATGCTGTGTCGTGGACTACTGGCTACTGACAACAGTTTTTTCCTTTAAAATAAGAAATAATCACTAACTGCCCGAATCATTCTCACTCAATACTCCCCATCACTGCCCCCTGATTCCAAGTGTTTTCCAATCTGCGGTTTTTCTGTCATTTCTTCTTCCCTAAATAAATCACCACTTTTTGAATTTTCCGCTCATTTCTTTGCCGGGAAGTTTCTCGCCGGCGGTTGTTTATACTTTCTGGAAAGTAGTAGTCAGCTAACACAGCTGACTGTCAGCGTAAATCTCCGCCGCCGCCGCTGCAGCTGTTGATAGCTTTCACCCCGGTGACTACACCTCCTCCTTCTCATCTTTCTTCTGATTCCGATTCAGCCCGAAAAGATGTCCCTTCAAACGGCCAACTGGAACTACCTGGGCAATCAGTTTTACAAAAAGTTTGAAATATGTCAAATGCTCTGGAATGGCATCATAAACCTCGAGGACTATGTCATCGCCGCGGCGCCATACGGCGGACCAATCGGTAAGGAAATAACTTGGATGAAAAAAAATTGACTACCATATTGAATGTTGTTGCCTTTTCTTCATTTAGCTCTTATGAGCAAGGACAATGTGTCGCGAAAGCAGACCAAGACGACCATTTCGATATACTCGGCAATGGGCGACTTGCTCTCGGCTTTCACATCTCACGAGGATATTCTGCAAATCGGCTGGTCCGTGAAGGAGGACTTGGTGTGCATTCAGGCCAATGGATTCGTCAGCCTGTACGACCTCTCAGGAGCACAAATCAACACGGTGACACTTGACCAGGAGATTCGCGACGCCAAAGTAATCGAAGGGCGTATTTTCAACGGCCACTACGGCACCGGAATCGCCATTCTCACCACCTCTTTCACCTTTTACCTGTACAATAACATCTATGAGCTGAAGATCAGACGGCTCGCAGAATTGCCCTTCTTTCACACTGCACCACTGTGCTGGGACGTGATATCATCTGACAAGGACACCAAACTCATCGTTTCCAAGGAGGACAAAGAGGTGGCCATTCTCAAGTCGCTCGACGTCAGTTACCAGATCATCAATCATCTCAAGGAAGAGCTACCAGAGGCCATCACCATGATGAGTCTGTCCTTTGACTTTACGCACATTTGCTTCTTCACCGAATCTGGCCGGCTGATGTTGGCAAAGACGGAAAACAATGTCGCCAGTCACTACAGTGTATTTGAGACGGACTGCAAAAAAAAGTTAAAACAACTAGCCTGGTGCAGCAACGACGCCGTCGCCGTACACCTGGAGGACTTTATCTTCTTCGTCGATCTAAACAAGAACTGGTTAAAGTACCCCACTTACTCAACAGTGCAGCTGGTGCAGGAAATTGACTGCATTCGCGTGGTGGACAACCAGTGCCAGGAGATTATCAAGAAGGTGGAAAGTGTGGCGATTGAAATCTTCAAGATTGGCTCTTTCTCCAGCGGCGCCAATCTGCTGGAGGCAAATCGGCTGTTTGAGCTGCAGAACCACAGGGCGGACGACTACATTCGCCTGGTGCAGGACAAGAAGGAGATGCAACGGGCGGTGAACATGTGCCTGGAGGCGGCCGGGCACGAGTTTAACATTGCCACGCAGAAGATGCTGCTGCGAGCGGCGCTTTTCGGCAAGAGCTTCACCCATCAGATGGACCCGAAGTACTTTGTGGACATCTGCCAGAAGTTGAAGATCCTCAACGCCATTCGCCGACCGAGCGTCGGCATTCCATTGACCTTTTACCAGCTGGAGGTGCTCACCACGCACGGCTTGATTGATCGACTGATCGAGCGGCGGCACTTCCTTCTGGCGCTGCGCATTGCCGCCTTCCTAAAAATAGCCCCCGAAGAGGGCGACATTAAGATTCTGACGAAATGGGCATTCTTCAAAGTTCGACAGCAGGACATTAGCGAGGAGCAGATTGCCAACGACATTGCCAACAAGCTGCAGCACTACTCGGGCGTCTCGTACGCGGAAATTGCCAATCAGGCCATTGAGTATGGCCGTAAGAATCTCGCCATTCGCCTGCTTGACTTTGAGCTCAAGCCGACGGACCAAGTGCCGCTGCTGCTGAAGCTGAAGCAGTACCGAATTGCCCTGCAGCGGGCCATTGAAAGTGGCGACACCAATCTGATTCACGCAGTCATTCTCAAGCTTAAGGACATTCACTCGCCCATGGAGTTTATCATGTCGATTCGTGAATACCCCGTGGCGTATGCGCTCTACCAAAAGGTAAGAGGGAGAGGGAGAGATGGCAGGAAAACACCACACTTCAGCTTAGAGTGTCTGATGTAATCGAGTTTTTTATTTCGCATGCAGTACTGCAAGACAGAGGACAGGGAAAAGCTTCGGAATATCCTCGATCAGGAGGACGACTTTGTCGCCGAGGGGCTGTACTGTCTGGAGCAAAGTCTATCGTCGTCACAGAGCAGCAGCAGCACCTCTACACTGGCTGTCAATCAGGACAGCCGAAAGCACAAGCTCAGCATGGTCACTGCGGCGATGGATGTCTTCAAGAAGTCGAAGAATGAGTTTCTCTCGGTGCACTCTGAAGAGTACGTTCGCCTGTTGCGGTACCAGCAGAAAATGGAGGACCGCTTTCCCTCGAGGAAGTTCTTCGGCCTTTCAGTGCAGGACACCCTTAGTGCACTGCTTCAGCAGAAGGAGTACAAGCTGAGCGAAGAGCTGAAGAAGGAGTTTAAAGTGCCTGACAAGCGCTACTACTATCTCAAACTGATGACTTTGGCAGAAATTGGAGAGTGGCTGGAGATAGAGAAGCTATCGAAGGCCAAGAAGTCGCCCATTGGCTACGAGGTACGCTCATTAGCTGCAGTTATTAGCTGACGACGAAAAAACCCTTTACTTTTGCCACGTCAATTGGCAGTGACAGCTCTAACTAACGTGGCTTCTTTCTTTCCACCACTTTTGTACTTTTGTAGCCATTTGTGGATGTCTGCATTCAGCACCACAAGCCGTACGAGGCGCAGAAGTATTTGCCCAAAGTTCGGGATGAGAACAAAATTAAGTACTACGTAAAGACTGGGTAAGTAGGGGACAGGGAGAGGAGGAGGAGGAGGTGGTGGCAGACTGTCTGTCTGTCTGCTACTTTCCCTCCCTCCATGCCAACTGATGGCTGATCCTTCAACACTAATTGAGTCATTTCCTCATTAGCAACTTGGAGGATGCGGCCAGGTTCGCCGCCGAGAAGAAGGACGCTCGAGGCGCTGCAGTACATTCTCACCAAGTGCGGCCCGGCGAACCGAATGCTCGCCGACAAGGTACGCAGCATGATGACGCAGATTAAGTGATCTTTTTCTTCTTTTCTCCTTCCCCCCACGGGCGAGGCAGTCCTGTGCGCCCTCGTCCGGGTTGGGTTGGGGCTGAGCAGTTCCAAGCAGTGCCTAAAGAGCAATAAAGTGCTGCTGCATGATGCAGTAGTGGTGGTGGTGGTGGTGGTGGTGGTGGTGGTCGGCCACTGCCGCCTCTGCCGTCGCCGCATCCATTAGACGCAATGAAATGAGACAGTGTCTCAGTTTTCGATTTGTCTGCTGCCGCATTGCCAGGCAGGCAGGAAGGCAGGCAGACACTGGCTGGCTGGCAGAGGCAGTCACTCTGTCTGATGGCATCAGTTGGCACTGGAGCCCCCGAACGCTCCACTCTTCCCTCTTCTGTGGCTTGCACTCTCGGCGTTGGTACGCACGCGTTCACCTACATAATCGCACTGGCGCCTAATTGCGTCTAGTGCCAGTGCCCGTCTCTTTCTCTCTCTCCGAGCAAAGAAGAAGTGGCAGACGTTGGGGGAAGAGAGCAGAGCAAGACGCGCGTTCCCTTTCTTCGAAACAATGTTTTTACTTTTTTGAGCCACTTGCTACATGCTAACTGTCCGTCTGTCTGGTTGTTTTGCTCAGAGTTGGCGGTGTTGGCAGTGGTCGGGGACAGGCCATCGTCTACGTTCTTCCCATTCGCGACTGCCTGTCCGCCACGAAGACAATGAAGTGGTGACGGCAGTCTCCTTCTCCATTGCCATTGCAGACAGTCTAGTCTGGCGGACGATTACGAAATTGGCTTGCTGCTGCTGCTGGCAGTGGGTGGTGGTGGTGGTGGTGGTTACATTCATTCTCTTTCCCCTTTCGCGAGCACCACTGTCTGTCTGTAGACCACTGGAAAAGTCAACTCAGCACCGATAAGTGTAGATAGAGAGGCTGCCAGCGGGTAGTGCTGCTGCTGTTGTTGGCCTGGCCTGGCCATCAGTAGCAGCATCAAGCAAGCCATCACAGCCATCCAGCCAACCATCCCAGACAGACAGACCGACCGACGTGCTGTGCACTGTGTTTGTCGAACTTACGTGCGCTTGTTTGTCTTCCACTTGGACTTGCACTTTGATTTGTTGTTGTCGTCTGTTTAGTCTACTCAACTACTACTGCTCTGCTACTGCTGATGTTGCTGCTCCAGCAGCTTATCTGCAGTCAGCCGAAGCCAATTTACAGCAAATTAGAAATGGTCTCTCTCGCCCCTTTGCACTATCTGTGCCACTGGCCTCCAACAACAACAGTTAGTACAGACAGGCATGGTAGTAGCACTTTGGTAGTACCATCGGCGGCGCGCGCGCGTGAATGGCGCAGGCAGAGTTTGTGTGAAGCCTAAGACAAAGTCTCTCCGGTGCAAAGGTCGTAGACGGTAGAAGTCTGATGCTGTCTGCGTGTGTGTGTAGACTATGTGGAATTTACCCATTGTCAGCGAGGGATGAAAGAAGAAGAAGAAGCGAAGGAGAGGCGACCAGCCGTACCCCTGCACCTGTGTTTGCGTGGGATCAACCTTGACCGCGCCGTGTCTGCCTAACGAGCCAATGAGCAGCGAACAACAGCTGCAGCAGAAGAGACAGGATGGCGAGACAACTAAATGGTGCTGGTGTGGTGGTGGCAGAGCTGCAACTAAATTAGACGAATGTCGTCTGGGAGGCACAAACACACACATACATTCACACACTGGCTGGGCAGACTACAATTCGCAAGAAGTCTCCGACTGGAAGCACCACCGACTGCCGACTTGGTCAAAAGAGTGCCTGTCTGCAGCAGTTAGACAAGGCGAGTGGCCAAAGAGAAGAGCAGAAAGGCTAAATGGTAGTGCTGTGGTGGTACTTTTCTTTCTCTGAATTCCCGAATGCTGATGCTCTCTGTGCCTGGGCTGCCTGAGTGCTGCCACTGTCTGTCTGTCTGACTGTGTCTGTGTCTGTTGGCCTGTCTCGAGCAGCCAAAGAGGTGACGGACAGCGCGAGGAGTCCTCGCCGAGGACACCGTTGGTGGTGGTGGTGGCACTGGCTGCCATTGCTGCCGCTCTTATGAACCAGACTACTACAGACGGACAACATGACCATGTGCTGGAAGATAGGACGACAGCAGCAGCAGCAGTATTGCAGAGAGAAGGGCGCGACGCCCTGACAGAGTGCTGCTTCGCTGCTCTGTGCAGTCTGCACATCGATGGCTGCTGCTGGTTCAGTCGCTCTATTCCTCCGCTCCTTCACCACCACCAGTTTCAGTCGCTCTCTCACTCATTTCATGCGCGCTGACTCGGTCGCAGGCTCATAGGTTTGTGTGAGTGTGTGTAAGTGTGTAACTTGCTATTGCTAGACGAGACAGACAGACTGTACAGACATCGTCTGGGGGGATTCAGAAGAAGCCAGTCACAGTCTGTGCAGCCTGGCCTCTCACCAATCGACGACGACGACGACGACGACCACGACGACGGCAGTGGCTGAGAGGGCAGAGACGACGGCGGAGAGGCGACGACGACTACACTAATTCACTTGAATATGCGCACTCTTCGAAGGAAAGTAGAATATCTTTGGTGGATACTTCACCAGACTGCTGCCGCTGCTGGTGTCGACACCAGCCGCACAGAAGCATAGAAACGCGATGATGAAGATAGCGATTTTCAGCGATGACGGCATGACACGGTGATGGGCACACTAGGAAACCTCGCTGTCCAGCCGAATCGAGTGCGCTCTCAGTTGCCCAGAGACGACCAGAAGAGCTATGCAGGAGAGTCGGAGAAAAGGTCGTCACCGAGGGTGTCTGTCTCGCAGTAGCAGCAGCACCACACAGTAGGATCGCGTTGCTCGGCGCTAAACAGATCAGCATGGCTGATTTTTGCAATGACCACAAAGACGATGCGGCACCGGGTCGGCAAGCTTGGAGGCACTCAGTGCCGTCAGTGGCTCCCATGCAGGCAACTGACTCATCGGCGGTCAGGTCCGGTTCCGGTACACTGTACAGTGGAGATGCCATCGAGACTCATTCTCTTTCTCCCTTTCTCTTTCTTACCCTGCCCCGCACACACTCTCTCGGTCGGTTTTCTCCCTTGCCGAACTGTACATGCTCAAGGCTGAGGACGTGTGAAGTGAGTCAGTGAGTGGCACTGTGTATGTGTGTGTGTATGGCACTCTTTGGCCAACTCTGGTGCTGACGTACTTCTCTGCCATCAGCAGCACCACCACTAGTGCCATCAGGAGAAAGAGCAGTCTAATTGTCTCTTTTTCTCCCTTTCTGTGACTGTCTGGAAGTGAATGAATGGGCAGACGGAACGCGTACAGCAGTGCAATGCAGGGGTAGCAGACAACAACAAGGTCGCCGATTGGCTGCTGCTGCTCACTGAGAAGTGCGAAGTGCTCGGCGTCGGCACTGAGATTGCCATCAGACACTGAGATTCAGCAGCAGCCACCACCAGGTTCAGGGTGCTGATGAAATCATTGAGTGGAGGTTCTCGAGGTCAAATGGCGCCAGTGGTGCCAGTGCTGCAAGAGTCGTCGTAGACGTCCTCGTCGACGAGTAGTGGACATGCTGCAGACTCTCGTCCGCCTGGAGAACGGCAGCGACGGTGCGCTGTCCTCGGATACCTCCTCTCCTCCTCTCCTTCTCTCTCTCTCACTCCTGGCCTGCCCTCTTCAGACGAAAGATCCCCCCTGTCGCGGATTGTCTGTCTGGATTCTCTCCCTGAGTGCTGTCTGTAGAGTGAGTGGCTGCAGCAGCAGTGCCGTCTACCTCTACTTCCTCGCTACCACAAACACGTCGGCGACGGCCTGTCTGCTGCCGTATACTGCTTCGGCTGCTGTTGCTGTTGAAACCCAGCGTCGCTTCGAAGAGAGAGAGAGAGAGAGAGAGGAGAGAGAGGCTAAAGCTAGGCTGTGTTCGGTAGTCTCTTCAGTCTAGCTCGCCTGTCTGTTCTGTTCTGCCTCGCACATCGTGTTTGTACCTCGGATGTGCCGCCGCCGCAGCAGCAGCCGCCGACACAGCCGCAGCCGAAACAGCAGCAGCATCCACCGCCGTGATCACCACCATCTCCATCACCAACAGCAGCGGCGGCAGCCAAGAACAGAGTGAAAAACAGACAGTGCAAAGTGCTCGTCTCTTTCTTCGACTTCTTCTTCTTCTTCGTGTTTGCCAACGCGGTCCTCACAGATTTCCCGCGGACAAGACGCAGAAGAAGAAGTTAGAGTCAAATTCGAGGGCTGCAGCAGCCGTCGGCCTAGAGTTAGAAAGAAGAAGAAGTTTGAAGAATCACCACCCTTGCAGCTGCATTCCTTCCCATTGCCGCTTATCAGTCATCTAAAAATATTTTTTGTATCAAGAGATATATTCTACCAAAAAAGTAAAAACAACTACCCAAAAATCAAGAATTGCCTCGAGACGGAAGACACCGTCGACCGTCGTCGGTCTGTGGACGAGCGCCTGTCACCGCCGCTGTCGTCGTCGTGGTGGCCCTTATCAGCGTCGACAAGGCCGTAATCCTTTACGGCTCAAGCCTCATCTGTGATCATCTTCATCAATGTAGCACTTGTCTTTTCATTTCTCTCTTTCTTTTTCTTGTGGTGATCTCCTCTCATCCTGCTCTCTACTGGTGTTTCCAAAACACATAGCAATTCCATTTTCCCTCCGTCTCCTTCGTCATCATCTTTTCTTTTCTCCATCACCATTTCTTGTCGGAATCCATTCGTCTCACTTTCTGGTCTCGAACCCTTCTTCTCTCACTTCAAAGGATCATCATCATCAGCGGCAGCCACTGCAAAGCAAAGCAACCATCATCATTATCATTATCATCATCATAACCAGCCACAAGACTTGACCAAACCGAAGGCCGCAATCAACAAACAACACACACACACACACAGACGGACAAAGCTGGCAAACAGTCATTCAGTCTAGAGACTACACCGCACCAGTCGCACAACAAACTAGTTTCCAGTCTTTCAGCTATTATAATTCTCACTTACCAGGTAAGTGTTTTGTTGTCTCAAAAACCGATGCTGACACAATGCAAACGCACACACTACGCTGACTCGGTCTCACTGACGACCAAAACTTGTCATAGGAGCTCATATGAGAAACCGATCCACTGATCTGACCAGTCGTAATTCTTAGGAGAGAGAGAGAGAGAGGTGGATGATAGTGGCAGACAGCGGTGGTAGTCTTGTAACCAGGCAGTTGCACCCGTTGACGACAAACTGCCTGCTCTCTTGCAGCAGCACTAGCACTACTCGTCAGAGTTGATTGCCGTCGTTGCCGCCATTCGACTAGCCAACAGCAGCAGTTGAGTTCACTTCATTTGACACTGCTACGACGGCAGCACCCGAAATCGTGCTACTCGTACCGTTGAAATACTTTTCTTCTTTTTCTTTTTCTTTTCGACTGAACTGAACTCTGAAAACTTCTCCACCCGTCCCTTGTCGATGTCCGCCAGGACGCCAGTCACTTTTCGCGCGCGCGTCTTCTGCGCGGCAGAATCGGCGGCGGCTGCAGCGGTGTTGTACAACGCCAGTTGATCGGGTGCATTATTCGGGTGTCTGCTGCGTCCTGCCGTCGGTCGTACATTTTGCTTATGCACAACACACACACACACACACTCTCACCCCAAGCCCGCGCCAGCTATACATGAGTTTGAGGCTCTAAAAATATGTCAAGTATATGAATGCAAATACCGTCTATCCTGTCTGCAACTATGGTGCAGTCTGCCAGCGTGTTCTGTTTATACTACTCAGACTACTACTACTGTACAAGCGAGAATACACTGCAGAAACACATACAGAAAGCGAGAAATAGAGTTTGAGAAAGAGAAAGAACAGAAGCTGCTTCCATTGCTGGCGCACTTCTACTTTCTTTTCTTTCCTTTCCTTTCCTTTGCCCCACCGCTACCAGACAAATGATGCCAGCGCAGTAGAATGACTTTACAGCCATCATACAATGGTGCTGGTGCTGGTGCTGGTGCTGGTGCTGATGCGGCTGATGCTGTTGTTGCGGAGACAAAACCGAGCAGTGCCGTACAAATAGTGCACCATCGGCGAGACAAGCCATCAACATCAGCAGCAACATCAGCAGGAGCACTCAGTTGACTGGCCGACCAGAAGCTATCAGGAGGCAGTGTCTGCCTGGCCTGCTGCTGTTTGACTGCTGCTGCTGTTGCTGATCAATTGATACATGTTGAGGAGATTAGATCAGCAGATAGGCAGATGGGCTCAGTCAGTCAGTCTCAATGTCAGGCCGTTGCCGTCGCCGATCGTTGTGCAAGGCAGATCGTACACACCGAGAGACGACAGGGAGAGAGAGAGTGTACATGTATAGAGTATGGACTGCTGACAGCAGACAGACGGACAGACAGAGGGACAGGCCAGTGGATACAACTGATTGGAGACAGCCTATTAATTACCATACACAGACAGACCTGCACAAGCACTCACTCACTCACTGACTTCCACTTTTCCATCCACTCTTACAGGACTCTTTTTCTCACCCTCTAAACCACATGCATTGGCAGGCGCTGTCCAGTGGTCCTGCTCTGACACGATTCCGCTTCCTCCTCGGCGAAGCCCTCCGGTTCTCCTGCTGATGACGACGACGACAAGGACGAGGACGCAGTCCTTTTCTAGCCCTCAAGCACCTGGTCGTCTGTGATTTGCCCCCCTGTTTCGCCTGGTGTGATGTTTGCAGTTGTTGTATGAACAGGCGAACTGGCCCCCTCCCTTTGTGATGACCTCCACTCCCCCAATGCCGACGTGCACACCGCAACCAACTGGTCAATGTTGCCTTGACTCCCCTCGCTCTATCTATCCCACTCTCACTCTCACTCTCTCACACCTTCACTGTTGCATTGTTGTTGTTGTGAATTATAATGTTTATTAGCTACACGCGTCCTCAGAAACCACCACCTCCACCACCACTACAGCTACTACTACTACTACTGATCATTCTCATCGTCGACTTCACCGGTAAGTGTGTGTGTGTGTGTTGTGATTGTGTCAACACACAACGAGAAAGAGAAAGAGAGAAACACCGGCGCCCACGTGGTCGCAGTTACAATCGCGACTAAAACTGACAACTGTCACTATACATTTTCCCTCTTTTTTCTCTTTCTTTTTCTTCATTTTCCCGGTTGCACCACAAATAGCTGGAGCCAATGCATTACGATGTGCCTACTTAAAGCTGGAAAGCAGTTCCGGGACTGAGGACGCCGCTGACCTCGAACCGAGCATCACCTCTGCAGATTTTGGTGAAACAGTTGAAGCAGCAGAGCAGATCCGCTCGGTGCACTGTGGCGAAGAAGGCAGCTACTGCTTCGCACTTTGGCACTCGGTTGACCCCAGCAGACAGCACACTACTTCCCCTTCCCCTTCCATTACTCACTCAAGCCACCGACTGATCGCCGCAGGTAATTCTTGAGAAAGGGTTTTCTTTTAAAAAATGCAAAACACTGACTTAAACTTCTACTCGTAGGCTGTTGGAACAATACACAAGACACCTTCTGTAGTCAATCGCAATGTCTAGCACTTCGCAAGCCATCAAAGGCTCTAAATGACACTAAATTCTGCTGCTGCTCTGGCAACCTGTGCAATTCCAAGCTTTCTTCTGGCGTCAGTGATGCACCTGTAGTAGTCGACGTCATTGAAGAAGAAGAGCACCAGCATCTGAACCTTGAACTCCAGTCTGGTAAGTCTAACATTGATCTCAAAAAACCTCTTTTACTGATTCAAACTCTTTTACCCCTTATTATAGTAAATATTGTTGAAGAAATAGTCCGCCATCCTCTACTTTTATTTGTGTTGATCTTCACTCTTTTCATCCTTACTGTGATCCTAGTTTTTACATTATGCTACAAGTCGATTCTCTCTAGTAGCAGCAATCTACTGAAGCACGGCAAAGCCATGGACTCCCAGCACCTACTTGAATCTCAGTCACATCAGTCGACATCACAACAACAACAACACCATCACTTTTCATCCGCACCACCAAGGTCATTTTCATCCTCCTCATCCTCCTACTCTTCGTCCTCCTCTACCACCTCTCTCAACACCAGCAGCATGTGTGCAAACAAAATGCTCGAAGCATTGTCTTTTGAGGAGCTGGTCGGTCGCGGCAAATACGGCCAGGTTTGGAGGGGCCAATTTCGAAATGGCGACAGCAGCACATCGACCACAGTGGCCATCAAGGTGGTTGCCGAGCAGAACAAGCGCTACCTGGTCAACGAGTGTCGCATCTACAGTTTGCACCGGGCCTTCGTCGAGGAGAGCACCATGGCGCGCTACTACGGCTACACTGAACGACTGAGTGATGAGGGCAAGCGGGAGTACTGCATGGCCATCGAGTACGGCCACCAGGGCTCACTGTACGCCTACCTGCAGGCGCAGACGCTCGACTGGACGGCGCTCTGTCGGCTGCTCAGGTCACTCGCACAAGCAGTGCCTACCTGCACACCGAGCAGACACTGCAAAGCCCCAACACAACCAACACTCCTAAGGGAAAGGTGATGCCTAAGCCGAGCATCGTCCACCGAGACCTCTGCTCGCGCAATGTGATCGTCAAGGCGGACGGCAGCTGCATGATAGTGGACTACCAGTTTGCCGTGCCCTTTCTCAACAACAAGCCGCTCTTTCTCGAGAGCGAATTCGCCGCCCATGGCCATGGCCATCACCAGCGACACTCGGCGGCGACAGTGGTGGGAACGCTGCGGTACCTAGCACCCGAACTCCTTGACGGAGCCATCAACCTGAACCACGCAGAGTCGGCGCTGAAGCAGGCGGACATCTACGCGCTGGGACTGATCTTCTGGGAGGTTGCCAGCCGGTGCGCTGACCTTTACCAAGGCATCGACGTACCACCCTACCAGGCGCCCTTTGAGCTGGAGACCGGCGGTCAGGAGCTCCGCCAGCAGCTCACCTTTGACCAGATGCGCGTTCTCGTCAGCCGCAACAAGGCGCGGCCGCTCTTTCCCGACATCTGGAAGGACTCCAATCCGGCCATTCGCCTACTGAAGGAGACTATCAACGAGTGCTGGGACCAGGAGCCGGAGGCGCGGTTGACGGCGCTCTGCATCAAGGAGCGCCTCGCCGAGCTGCCCGCTCTCTGGAGGAAGTTCAAGTCGGAGATGACCATGAGCTGCTGTGTCGTCTCCTCGTTGCAGCAGCTGAAGAGCATTGAGAACACACTGAATCACAAACACGGTGCATCTTCCGGACTGACAGTGGCCGTCGCTGGTGGCTGCACCGGCGGCAAGGCTGATGGTGCTCATGGAGGGCACTGTCACCATCCATTGAAGTCCTCCAACTCGAGCATTGTCCTCAACGAATCGCTGGAGTCGACGGCGTACCCTGTGAGCACTTGTTACATCAACAAATTCGAGAACTCTCTGCACTACAAACACAACGGCCACCACCATCTGCTGCACCATCCCTATCACAAGCACCACTTTTACCAGATCAACCTGACAGCTAGTGCTGCAGGTGGCAGTGCTGCTGGTACTGCTGCTGCTGGCGGCAACATCAACACCAAAAAGATGGACCTCAACTCGACTGTGGAGAAGAACATGCAGGCCGCCAGCTTAGCCGCCGCCACCACCAGCGCCCGCAGCAGTCCCAGCGGCGAGCAGATGCAGCTGTCCAAGGTGACACTGCCGTTGCAGCCTCATCAGGCGAGGAACCTGTGCATTGAGCGAAACCTAATGTCGGATACTTCAGACGAGTACGACGGACTGCTGGAGCAAGGACTGAAGTTTCAACGCAAATCGTACATCAAGAGCAACATCAGAGACACCGAGGAGGATGGAGAGGAGAGAGGCCACCAGCGAGGTGATGCCACCGGCCAGGACGAGGAGCAGTCTGTTGGGGGTGGTAATGGCGGAGGTTTCAGCCGTCACCATCACCACCACCCGCACTACCCGGAGAACCGAACGCCGCTGATTCGACCGCCACTTCCGCTGCCTATCAGCTACGTACAGAATGAGATGAGCAGTCAGCAGCACGTGAAGACAAAGGAGACCAACAAGCTTCAGAACCGAAACGATCTGTCGTGCGGCCAATGTCCTCATCCGGAAAAGGCAGCTCTTCTGCCAGTTCGAGCATCTTCGAGTACATCAAACAAAAGTTCAATCTGGCTTCGCATTTGAACAAGTCGATGAGAGAGAAGCTGGCGAGCAAGCACAACAGCAGCTCGGCGGTCGCAGCAGCAGCCGCATCGGCCAAACAGAGCAGCAGTGCTGGAGGCAGTGAACGTGGTGGTGGTGCCAGTGCTGGAGGTGGAGGTGGCCTTATCGAAGAGTGGAAGGAGAACGTCGGCCCTGATGAAGACCTGGAGATTGCCGCTGTGAGGATAGGCACGCTGCTGTACGCCAAAGATCGGGCGACCACCAGTCTGGAGTACTCTAACCAGAGTGTCAATGTACGCACTCCAGTTCCCAGCACCACTGGAATTGTGCTGGCTGGGGCAGTAGTGGTTCCCAGTGGCAGTGGCAGTTACCAGTCACCGAACAGTGCACCATCAGGTTCAGTGGACGGCAACAGCAGCAGCAGCAGCAACAACAATAACAACAACATCATCAGCAACGGCCATTCGCTTTCCCAGCTCGTATCGAACCTGTCAGCAGGCGGCAACTCATCATCACCACTGATCTCAGCACCTGAATGTGATCTATCCACCACCATGGACATTCTCTCAAACATGGACAAACTGGCCCAACTGACTACCGTCACCAGCACTATCCCCAGCAACGCCAACTCCAACTCCAACCACAGCACCAGCCTAAGTACTCCGAACAACAACAACAGCTGCATCCAAAACAACAACCGCATCGACAGCAGTCTGAGCAGTATCTTTCTGGCGGGCAAACCTCTCCTCACCACCACTTCTGCCATCACTTCGGAGCTGATTGTGGACGAGTCTCAGCTGTTGCACTGAAAGCAGACCACTGCAGCAGGGTACCGCACATGGCCAAGACCACCACCATCACAACCCTCACTAATGTCATCACCATCATCACCATCAACAGCAGCATCCCCAACACCAGCACACACTAGCACCAGCATCAGGTCACAGTGGGCCGAACTACGCTTCACATCAACGACAAACAAACACCCA
Organism: Tyrophagus putrescentiae; assembly: GCA_024499935.1. Taxonomy (NCBI): domain Eukaryota; kingdom Metazoa; phylum Arthropoda; class Arachnida; order Sarcoptiformes; family Acaridae; genus Tyrophagus; species Tyrophagus putrescentiae. Next base: position 10,206,276 of record JAMZRA010000001.1, on the reverse strand, counting down.
ATGCAGTCCTGTGCAATTTTCTAAGTCAACTCCTGCGTAGATTCGACTCCGATTCTCTCTCGATTTCTCTCTTTCTCTGTGTCACCATTCGATGCTTATTTTCCGTTTCCTTACAGTTTCTTTCTTCACGTTTTTCATGTCTGTTATCTTTCGTACAGAGTAATAAACTTGGTTTAATTTTCGTTTATATCTGATTTGGGTCCATTTTTTTCTTAACTTTCGTCGTGGAAAATGAGATTGATTTTGATTAAAAAGCAAAATTTGGCGCCATCTGGTTGGTGAAATCCGTTTCATAGTTTAAAATTGACTCAAGTTCTGCCAGGTCGGTCAACCAACGTTATCACTTTATCGCATCATCGTCTCGCCTTTGAGTCATCAGTGACATTATGTCATGTGGCAGCTGGCGCCGCCCAAACTCTTGTTAAGCTTTTGCCAAAGTAGAAACTCTTCAGTTGCTGCTGTAGTCTGCTCGCACTCGTTTATCTCGTTCACCTCATTTTAATTGATCAAGTTCCCGTCGTTCTCCATCTAAAAGATACGTCCATTTTCTCAACTGTTACTCACCAACCATGAAACGCTCAAAAGAAAAACCATTACTGTCTTTGGATACTCGTTTTGATGACCTGATGCAAGATCAACGAGCATTTTTTGATCAATATAAAGGTATAAAGCAACAAATTTCTATTTAGCGAAGTATGACTAACTTTTTAATTTTGCCCTTTCTAGCAAACTTTGATGCCTCGGTGGCTTTGGCAAACAGTTATGAAAAGATTCGCAGAAAGTACAAACACGTTCTGACTGAGCTTTTTCTGCTGAAACACGAAAATGAACAACTTCACGGAAAGTTACAAGTCGTCAATCATCAAATCGGCTCAGTACTTAAAGCTCTCACTAAAAAGACGTCCGAATATAACAAGCTAAAAGATGTCAAAGAAAAAATGTCTGATAAGCTGAGAACTATTCAAACCGTCATAAACGAAAAAGAAGCTTTTAAAAAGCCAAAGTCAAATTTTGTAAACGCAAAAAAACCTTTACCGGAAGAAAATGATCTTGAAAAAAGGTCAAACTTGTCTGAAAGCACTGTAATTACTAACGCATACGATGACTACATCCAAAACAGCATCATAGGGAGATGCTCGTCCAAAACTTGCGACCACTGTGGCCGAACATCTCCAAGATCTTCAGTGTCAAAACCTTCTTTATTAGAAAATACCAGAACAATCAAATCAGATCAGCCGAGCCACCAACCACATTCTATGAGCAAAAACAACAAGTATGGTTTCTCCAATACACAAAACTTTCACTGCCACAAGCTACAACTGAAAGAAGTGCGGACACAAAATATGATTTGCTTTCCCTGTGGCAAAAGAATTTCTTTCTGCAGCAAAGCAATTTTTTGTTACCGTTGTAATACCGTCTGTCATCAAAACTGTCAACAAAAACTAGAATTTCCATGTGTTCCACAATGAGCTCTTTTTGATGAGCTCTTTTCGATGTGCCTCTAAATGCAGCTGTCTTCAAGATAATGAATTGCTTCTTAAGTATTACCTGATTCCAACAAGCGGAGATTTTCCCCTACTTTAAATTTGGTTCTAACCGCATTAGTAAGTCTCGAAAAAAACTTTTGAATATGTTTTCCAGCTCAAAGAATTTTTGATAGTTATTATAATAACAAGAAAATAAAATTGCCTGAAAAATAGCGACTAGAATTTAAAGTTTGCAGCAGTTGTTTAGAACATTGCCACAACGCCGCTAAGAGTAAAGTACCGAATCGGCTAAACACAGCCTAGCCAGCTTTGGAATTGTCGGCCTTCTCGCCGCCTCGGTTCGGACCAGGTGGCGGAGAGGGCTCAGGGTTGGCCTTAGAGCCTGGCACTCCTGGCACGCCCTTGGGCAATGGCCCATCACTGGAACCGCCGTAGTTGATGACCGTCATCGTGCCGATGGACATGGTCACCGGTTGATCTTTAGACTTGCAGGCGTGGTGCGAATGACTGCCGCCAATGGTGGATCCAGTGCCGGAAACGCCCGAGCCCTTGTTCTTTGAGCCGTTCTTCTGCGAGTGAAGTGACTTCTTCGAGCGGCTCTTCTTGTTGTCCGCTGACGATTTGTGGCCATGGCCGTGGCTGTGACTGCTGTGGCTGCGATTATGACGACCGTGGCTGTGGCTGTGTAGACGCTCCTGGGACTTCTTGTTGGAGGATGGTCCTTGTCAGCAAAAGCCGGAGTGCTGCGTTTGACCTTTTTCAGGGAGTTTTTCGAGTCAGATCGCTTCAGTTTGGAGCTCTGACGCTTACTGATGCCGTCGTCAGCATCGGGAACGGTAGCTTTGCCAAACAAGCTGCTGCCGCCGGTGTTGGGAACATCGGCTTTGCTAATCTTTGAATCATCCTTTCCGTCTTTGGGCTCCTTAGACTCTTTTGGCTCTTTGCCCTCCTTGGGCTCTTTATCCTCTTTCAGCTCCTTTTGATCTTTGCTCTCTTTAGCGATAGACTCTTTGGCCTCTTTTGGCTCTTTGTCCTTCTCAAACAGGTTGCGGTAATCGGCAGGAGCCATAAGAAAAGTTTTGCCATCTTTCATCTGATATTGGGCAAAAAGAAACTGTTACACAGATGTTTGCCAAAAGTAGCATCATTCATACCGGAGTCAATTTGACGACCTTCTTTTCGCCCTCATCGTTGACTTTTGACATGGCTAAAGATAAAAAGCTCAAAGATGATCAAAGAATTTATTGCAGTCAAACGCAATAGACGACAGATAAAGCAGACGTATACTAAGGGATCTGAATTGAAAACGTGTAGCTAAGTAAATGCTTTCATTCCATTATTGACAAACAAGTTCGATATTAAACATATGCTTCATGACATTTAGAATTTTTTATTGAGTTTCAAAAAAGAGTACATTGAATGAACAGTTTCACATTTACAGCTGACATCAGCGGACATTGGCATCGATCGACAGAGTAAAGAGTCAAATCAAGTAAATCAAAAAGAGAAAAAAGATTGAACGAGAAAAAAAGAGAGAGAGGGAAAGAGAAAGAGATTAAGGTTGGTGCGGCTTGGGCCAGATGAAGAAGGTAAAAAATGGTGGTCAAAACAAAAGTGGAAAGTTGCTAAGTGAAAGAAAGAAAAACTCTTACAACTTGCGCATGTTTGGTTCGAGAATCTGTGTACAGAAAGGGAGTATTCGTAATACATATGAGTATAATAGAAAGATAGAGATAGAGTGGACACTTAGAGTGGTAACAGGTGCTATGGCAAGCGATGGACACTTCCAAAGGACAATGACTATAAAGGCTCACTAGCAAAAACAACACTGCACTGGAAACAGTGCGCTGCTGCTAATACCAAAAGAGAGGGGAAAGAAAAGAGTTTTTGATTAGCAAAAATAAATTGATGGCTTGCACGGTTCCGCGGCCATTTTATGTTGTATTCTAAAGTATAGTTAAAGTGTTGGCCAACAACATTGCTGCTATCGGTGGTGCTGCCCGAACTGACATTGCCTCAGGGGACATTGGCAGTTCGGGTGGACATTGCAATTGTATCCCAGCACAGTGTGAGTGGCTAGTCAAAGTGAGACGACAGCATGTAGAGAGCAGCTTGAGCAGACACTGCACAGGTGTCTCACAGGTGTTGTGGTGCTAATGAGTGGTGGCTAGATGTACAGAGAGAATGAAAGTGAAAGGGATAAAGAGATAGAAAGGTAAATGTATAGGGTATCGTAATAATGGCGATGAACATATGGACAGAATGGGGGTGTGCAACGCAGGGGCGCAGTTTGGCACGGTGAATTCAAGTAGACTAGTTGGCTACACTCAAAACGATTGGGGTGTGTGTGTGGGGTTGTGTGGAGAAGTGGCATGAGCAAGTGGAGTACAGTAGTGGGTATTATTGGTACAGAAGTGGGAAGTAGTGGGTACACTAGGGCAATAGAGAATATCAAAAGTAGACAACATCTTTAGTCTATGGTGAATGGCAAGGAATACAAGAATAGTATAACAGATCATCATTATTACTGGCACTGATTGCAGCACCCATGAGACACTGAGCAAGAAGAGCACGCTAGATGGGTGTGTCTGTCACTGAATGCAAAGGAAACAAAGACAAAAGATGGCCTTGATTTATAGAGCGCCGAGAAGAAGTGTTACAGAGTTGTTAGGCAAAAAGTGGTGGTGGGCTATAGATGGCACCAATGTTCAAACTGAGCTGACCATTTGAGAGATTGTTGAGAGAAAAGTTGAGAACGGTAAAACAGATCTGATGACGAGAATTAAAAGTTACAAGTGTTAAGGTAGGTAAAGCCGAAAAGGTGTGGCCATGAGAATTGAGAAGAACCGTGAAAAAGAAAAAGGTAAACAGCAGAGAGGCGTCTGTGCGCTTTCGCTGTAGGGTGTGACTTAGATCGAAGGAGTTATTAGCGAATCAATTAGAACTGTGAGTGACACCAGGTGATCGTCGTTGCGGGAGGGGGAGGAGAAAGAGATCGTCAAGATGAACGTCTACTCTCGGTAAGGCTTGCAGTACGAGTACCGGTGGTTCATGTGCTGGCTATATGATCCCGAGTGCGAGAATCGCTTCAAGCACTTTTTGCATTGAAAGGGCTAATTGAGAAACAAGTGTTAGTATAAAAATGCAAAACCATTTCATCAACAGACAAACACACCTTTTCGCCACTGTGAAGGCGCTTGTGTTCAGTTAGGTGGTGCTTGTGCTTGAACGCCTTGCTGCAGACGTCGCACTTGTGCGGACGTTGGCCTAAAGGAAAGGTGAGAGTCGTACAAAAGAGGGAAAATAAGTTAGTCAATGGTGGTAATGGGGGCAGACATTAGTGGTGAGTAGGAAAGGAAGCGTACCCGAGTGTTCGTACTTGTGGCGAGCAAGAGAGCTCTGCTTGCTGAACGTTTTATCACATTGGTCACAAGTGTAGAGGCCGCCATCGCCTTGGTTGTGCTCCGGAGAGTTCTGATTGCTAAGGCTGAGGCCATTGCTGAGACCTTTCAAGTCCTTGCAGGGCGAGGACAATCGCACGCCCTTTCCGCCGTGCCCCTCATCTCCAGAATGCTGTTGTTGTTCGGATCGTTCGAATTGATGGTCATCTCGACGTCGGCAAAGATGGCCGCGCGCTTTCGCCTCGGCCTGATTTGTGTCCATTTTCGTTTCTTTTCATGAAAGCCTTATTGAAATTCAATGGATCGTCGGCCAATTTGCCGTTGTTGAGGAGGACATTACGCAAATTGGCACCGTCCAGTTCGTGCTGCTGCTGCAGAATGGCCAGCGAGACATTGGCGTGGACGGCGTCTTTCAACTCTAATTTGTCAATGTCTGCCTGGCTGCTGCTCCGTCGGCCTGACTTCTTGCTCAGATTTAATACTTCCGATTCAAATGAATTGAAGGAGTCCTCTGCCGCAGAGTCGAGCGAGTGAGCGTGCATCTTTGCTCGCACCGACAGATCCAGCGGCTCCTCTGCTCCTCCGCCGGCCACGTCCATCGACAGTGCCTCCGAATGGTCGAAGAGACTGCTGCTGCTGCCTGCAAACAGTGCCGCCGCCTGCTTCGGCGTGGCACTGTGGTGCGACTCCGCAGAGGGGGACTTGCCACCAAAGAGACTCTGCGGTGAAACCATCTGCTTGTGCGAGTGATTAAAGAAAAGGGGCGAGGAGAGGGTGCTGCTGCTAGGGTGCTGCTGGTGTGGAGGTGGAGGTGGTGGTCAGACTGGTGCTGGTGCTGACTGCCATTGGCACGACATTGGCCCCCCAGGCGTGAGGGCGACAGCGACGAGGACGGCGAGTGGTTGTGTGAGTGGTACGAAGAGGCATTAGTGAAGCTGTGCTGGTGCTGCTGCTGTGAGTGCAGGTGGTGGGCGTGACTGGCAAAGGTGCCTAGCGAACCGGCAGCGGACTTGTACTGCGACATGCCGCAGACAGAGCCGCCGCTGGGATCAGCGGACTGCCATGCGAGATCAGGCCTGCTGCCGGTGCTCCCGCTCCAGACTGTGCAGTGAGTGAGGAGGTGGCGTGCTGCTGGTGCTCTCCGGGGGAGTAGTTCAGGCCGACTGGGGACTGCACATTCAGGGTGCCGGCAACATTCGAGGGGTCATTCATGCTTTGGATCGGACGACCCAAACGTCTATCGCGCGCTCTACAAAGAGAAAGAGGTGGGTGGATGGTGCAAAGGAAAACGTTAACACACGTGAAGTGAAGGTGAGTGGGAAAAAAAGTGCGCGCAAACAAATGTGCAATATGAGAAGTGTTGACTGCAAGAGGTACTGTGCACATTTCGTCATCCAATCAGTGACTAAAACTAAATTGCGTAATCTGCTAACCTAGCTAACTCGACTAGCCAAAGGTTAGAGCAAAAGAGAGCAAAGCAAGTAATGCAAAAAACAACATACGAAAGCAGAAGCAGATCATTTACAAACCTCATGTTCTGAAACCAAACTTGCACAACTCGGGTCGAGTAGTTGACCTGCTCTGAGAGGCGCTGAATCTCCTGCTTCTTTGGTCGTGGGTTCACCGCGTACTGGGCCCGAAGCACCCGAAGTGTCTCCTCACTGAGCACCGACGAACGCGCACCTTCTTCCCGTCCGACATGAGCATTTCGTCATCGAGGGACGAGGAGTCTCGCTGCGATTCCTCATCCTCGCTGTCCATCTTCATGTGGTTGTGGTGGTGATTGTTTGAGCCAGTGTTCTGTTTGCCATTCATTTCGTTGGCAGCTGCCGTTGCTTTGGCTTCACTTGCCGCCGCCTCCTCTTCCTTCTTTGAAGCGGTTGAACTTTCTGGAGTTGACTTTTTACTACCAGAGAGCTGACCCTTGGCGTCCTTTCCATTCACCAGAACTTCTTCAGTAGGATGTTCTTTCTTTCCTGAAGTGCTTGAGCTGTCCGAATCGGACATTTTCGAAAGATTGAGAAAAGAGTTAGAAAGATTGTTTGCGTTGATGTTGTTGTTATTATTGCCACTGTCAGAGATGTTGTTGTTGGAGAGATTCTGGTCATTCTGCAGATTGGACGAGTTGAGCTGCTCATTCGGTTGTCCATTCTTCGAGCCGGCTGCTGTTGCTGGTGCCGGAGGGCTACCAGCCACTAGCTGCTGAAAGAGTTTGCGCAAAGTCTGCTCCTGGTGGTTGTCAAAGAGCACCTTGTTCTTGAGCATTTCATCACCGTTCACCAGGCCATTGTTGAACACCTGTTCGGGCAGCTCCTTGAAAGCTTTCGGCTCAAACTGACGCATAAACAGGCTGAGTAGTTCAGGGTTGGCAAGGTAGTTGGGCACAGTGGAGGCGGCCATACTGAGAAGCGAGTTGAAACTCATCAGATTTGGCGGAACGCCACCGTTGGCATGAAAGTACGCAGCAGGGTCGATGTTGCGAGCGTCAGCAGCGGCGCCCATCAGCAGTGCGCTCAGTGGCAGATTCTTCGAATCGAGCAACTTCTGCGCGTCAAAGGCTGCTCCACCAAAGAAGGAATCGGCCGCCTTGAAAGCACCGTCAAAGGCTCCGCCAGGTAGACCGAGAAGGCCATTGGCGCCACTGCCCCCGCCATTCGACTGATTGGCTCGGTTTGAGCGTGGTGAACGCATCTGTTCGTTCTTTCGCACCTGTTTCGGGGTTAAAAGTAAAAAATGGAAAAAGTGAATAAGCAACACAGGTAAACAACAATGCAAGGTGAGGTTTACACACCTTCAAATTTTGGACCAGGCACTTTTTGCTTGTCATGTGAGACGAATATGAGCCGGAATGGGAGAACCGCTTTCCACAGTTGCTGCACTGAAAGGGCTTTTCGCCGCTGTGAATACGCGTGTGCTCCTTTAGGTGATGCTAAAGGTTAAAGAAGGAATGAGAGAAGTTGAGAGAGGGAGAGAGAGAAAGACAGGTCAGTCAGGTACACTTGTCAGCGTCATTAGCTGCGATTGCGTCATACCTTGAACTTGAATGCCTTCTGGCAGATTTCGCATTTAAACTTTCTCAGAACTTGACTGTCATCCGATGGCTAGGTAGTGGTGGTAGTGGTGGTTATCGCAAACGGTAATCGTGAGTAGCGCAATAATGATGTGGGAGGAGAATGAGAGGTGAATGAGAAGGAGAAAGGATGGTGAGATATAGAGAAAGAAACGCATTATTGCCTGCCTTATCGTACAACGGTGAGAGAACGCAAAACGCGCATTCAGCCACTGTTGTTGCCGCTGCCGCCGCTGTGCGTCACACACAGCGTGAGCAGCGACAATCTACCGTGAGCGCGCTTCGTCTCTTATCGCGGATCTTACCTGAAGAGCGGCGGAAAGATGGAGAAGCTGGTGCTTCTCATAGTCCTCCTTGCTTTCAAAGGTTTGGCCACACTTGGCGCACGCCTGCTGCTGGTGGCAGGTAGAGTGGCTGTTGCTGTTGCCGTTGCCGCCATCCATCTCCTCCAGCTGACCGAAGAGAGAGGCTAATTTGTAGGAGGGCGCCGCCGGGGAAGGTGAGCCACCGTCACCGGCAGCTGCTGCCGCCGCGGCTGCTGCTGCTGCGGCTGCGGCTACCTGCTGATAGGCGAATGACTTGCTGCTGCTGCTGTTGGGCGCAACTGCCGCGTGGATGTTGGTGACGTGCTCCTGCAGTGAGATCGTAGAGCGCGGTCCGCGAAACAGCTTGCCACAGTGTGGGCACCTCGCGACGTCCACCATCGGGGGACCGGTGTCTGGTGATAAAGAAAAGGAAGAGAAGAAGAAGGGACATCGTTACTTATTGAATCAAGGAGAGGAATGGCAGAGCTGGCAACCGCTGAAGTCACATGGGAGACACTTGGTCTGCCTGCCTGCGAATTAGCCATTCGAGACGACGGTGTACGGTGAGATATTGGCAGAGGTCTCCCTCGCCCTCAGTACCCTGACGACAAAGCGCACCCCACACACTAAAGACCACCACTACTACTACACACACTACAACCAATGGCAATTTATCAACGTGGTCAGACGATTTTTGAGTGAATTTCAAGCGGTCGCCGATTGGCGTGCGAGCCTATGGTCTAGCCAAGGCGACGGAGCATTTGAAAATTCAAATCATCCATCTGGTCGATCGGACAGGCGGTGGCAATAAATCTTACAACGGCAGCGGCAGCAGTTGAGCAGAGAGTGCCGCAATGAATAATGAATGACTGCTGGGGCACTGGTGCCTTCAGGAATCAAGGTTCAGGGAGAGAGAGGAGACGGAGGTGCGAGTGAAACTGCAAAGGTCCGCCAGCACTTGCACCAGCAGCCACTCGGCCCCTTGTTGCACCGGCGCCCAAATCGCTGCCTTTTGCCGCCATCGATTCTCTCAAGTCTCAAGTCTCACCGATTTGCCTCTCATAAGTTTGAACCCACAGCAGATGCATCGATAGGTCGGTGCTATTTATCATTGCAGGAGGCAATGACTCGATGACAAAGTGAGTTAAGCCAAATGGTCGGTGAGATGGTCGGCTGGCTGGCTGAGAGCTGGATGCTGCGCCAATCTCACTGCCTCACTGCTCGTCTGCTCTCTGCCTGATGACTATTGAGAGAAGAAGAAGATGAGGGCAGTCATCAAATAATTTAATTTGCATTAGGCAACGAGTAGTCAGCGCCCGACTTGAGTGAATGACTTTCAATTGTGGAAGTGTGTGAGTGAGTGAGTGTGTATGTGATGGCAAATAATGTGTACCAGTGTGGCCTGACAGATAATAATAGAATTAGGGAAAACAATTTGAGCAGAAACGATAAAAACTGGCAATGAACAAATGGCACTGAAACGATGGCACAAAACGCACGCCGAACAGACGGCTAATGCGATGTGACCGAGTGTTGAGGAGAGGGAGCTGATGCCTCAGACAACAGGCACCGGGCAGATAAATAGGAGTTACAAGTGCAGCCAAACAGTACATTACCAGTCGGCCCAACAATTAGAGCGTCCACTTGGCAGTGCCAGAAAGGAAAAGAAAAGGAACGAAGGGGCTGCTGCAAGAGCAACACTCTAGGCCCAAGTACTTTTCCACCAGTAACCAGTTAGTTACTCTTAATTACGAGTCACAATCGCAAATGGCACTGTACAGTTTCCTGATGTGCATCTTTTTTACACTCCAACCATTTACTCGCCTCCTTCTTCTTTCGCTTTGTTGCACCAGCACTAATATAGCGTGGCTAGCATCAGCATCAGCAGCCGTATTTGTTGTTGCGACAGCCAATTTAAAGTGAAATCGACTGAAGATTGGTTGCCGATTGAGGCGATGAAGTAGTGCCGCCACTGCTGCAACTCCAACACAGATGATGATCATCATCGAGTGAAAGAGCAGCAGCTACTTTTCTTGTTGCTAAATTAGAGCTGGAACAGACTCATAGGAAACATACACAAACTGGCATTCGCGCCATATTAAGTGCAATTCATTAGCGAGGACAGTGCCACACACACACACTTCGACTTACTACTGCGTTACTTTCTACTTCTCTAACTACTGCCACGCAGAGAAAAGTAGTGGTGGCGGTGGCCGCTTATCTTCGGCCAAACAGACAGAGAAACGAACACAAGACACGTTGCTCATTGGCACCAGCAACTGCAGCAAAGACAAGTTAGCTCGCGCGCAAGGCCAGAGATCGCCGATACCATTGGCGCCCAGTCAATCATTCATCATTAGGCGCTCACTCACTGCCTTCTCTTTCTCTCTCACTTTGGCCTCACTCACACAGTAATCGCCACCGGTCGTCCACCGTTCACTGGTCACCGGGCAAATTGGTTATCCTCGGTAATCCAAGTGAAGCAAAGTCTGCTTGCTTGTGTGTGCACCTTCGTCTGTCTGCCTGCCTGCTTTGCTGTCCTGCCAAGTGCAAACCTTAATTCGATCGGCGAAGCAAATTAGTTCGACCTACGGAGGTCGACTTTGCAGAAGTGGCGGCAAAAGTAGCTGAAGAATGGCAAAAAGTCAGTTAGCAGAAAACGGACAGCAGCAACAGCAGCAATGGGCAAAGATGACCAAGGCAGCAACACTTCGGCGACGGGTAAATCCTTTTATAAAGGAGCGCGCGGGTGCGATTAATCGAAATACTCAAGTGAACTATGCACTTGTGCTTTTGCTTCACTTTTTTGCAGCACTGGCAATCGCACTTCTCTTCCTTTCCTTTCCTTTCTTTCACTCCGCCAGACTTGGCCAAAGTAGCGCAACTGACCGGTAAATCCTCATATCAGCGAGTGACCAACTATTGACTTGGCAGCGGCACCGACTCGGGCCAATTGGGCCGTGCAAAGTTGCCAGTGCCTCTCTGACAGTGTGTGTGCGTGAGTGAGTGTGTGTGCCCTGAGCAGCGTCTAGCTAGGCCAAGTAAGGCTTCGATTACACTGGAGCAGCATCCAGCACTAGTTCTAGTACCGAAGGCAATGCGTGCACCGAGCACCGAGTGCTGCCACTGCCTGGCACAATCAATACGCGCTGAGCACCTTAATCAAGTCGATACATTCGAGAGCACGACGTGCTGGGATTAGAAAATTCAACTGTCTGTGCAAACGCAGGAGCCTGGTACTATTGCTGCTATGGTACGAGGGAACACGATGAAGATCACTTCTTTCCCTGTTTCTATTTCTCTATCGCCGTTTCCCTGTCATGAACAATGCCGGTGCAAAAGCGATTGGGCACCAGAAACGGCAGCCATCTGCGTTTGATTTCCGTAATGTATTAGCTGCCCAATAATTTATATCTGCGCGACCAGCAATTAAAGATGCAACTTTTTCTCCTTCTTCTACCCCCTACACTATATTATAGTCGCATTTTAAAATGATCCCTGCTTCACTGTGGTGCCCACTAAAAGAACAAAAGTCAGTGATAGATAATTAGCGATCCAGTTCAAAATGTGTGTGTGAGATCTACAAAGTAGCTCATTCTCTACTAGCACACAAATACTAGTGTAAAAAGTGCAAACTTCGAGTTAGCATAATTAATCTTCTGCTGGTAGGCGACACTATTATTGGCGACGATGCCCGACAGGCGATATATACGAGTACAGTAGGCAGAACTGGCAATGTCTAGGCCCAGGCATATTGTCGAATGCATTCACACACACACCGAATCTCTGGTAACTAATGACTTGGCCCAGTGGCCAGCAGGGTACGGCAGGCAATACGAACAGAGGAGAGGACGAAGGAGGAGAAGAGGAGGACAATGGAGAGAGCGCAGAGCGACACACGTGTTGATGACAGTCCTCAGTGGTGACAAACGAGTCCATCGGTGGCACTTACCACCATACGGTAAGCCACCAGGATCGAAACACACACACTGCACCGGGACCATTGGGAAGCAGCAACACAGGCCTAGACTGCTGCTGCTGGTCCGGACTAGCATCACCAGCGACAATTATATTGCCTGCCGCCGCCGCCGCCACCGTCTCGCTTTGTCCGAGAAAGTTGGTCGATTATTTTTATTAAAAATTAACTTGTGCCTGCAAAGTTTGTCTCGCCTCGATTAAAACGCGTAAATCACACACACGCACCGCTGTCTTCCGCACAAAGTGCCTGCCGACTGACTTCCATTCTTTCTCCTTGCCTATTGCGCCAAGAACATTCTCTCTCACTCACACAACTACAAACAAGGTTGGTGTGCTTTAAAGAATGACAGTGCATCGAGCGGAAATGTGCATGAATCTCAATGGCCTTCTTGGGCAACAACAGCAGCAGCAGCAGTAGCAGTCGGTGGATGTTGGTCACTGCTTTGCATATAAATTAAAGCACTACTGTGAAATGTGCCCCAAGAGGTACTGCTGCTGTTGTTTGTGGTGGTGTGCTACTGTTGATGCTGAGACTGGCAGTGGTGATGATGGACGCCTGACGCTGGTCGATCGAGGTGATGCCTAAAGATTGAACACATACAAACACACAAAGAATAAAGAGGAAAAGAATGCCCGAGAGAAGGTGAAACTGGGTGCCACAAAGTCTGTATAGACCCGTGTGCTCTGGTGTGTGTGTATGTGTGTGTATGAATGAGTGCTGGTGCCATGGTACATTTACATTTACATAATGCTGCTCCGTAACGCCGTAATGGGCTCATGGTCGACTGGCGCAATTGTACCTGTGCCCGTCTCTTTCTCTGACACATGTGCTCGACAGGCAATAAATGTCACAGCAATAGAAACAGACGCACCACCGCCGCCACCAACATCAGTAGCATCAGCAGCAGCAGTCACTGACATCGGTAATCGAATTAGATTAGCTTCAATTAAGCTCTAATTAAGCAGCCATCGCTGCTGCTGTCGGACGCACATGGAGCAAGTGTGCGGCACATGGCAAACGGTAAAAAGCAAGAGACGTCAGGGTGCTCGTTCCCTCTTTTTTGCTCTCTCGCCTGTCGTCAGCAAACGCAGGAGAAGCACAACAACATCGACCATCGGCCAAGTCACCAAACTGGTCCTGATGCTGCTGCTGCTGGACGCGCCAATTAAAGACCGGAGACTATATCTGCCTGCTGCTTTTGTGAGACTTGCTGAGAAGTGGTCGTGGCGGCGGCGGTGGTGCCAATGCAGCACAACAGCTTACCGCGGCAGACAGGCAGGAATACACACACACACGCTCAGCATCACCGCTAATTGAACGATGCAGTGCTCAACTGCAACTACAAACTACGAATGGAAAGATGAATGAACCGACGAATGAGCGACAGTATCTCTCCTTCCCTTTCTCCGTCAGCCACTGCCTGCGACCAAGTGACAACGGAAATTAGGATAAATTAGAGAAGATAAATTAATTGACCGACTAAGTTGTACTGTGTGCGTGCGTGAGGCACAATTAAGCATCCAGCGCACCAGCGTCTCTCACTTTCCTTTCCCCCCTGGAAAGGAGTGCAACTCACCAACAAATACAACACAGCATCTGCAGTCATACGAACCGTTCAATTAAGGCTAATTGAACTAAATTGAATACATTCCTGTCGGCGAGCACCTTCAATTGCACCAAGAGTGAGTGAGTGTAGAGAGGCACCACAGACTCGCTGGCTTTCACTTCTTGGACCGGGCGATTGAGCTGCCTGCACTAGGCAAAAAAGAATTCATTTAATCATTTAATCAAACCGGCCAACTAGATGCTAACTCGCTATCATCGGTAGAGCAAACAGGCAATTGAGCCATTGCTGGCGTAAATTACACACACACTCGCTAGCCACTACACACACACACTCGGCAGCCTGGCAGCGGTCGATTGGAAGCAATTGATTCATTAGTTATGCGGTGCTGGGACGCCGCTATCCACTGCTGTCAGCATGCCCACAACTACCACCATCACATCACCATCATCAACAGCATCGAAGCCACAAGAAAGCAGCAGAGCAGCAGCGCTGGCCAGTGGATGCGCTGGTGATGATCTGTAACCGATTAAAGTGTTGGCCAAGACAAATTATGGCAGGCAGACGGTAATGAGGATGAGACGCTAATAGACGCCACTGTGGTAATGGTAATGATGATGGCCAGTGGCCAGTGCCTCAGTGGACACGCACAGGAGGAAGAAAAGAGAGAAAAAGAGCACGTCAATATAACAAATTAAATGTCAATTTAACGAGGCTAATAGAAAAGAGGAGGAAGAGGAAGAGAAGGAGTGCAAAAAGGCAGTAGTGCATGGCTGCAGTTATGTAAGTGGCCAGGGCAATGATAACTCAATCAAATGGTGGCCATTCACCAAGTGGACATTTGGTGCCAAGACACCAGCTAAGCAGCATAACTAGTGCGCCTACCACATTCATACACACACGGCAAAACAGTCAATCGATGCCCAATCAAACAGCCAGAGATAGAGGATAAGGAGGGAGAGGGAAAACATGGAGCCCAACAGGATCACCACCACCACCGCCATCACTGCCTCCAGAAATGATGTCCCGTCCGTCCGTCAGTCAGCAAGCGAGGATCCAAAATGTGCCGATGGCTCATTAAACATCGGCAAGACATTTGAGCAAATTAAAATTTTTATTGCTCGCTGTTGGTAACAATAATAAATTGGCACCGAAGGAAATAAATGGAGCCAACGGCAATTGGATTGTGCCTGTGTGTGTGTATTGATCACAGCGACAGCAAAGTGGCTGCTGGGCTGGCGGAAGATGGAGACGACGACAACGAGTCCTTGCGCTGCTCTCCCCTCCCCCTGCCACTTCTTCTTTTTCTTCTTCTTTCTCTACGCATTGCACATTCAAATTAGTAGCAATATTTATAAATTTAAAACGCTGTCATCAGCGTTGGAATAATCAAACAAGTCACATAACTCATTGGCGCGATGCAAAGAAAGAGACAACTGCTTTCTAATCGAATCGATGCCATTCATCAAAGAGAAGGAACGCTCATGCGGCAATGCACTGCCTTGCTCCAGAAGCATTCCAAATGCATAGGCTGCTGCTGCTGCTACATGATGATGACGACAACGACGATGAGACAAAACGAAAAAAGATGACGTCGTCGAAAGGCAAAGAAAGCTGACGACAAGAGCGTCTTACACATCACCCGATTGAGCCCATCTTGGGCTAGCTGGCGATCATGCAGAGATTGGAAAATCTGAAAATCACCAACTCAGTGGCAATTTACAGTTTCGATTGATCGCAAGGAGGGCGTCCAGCAGTGAGAGTAGTTAGCGAACACGGTGGTGAAGAAAGAAGAGCAAGTCACTGCGTGGCCGAGCACGACCTCCTCCTCGTCCAGTCTAATCTCCATAAATCTGCCCCTCTACGCCAAGTGCTCCTTTTGTGGCTATTTTTGGGAAATTCTCTCTCTCTCTCTCTCTCTCTCTCTCTCTCTCTCTTTGTCAGTACAAAAGTTTCGGTGAGCTATGACTGCCGTCGCTGCTGCTTTTGTTTCCAGTCACATCTGCATGCACTGACGAGAATGATGACGACGTCATCAACGACGACCGAATAGCATCCAACACGGTACGGCAACTAATCACAGGACCGAGAATAGGGGAGACGACTTCTGCCGTCGCTGCTGCCAATCATTGAAAAAAAGACAAGGCGAACAGACAACCTCGACAAAGGGAATGCTTTGTCAACGTTCAATCCAAATGACATCGATAAGGTTCGAGTTCGAACGCATTGAGAGGAGGGGGAAATGACGACTACGAGAAAAGAGAATGCGCTGACGGTGATGAGGCTGGCAGTGGAATTCAAAGTAAAGTAAAGTCAAGTCAATTAGAGCAGAGGTCGGGAGGACTACTACTACTACTACTATCGTCACAAAACTGTCGCTCACCACCAGCAAACCAATCGACACATCTGTGTCTTCTTCTTCTCAACCTCCATGCACTGTGTAAATCTTCTTCTATTTTCGGCCACAGGAGCGCAACAAATCGGGCGGTGAACGACGTGCAAGCATGCCACAGCAGCAGCTGCCTGCACTACACCGACACACCATTTACAGGCAATATACGCCCTCTAACACAACTACTCACTGCTACACAAACATACATCAGGCGACGAGTGACACTTGTCTGGCGAGCAGCAGAACTCATGAGTATGAGTTCAGGCAGAGTTTCATAATAATAACTGCCCCCAAGTGAACCACCAGAAGGCAGAAGTGCACACATTCACAAGCTGGTGGTGCTGATGGACGACAACAAACACAACACTGAGTGAAATGAAGATTAGAATCTCGACGAGCACCAAGAAGGAGAGAAAGGTGGTACTGTGATATGAGTAAGAAAAGAGAAATCTGAAAATCTGCAAAGCTTTGAGCAAGAGACGATAAAGAGAGAGCACAGCATCAGTCACATCGATTATGCAATAGCAATTACCCAAAGAGGAAGCGTGCCCATTAGAGGAGCCGAGGCTCTCGAGTCGATTAATTGCTGAGAGCTAGAAATGAAAGGAAGAGAGAAAGAGTCTGAAGACGATCTCAATTTCAATTAATGTTGCTTCTGCCGCTGCTACTGGTGGTATACGCAGATCGACGGAAAGATCGGAAGAAGAAGGAGCAGAGAAAGAGAGGCCCTCTGCTCTGTCTTCTTCGTCTTCTCATCAGTGAATTAAATGGTAATGCCCGTTATGGCAATGCGCGCGTAATGTAATTCGCAGTCAATTATGGTTGCACATTGTGGCGATATCCTCTCGCTAGCTCACTCTCGTCCCTTTCTGCCTGCACTGGCGCGTTATACAGCGGACGGTATAAATCATCGATGCTAATGGAAAGGCAATTGATTGGAGCCAATAAAAGTCGCCAATTGCGATGGCTGACTTGATGCTGCCTGCCTGCCTCCTTTTGTCTTCGACTGGGCACAATAAATTAAAGTGTGCTCCTATGCAGTGAGGAACGACGAATCGTTGTGGTGGTGGTGGTGGTGGCCGTTCTGTCACTGTCGACTCATTGGCTCGTGAATGCTGGGCGACATGGTCGGCACCGGGCGAAAGGAGCTACCAGGATCGACGATGACGGCGGCAAAGACGGCGACCATCAAGCGACGGCAGTCCACCAATTGCTCCTGGCCCCATTAGACTGCAGGGGATGCAGGCAGTGAAGTGATCTAGACTAGCAGCCAGCCAGTCATCCACCGCCTGACATATATCATTTCCTCTCGATGATTTCTACTTCCTTTCCAGGCAATTGCCATTGCATCGGTCATTGAGGAAAGGCGCACAACTAGAAGGAAGAGAAAGAAGAAGAAGGCAACGACTTGCGCCGACGATGTTGCTGCTTCAAGACAGAGTACACAGACAGACAAACTGGTAGTGCATAAACCTATATGGGAGCAAACAGCAAGCAGCTACTAGTGAATATCACTGCCACTGCCTGTCGAATTAAGCAATTAATGGATCGCACAAATGGCGCTCTCATTCCGCGAGCAGTCATCAATATGCAGAGTGGATGTGCACAGTGCCAGGAGGAGACGATGTGCCCTCAGTGTTTGGGAGACAATCTATCAGACGAGAAAGAAAGACAACTCCACTGCTGACTGCTCATCATCATGACAGTAGCACACACACACACCATTCACCGAAGCACACTTGTCCGCTCGCTCAGAGACGAGTCCATTTCAATAAGCTGGTCTGCTGTCGCCTCTGTGTCACACTGATTGAAAAGGTAAACATCGGCAAAGAAAGGCGGCAGCGGCAACACTCATTGCCATCCAGCCTGTTGGCTGACACACACTCAAGTGAGTGAGGGAGAGACAATTGTCAACGCACAATTGGGCGCGATTCAAAGTGTCAAGTGGATGCAGTGTGCAGAGTGGAAAAAGTACGCGGTGGTTTGCGCTCTTGTTTGCATAGCTGCTGCTCACTTGCTCGCTACTCACAAAGGCCGGTCACGCATTTGGCGGTGGTGGTGTGTGGTGACAGGCGACTGAAGTACAGCCAGCTCACCGGCTGCCACCACCACTACTCAGAAGGAGCACAGCATTCTCAGCACTTATTAGCACCTTGCAGTCCTCTTCGACCGGCAATCAGGCGAACCAGTGTGTGGGCTGTTAAGGGATAGGAGAAACGAGGCCCGAGTTGCGGTACATCATCGTCAGCTCCTAAATGAGCATCATTACGGGCATTATCGAAATAACCGAAAGAGAGAAAGAGAAAGAGCATGCCATGAATTGGCGCCGCGGTAAAATGAAGAAAAAGAGGAGCCACCAAGGAGAGGTTAAAGGCGCCATTATCGAGCTATTGACAGTTTCGAGTGTGTGTGTGTGATGTTGCTCGGGCACCGCTGGAGACAGGCCAGACGCAAACAAAGGCACTGGCATACCGAAGCGACTGGCCTCTTGGTGGCAGTGGCGCGCACACCTTTTAAGGCATTTTATAAGTTTTGCAAGTTAACACAAATAGAATCGATTATTTGGGCAAAGTGTCGGCAGCGACTGAATTGGAAGAAGATATAAAGGCCACGCGGCAGTGAATGGTGAGCGAGTGGAGACGATGTGTGGCGAGAATGGGCCAGCGGTAACCGCAGCAACGAGGCGACGCTCTATTCATTTGCCAAGTTATTTACCGAGCCTTCAGTGCACAGAGCACAGAATGAGCGAGAGAATGTGCCTGCCTGCCTGTCCGTAGAGAAAGGAGGCAGCATAAATTTGCAAATTGCCAATACACGGCATCAGTGCACCGCGACGGTAAGTGATGATGAGATCAATAGGGACCGATTGCGCTCACACACCAACACAGTGACGATAGACACCTTTATTATATTCAAATGAGGCCAGGCACTGCTGCTGCTGCTGCTGTAGAGGCTACACTGTAAAGGCACGGGCGCCAGTTCACTCTTCTCCACGAATTGACTCAATCGAGATTTGAGTGAGCGATAGAGGCAGCAACAGCAGCAGCCTTCAGACCAATCGCCTAGATCTGCATCGACACTTTGTCGAACTGCCTGCTGCTGTGCCTTCTTTATTGCCAACTGAGTGAAAAGAGAGAAAGAGCAAGTGGGACAATTTAATAATGACAAATAAACAAGCTCATCATTTATCAAAGTTTTATTAATAAATGAGCAAACGGTAGTGTGAGCACAGGAGGACAGGGCAACGGTGCTGCACTGCTACAGCGGAGCCACCGACAAAAGTATGCTCGGTAATGTCACGGGAAACGAGTCAACAATAGAGTGCGGTGCTGGGCCGGCTAAGGCGACGGGCGCTGGATGGGCCAGAGGCGATGAGCCGCATCAGCAGTAGAAGCAGTAGCAGCAACAGCCAACATCAGCCGTCAATCGGCCGGCACTGCCGAAACCAAGAGAGAACACTCGGCCACGCGGCCCTCGCCAAAGTGCACACTTTCACTAGACAATTTGTCAGTTTACATTTGCACTAGCACCAGCAAAGAGTATGGTGCAGCGGTAGTGGCTGCTTCACCTGAACCCAAAAACATTAACAGCAGCAGTGGCAGTCAACAACAAACTGCCTGTCGCTGTCTGCCTGCCATCTCCCTGCCTGCCTCCTTCGCGTTGGCCTAATCGAATAAATTCCAAACTCGTCGCCATTTGAATTTTAAATTCTCCCAATGTCAGTTTTAATTAAAATCAAGAGGCACGTAAAGCGTAATTAAACACGTTTGTGCACATAGCTGGCTAGCTCCCTCTCTCTCTTTCCTACTCATCTTTGACTCGACGACGGCGCCTGGCGACCTTCTCTGTGTCAAGCATTTGACAGGTTTTCATAGCTGTCGGACGGGACGGGCTTCCCTCCTGCTCCTCTTCCCTTCAATCGCCAACAACAGAGGCAGCAACAGCAACAGCAGCAGCAGTGTGCTTCTCGTCGACAAACAAAGCAAATAAAATTGCCAAATTCTCGACAATGGTGAACGGTGGGTGAAGTACGCTCTACTCGCCGGCAGCAAAATGAGTGGCGAGCCACTGGGAAGTGAAGAACGAAGAGCAATCAGGCAACAACAGCAGCCGCACACTGGAAGATGGCCTACACACCGGCGCAAAGAGGGAGCACAGAATGCACAGGATGCCCCTCTCCATTCTGATCGCCTTCAAACTTGCTATTCTCTCTCGGTGAAACAGATGCAATTTGCATATCTCTGTACGTGTTGGTCTGTGTCGCAGTCTGTGCCTCACTACATCTACTACTACCGATGATGATGATGATGCTGGGCAGCATGCAGTGTACAGCAGTCCTCGTTGTCGATCGAGATCGAGTGCGATTTAAAACAAAGTAAACCAAAACGTTATAGCTCAGAGCAATTTGGTTTCATTACACTTGAACACACAGACAAACAGGAGAGAAGGAGCTCGCACACGGTGAGAAAGTTGGCGCTCGACCAAAACTGGAAAACAGCACCCACACGTAGACACACTGCACACAACAGAGGCGCACAGTTCCCATGTTGATGGTGAATGGCGCAGTCATAAGAAGCCACAAAGCAGTGTGTGTGTATGTGCTGATGAAGAAAAAGGAGAACACGGTGCCAGGAGCGACAGCAAGCGAAAAAGATAGTGCGGCTGGAAGTGGCCAATTGGATCGATGCAGACTACCGAAGAACACTACCAGCGAGTTAATTGGCAGCGGCGCCAATAGTAGTAGATTGGCAGCACTTGGCAATCTCACTGCACGGACCTGTGCCCTGTGTATTGCCGTACCTAATTGATACAAGCCACGATTAGCAGACGTCGGCAGAGGTGCCAAACTGACTGCCAGTCCAAGTCAGTGTAACCAGTGTCTGTGTGCGGTAGTCAGTGAGGCAGACAGGGAACAGCAGTAGTTAGTATAAAAGTAAGCAATTGCCCGCCACACGGCGCCCGAACAGCTACTTTTGGGTTTTACTGCAGCAGCAGCAGTAGCAGTGGTAATAAATCGAGCATCGGATCGGCAACCAACTAATTGCAGTTAGCATTAAACGAAAGTCGACGAAACGGGATCACGATAACTGGCGCTGTGAATTGGCTCGCTCAATTGAGAGAAAGGGAAACAGAGAACGAAAAAACGAAGCAATGAAGAGCGAGGCTTTCCTTCTTCGCTCTTTCGCACTGGCAAAAAGTAAGAAGCAGGCAAAGGTATCGCGAGCACAGTTGATTATAATGCAATTAGTGCACAATGGCACACACAAACAACCTCGGTCCGTCGCCGCACACGCCACCAGCACCAGTGTGCACCGAGAAAGCGATGCACTACCTCCTCCGCCTCCTCAGCCTCCTTCTCTTTCACTATCACTTCTTCTTTTTCTTCCTTCCTTCTCTGAACTCTGCAGCTGACTGCAGACTGAACAGGCAAATGTAATTAAGAAAATTGGATAAATTCTCATCGAAAGAGTTGGTGCCACCAGTGTGTGTGTGTGTGTGTTGATGCTGCCTGCACCACCACTACTGAAGGCTGCCGTCTAAAGGGCGAGTGAATGGTGCCGTGCAGTTGACGTTGCTGCATCTGCCTCATCACTGGTCGACTAGTAAATTAATACAGCCAGCACCAGCTCTACCAGCAAAGCGGAGAAAAAGAAAAAAAGAGAAGAAGAAGAGTCAGAAGTCGGGCTAATCAATTCGCCTCCATGAGGTTCCTTAATTACAGGGCACAACGAGCGAAAGAGCAACGGCAGCAGCAGTCATGTGCGCTACTACCTGATCGAAGGGCCAATTAATCAAGTGGACAAGAAAAACTGAAGGAGGGGAGGCAGGGAGGGGCTGCTGGGGCAATGGCAGCATGCTGGCAAACACACAGGGCACAATGGTCGCCTCATTAGCTGCCACGGTGTCTTCTTAGAAGATGAACACCAGGGACAGCAGCAGCATCAATAGAATGGCTGCAACGGTAGTGCACACTAGAAGCAGCACTTTTCATCACACTGGACTCTACCGACTGCGCCACCGCCAGTGGATGCCAATCAGAGTGAGAATTATTAAATTTAGACGGTTGCCGTGGTGGTCGGACGTTGACATGAATACTAAGATTCAATCAAGGCGACCTTGTTCAGTAAAGAGAGTGAGACTGGTCGAGGTCAAAATTAAAATTTAATTCAACAGCAACCGTAGAGCGGTAGTGCAATTTAAAAGGTCCATTGCTGGCGCAATTGTCTGTGTATGTGAGTTCTCTGTCCTGGTGGTCTCCTTTCATCGGTGCACACACACACACTTCATTCGGTAGCACCGGCAACCTCAGCCGGAGACGCAGTCGACGTAAGCACGTCAAGCGGGACAAGGAAACGAAGTGCAAGGCGGTGGTGGCGGCAGACAATCGACAATCGAGGATGCCTGGCAATGTAATGAGACTCACGTACGGGCGCTTGAGACCTAGCCAAATTGACAGTACAGCAGCGGTGCGGCTGCACTACTGCCACCACCATCAGCACTCTGTGTCGCGAGCACAACGGCTGCAAAAAGTGAGAGAGAATGGAAGAAGTGGCTAAGACAAAGTCTCGTCTCAGCTCGTACAATTAGCAATCGATAAATCAAGCGGACAGGCACAAACGTGCAAAGGATTGCTCGGTTGAGACGAAAAGTGCACTCACACACAGACAGGAAGGCAGAGAAAGGTTGGCATCCACGGCAGCAGCAGCAGTACTCGATTCAGTAAAAGAGAAGTAAAGCAGGAAAGCGGATTCTCCTCTTTCTCCACTGCTGCCGCAGAAAGCGCAGGCAGCACTGGGGAGCAGCGACTAATCAAGCAAAAATTAGTGCCAAATTAAGAGGACCGCTGGTAAACGTAAGTAAACAGAAGAAAAAAAAGAAAGAAGAAGAGAATGCGCATTCATTAAATTGACGGCGGCAGCGGCAGAAAAGAGGCAGAGAGAGAGAGGACATCCTGGCGCAACGCCCCGGAATATAAATGGGGTTCTGGCGTTGATGCTGATGCTGATGGTGCCATTGGCAGATTTGCCGAGGTACGCCACTGCGATTGTGAGTGTGTGTAAGTGTGCACACAAAGGCAAAGGCGCAATCGGACCATCTTCTCGCCCGGTCGATGGCGACCAGTGATGGCCGTGGCTGCGGCGGCCACCAACCACTGTGCCAGCCTGCACACATTCACTCAAGCTGCAAACTGCATGTGAGTATGGAAATACTTGGAGAGAGAAGGAGAGATAGAGGCTCAGTGAATTATAGAAATATTATAAGAATTTCCTCTTGTGCCGCCATTAAATCACTGATCAAATGATGAGGTAAACGTGACCTGCGAGCTAAATTCGCCTCTAATAAGGGGCGCAAATAACGGGAGAGATAGAAAGAGAGACAGGCAGTCCAAAACAGCTCCTGTTGGCATTTCTTTTCTTTAAAAGCCTTCGCTTGCCAAAAAGGCAATTTGCAAGTGGAAAACTCCTCAGGGACTAGGAAGGTATCTGCATGCACGGCTCCCTCTCTCAGGTGCACACCAGTCTGTTTCGTGCCCAACAAGAGCTCGCTACTTCAGTTGATCTAATCACATCGACACGTCCTCGCCACCCAGTCACAGTCAGAGAGACAGTAGTACAGAGGTCTGTGAGGTGCGAACTCAAGTGCAAAGTGGTGGAGAGGGCCACCAGAGGCACTCATTCTGCACGTAGTTGCGCAGTGATCACTAAAAGAGGTGCTACGGCTGATGCTGCTGATGCTGCTCTTCCTGACCAAACATTTGGCAGACGATGTGTAGGGAGGACAAAAGTAGTGCAACCCACTTTGCAGCCACTGACAGAGTTGGCCACGAACGAGCATCTCCTCGAGAAGTGTGGAAAGGTGGTGGCTGATGCAATAGCTTTAGGTGGCTAATAAGCACCGAGCGACAGACCGTCGTCGTCTTATGAAAGCAGCAGGAGCACTGCTTGAACGACTGCCTGATTGACATGCTGAGATGCAACGAGGGCAATGGTCACACACAGGCTGCACCAAGTGCTCTCTCACTGTGACCCTCTCTCTATCCCCTTCCACTGTCACTGTGCACTTCATAGACGGGCTCACTTTAGAAAGGGACAGTGCGACGACAGGAGACAAAGTGCGGTGCTTTAATTAGTGAAGTAAACAGAGAAGACGGCGAGGCAACTCCTCAGAAGCGATCACTTCGCTTGAAGCACGTACGTCTTTCTCTTTCTCTCTGGGTACATACAGTCAGTGAAAGAGTCTGTGGAAAGAGTTGCGGCTAATGATGCTGAACTAGACTACTACACCGATGCGCGCGCCTCTTCTGTTTGAACAGTCTCAGCAACAGAAAGAGCAGCAACAACAGAAGAAGGCACATTAGCATGGCGCTGACTTAAGTGGCTAATTTGAAATCTTAACATTCACAATTAGTGGAGATGAAAGGCTGCCAGCCAGATAAAGTGGCACAGTGATGATGGCCCTAGTGGTGCTGGTGCTGATGTGATCGCGGCAAGGCAAAGGCCAAGTGAACACTCACTGCTCATCCAGTGTACGCAAAATGGTGAGACGAAGATGACGCAGTTGGAGGGAGACGATGCCACTGCTGTTGCTGCTACTGCTAATCAGCGACTGACAATGGCAAGTGAGGTTGTGGTAGTCAATGGCAAAGTGTACAAGAGCCCTTGCTCTCTTCCGCCTCCTCCTCAGTACCTCCCGTCGAGTCTGCATTGAGACATCATCGTCTTTCTTACTGCATAGGAAGGCGCATTGTGGAATTTCACTACACCTTAGCCGTAGTAGCAACAAACGAATCACAGTGCACCGTTACGGCAAATGCACTTATTAATAGACGCGCACATTCACTTTGCTGCCTCACAGCATCAACAATGCGCTTCAGTGCATCTTCACTGCCTGCTACAAAACTCAAATTCTGCCTAGTCGAGCAAATTGCGGGTCATTGTCGACGTATGTATGGAGATAATTGTCAGCACCACTTGATGACTCACAAGGTAGCTACAACAACAGCCAGAAGAATGCCATATGATGCTTTTACGAATCACTGCCTAAACACGATTAATAGCAAGGCACATAGGACTCACACTGAAAACTAGAGAGACCTGTGCTCCCGAGAGTAAACGGTGAGAAAGGAAGAAAGATGGCGGAAAGAAGAAAGGGAAGCGACAACAGACGCTTGATACCTCAGACCAAAGAGAGTGCACCGATTCGCAGCGCTGCTTCAGCAAATGGAACACAAATTGAATAAGTGCAAAGTGCACGCGGGACATTGGCAAAATATTAGAAGGAGAAAAGTGAATGGCGCACCTGAAACTCGCAATTAGATTGCCTGCCTACCAGTCTGCCTCATCTGCCCCTTTCAGTGCCTGTGTCGTGTACGGTGATTGTCGTTATTAGCTGCAGTGATGTAAGCTCATTTGCTTGCCATTTTAAAATGGCTGCCACATTACCATTACTGCCTGTCTGTTGCCATTTGCGCGGTGTAGTTGGACAAGAGTGGTGGGCACAACTTTTACTTCCTCCAGATCCGTACACCCCAGCAAAGCAACACCGGCAGTGGAGAGGAGCACAGACAAAAGGGAAAACAAGCAAGAAAGAATGAAAGCACAGGCAGTGGGCCCTAATGCGCGGTGTGCTGCTCTGCTGCTGTTCTGGTCTGCGTACCAGCAGCAGCAGCAACAGCAACCTAAGTCTATTAGGAAAGAGCGCACCGTCGTCGTCCTGCCACGACAACGACGGCGACGAGTTCAATTTTTGAACACAGTCTGAGAGTTTGCTAATTCTGCAGGCAAGGGGCAATAAATTAAATGCGAGTTATTTAATGTGAAATGCATTGCACATCGCACGCCAGGCTGCCCATTACGACAAGCAAGGGGACAATCTAATAAAAGGAGAGCAACAATAGCAATTAGAAGTGGGCCACTGTGGCGGCGGTGGTAGTGGTGGAAGTCGCCATCCCCAGCCAGTGCAAGACAGAACACACAAAATGAGACGGAGAATGGTCTCTACTAGAAAAAGCAGCCGCATTGACAAACGGCGACGACCACGACGACTGTTTCGCCTTTCTTTCTTTGCAACAAAAACTGGCAACACTGGTAAGACAAGCCACCAAATTAGCACACGTAGATCGCGCCTCGAATTATCTATTTATCTGGCCAACTGCCAACTAAGCCCGGCATTAGGCACACATACACACAGACAGGCCCAATGCAGCAGCGAGAAAGTGCCATAGCGGCGGATAGGCGCATGAGGCAGGCTGGCACAGGCAGCACAGTCCGCTCACACCGAGAGTTGCTGACCTCAGCAAATGGGCAATTGTAAAACACCTATTAGCTGGCTGCGATAACCTCGGTCCGCCTGGTTTGGTGTGTTTGCGCGCCTACCTTTGGCACTGCGCCATCTCGCCTAGGCTAGCCGTGCTCACCACTCGACCACTGCCGCTGCCGTAGCAGCTATTGCCCGTCGAGGCGCATTCGCGCTTAGTTACATGTGTTGCCTGCATCATTAAGCAAGGCAAAGATTCTGCTGATCAACTCACATCAAGCACTAATATATCGACAAGCACGAACAGTTGCCGCAAAGGCAGCATCAGCAGCAGCATCAGCATACAAGGCAATGAGTGCTGCCCAAGCTGCTGCCGGTGTCTGCTTGCTTGTACGTAGTCCAGCACCATCACGCTGTGTCCATTCGCTACGCTACAGCCTAAGCAATCGAAAGCAAAAAGAAAGAAAAGTACACACAGAGACCGAGCGAGCAAGCGTTCGGCAGCAAGAGAAAAACTTTTGCGCTTCAGGTGCAGTGACCACTTTAAATTCGCCTCTCGAACCACAATGAGCACACAAACAGACAAACAGAGTCCGAGAAAGCTGAGAAGGCAGTTGCCCAATTAAGCCCTGGCCCCGAAACTGAGCTCATTATAAAAGGTTAATATAGAAAGAATATTTATTTATTCCAGGCACAGGGTCAACAGCAGTGACAGGCGCTACTGGGAAGCAAGTCAAAGCGTGCCATTTGAATGGGCATCGAACTAATTCCAAAGTTTGTGACCTAAGGCTGCGCAGGGATGCAGAAGGCAAACTTTTAAAATTGCAGTGGGATTAACAGAGTGCCTAGCTTAATATTCCGCACAGTCTCACAGGTGTAGAGGAGAAAAGAAAGAAGGCGTCAGAGGACTGAGTAGAGCAGCAACAGCAGAAAAGGAAAAAGTAGAGTAGACTGGCAAACAGTGCAGAAGGCAGCACACTAAATTCGATGCGGGAAAGTGTGCGTTGAGGGGGAAGCACACTTTGCTGACTAATCAAATTAATCAAGTGTAATTAGAGTCGTTTGCAGCGACTTCATTGTAAATTCGAGTCGCGAGCCTTGCACGCCAAATTGCGCCACTTGCTACTTGCTTGCCACTCATCTGCACACAACTTGCTGACCACAGACCGTAGAGAGAGAGGTCAGGAAGTGGAGAAAAGCAGTAGCAGCATTAGTCGGCGTCGCCGTTATTCGCCGGAGGCAAAAAGCGGTTCTGCGGTGGACACACTTTGGCAATTTAGAGCAGCACACACTATTCTGACCCTTATTTGACAGGACGCACTGAGACACTCGCTCGCTTCCAAGAATGGGCAAATTGCGAAACAACGGCGTTAGTATGTGCAACATCAAGATAGGTGTGCATACAAAAAAGATGAGCGATCGATTGGACAACAGTAAGTGTGCGGTAGAGAAAAAGACAGTAGTGCGGTAGGAACAAGTAGAGGAAGTGCCGTTGATTTGAACGGCGTCAAAACGAGCCAAAGCCAATTAAAGGGCAACCTTAATTAGACAATTAAGCACCATTTAGCAGACATCGATTCAGTGTGCAGGGCAGCAAAGAGTGCCGCTGAAGTCAAACACCACCACCTCGGTCGCACTGTGTCACTTTTACTGGTCAGGACACTGCGGCACATCAGCCAGCTAAGCATAAAAAGATAATTCCGCACGAGCAGTGATACAAACGAGCAATTATCAGAGCAGCAAAGGCAGCAAAGCAAAGCCCGTAGAGCTCGCTGGCCTGTGTCATAATGTTTGGCCGTAATTGCGGCACGATAAGGAGGCAGTTTGTGCGGTGCACCGAGGCGACCAAGAGAAAGAAAGAAGAAGAGAAGAAGGGGTTAAGCTTAGTGACGGAGCCAGCAGCAATGAGGACAACTCCGAAAGCACCGAAAGAGAGCATCAGTACCGATTGCGTCGTGCCCGTCGCAAAGGCTAATGAATGAATGAGTGAACGAATGAATGAATAGAGGGTGAGAAAACAAGAAAAAGGCGCAAGACAGAGAAGATGGCAAATGAATCAGTCTGGTAAATCAAAACGATGGCGTCACACACAATGCACAAAACACCGGCACAGAGGGCACACAACTACACACTGAGAGTTTGGTGAAGCCTTTGGCGGTGGCAGTGGCGTGAGATGCACGCAAACTGGCACACTGCGATCATTAAAGTTATTGCTCAGCCCCAAGGTAAAAAGTTACATCAGTCAATGAAGTAACTGTTCAGTACAAATGGCAATTTAATGTTGGGCACTGCTGCGAACTGTTAGGCTGCTGCTGCTTTCTCTTTCACTCTCACTCATATGCAAAGAGTTCTGCCAGCATTGGAAGGCAGTGCAAAAGGAAAAGAGGAAGCGACAGATGAGCAAAAGAGTGAGAGAGTGTTGCCAAGGCTAATCTAATGAGCAACACCAAACAGGTCTGTGAGAAGAGAAAGAGGCAGAGAAAGTAAAAGGCAAAGTTTGCAAATTAAAAGTACTTCCAACACAAGCACACAATGCCACTAACGAGACGGCAAATGGCCGGCAGCGATGCGGCAAGGTAGCGACACTATAAATCTTAGTAATGCACAAACACATAAACTGCGCCCAAAACAACAAAAAAGCGAAACCGTCTCCAAATCGGATTAAAAGACGGTAAATTTGTGGCAAGTCTTAGAAGACGGATCAGTCTAGACAAAGTACACAAAAAAGTGGAGGCAACAAAAAAAGAAAACTTTCAACTTACTTTTGCTTCCTTGCTGTTCAGGCGAGGCGCAGTGGCCGTTGTCGAGCGAGGCAAAGGTCTCCGAATTCAGGTAAGAAGTGCCCTCGGGAAGGGCCTGCTCCTGAAGGACGGTTTCCACGGAATGCAGTCCAGTGGCTGACGAAGGGGCGAAGAGGCATTCATCTTCAGAGAATCATTGCTGTGGTCAGAGTGGTCAGAGAGGTGCTGGTGCTGACGACGAGATTGTGGCTTTCCTCTTTGGCGGCTATTCTTTTCCTCGGAAAGGGCCATTTCGACGTCGGAGTCGTCGTCTTCGTTGTCATCATCATCATCGACACTGCCGAGATGACCATTCTTATTGCCAAGGTTGCTGCTACTGCCGTCATTGCTCTGATTGTCCGACGGCAAAGCTATTGACGTGATGATGAAAGGAAGAAAAAGAAAAGGAATAGGTTAGAAAAATAGCACAGTCTTTTGAATCGAGGCGTGTGAAGTGCGTTAGAGAGTAAGAAATATGTCCAAATTAGGTGGTGGTAATGCGAATTAAGACATGAAAGGCAGCAGCAGCACCAGAAAAGAGCAAGAAAAAGAGAGGCATCTCATTTTCATAATTATCGCTTATTATCACGAGTCATTCGGTGAATGGTTGCTTACTTCAAAGCGATGAGAAATCGTCTAGGGTCGACATTGCCAAGGAAGGAAGGCAAAGGGCGCACAAATACAACAGCACTGGCAACAGCAGAAGGGTACACACACAGACACATACACAGTCAGTCAGCGAGACACGGGCGATTATGTTGATGATGATGATGGTGGTGCAACGAGTTAAATGGCTGCTCGAGTGCATTCGAATGCACGCTGCCACTCACTTAATGATATCGCCATTTAATCGACACACAGACTGCTTCTGCTGCCTGGGCTCCTCCGAATCTGCCTGTCTGCTTTGTCTGCTTTAACTGCTGCGTCCGTGGAGGCAGTGCAAGAGAAGAGAAGTGGAGAGAATGCAAATTGCATTTCGATTTGATTCAAGTTGAATCGATTCCATCGACGAACTGGCTGCTCCAGAGCTCCAGGTAGGGCGGGCAAAAAGGAACGAGACATTTGCTCCCTTCGCAGACACTCTACTCTGGGTGCTTGATTTATTGACCGACTCGTGGCAGCCAGACAAGGTGCACACCGACTCGAAACACACACACTGGTGGCTGCTGGCAGGGCCAGAAAGGACGCCGTCGTCTGCTATCCCCCTCTCTCTTTCTACTGAATCAGTGGTACTAGTGTTCCAAATTGTAAAAGTAGAAATAAAAATCAGAGCAGAAGCGGCAGCAGAAGGCGGCGAGAACAAAAGCTTCATGAGCTGGGCTGAGAAGACGAGGAGAACTAACTCGTCAGGCGTACGTACGGCAGCAGCAGCAGCAGCAATCGGCAGCAATCAAGTCATAATGGCCTTGTGCTGCTGCTGTGATTTGGCACTAGCGCACTTCGACAGGCACACCAGCAGCAGCAGCAGCAAAGCACTCTTTCGGTGTGTGCAGTGGGCTGCAAGCAGTTGGCCGCAATCGAATCTGGCAAATGGCTCGATTGACTGCTTTGGTTCGCAAGTGGTGTGTAGTCGGTAGTTCGGGGCTAGCACACCTCAACTTTGTGCACTGCAGCATCAGCAGTGACGGAATCGACGTAATGATGATGATGATCGGCTCGAGATGTGTGTGTGTTATACTATACGATTATGTGCAGGCAGCAATCGATGGCGAGCACCGTGTACCAGCAGAAACAGCAACAGCAGCAGTTGCTGAACAGTTGAGCAAAGTAGCGACCTAGGGCAAGCTCATGGCCACCGTCATCTTCATCGTCCTCCCTCACTACTTTTCTCCTCTGTCTCAAATGGCGCCCACTGGTACACTGGTGTGCTCAATCCATCATTATCGTCATCGGGCAGGCTCGTTACGGCATTGTTACATCTATCATTACATCGCTTGTTTCGAGTCATCGCTAGACAAGTTGCCGTTTGTCTTTCCGCCGCACTGTCCTTTCATTCCGTCGCAGAGGCCCTGACTGCAGCACCAGTGCCCGACAGTTTCGGCCAAGTGGTGAGTAGTCGTGTGTACACCTTGTGTGCCTTCGCTAAGCGCACTACTACCAAGTATCCAATTACGGAATCAATTACGAGACCATAAAGGCGTACAAATTACAAGGTTTGCATGAATCAATCAATGCGATCGGGCAGGCAAACCAGCGAGAACAATATGAGCAAAAATGAGGGAAGGCCTGTCAAGCAGTACCAGAAGAAAAAGAGAAAAAAGAGAAGAAAAAGTACCACTAACCTTTAAGGGTGTCGATGGGATCACACTCGATTTGGTGGTGCGAGGATGAGGAGAGAGGAGGAGGAGGGAGATGGTGAGGGAATGGAGCACCGTTGATTGGATGCCGTCTCGATGTTCGAAGCGGTGTCATTGTCTGCCACCTCGGTGTCGTCCTCCGACTGAGAGGCAAAACCATTGTTGGCCGCAGTGGGACTGTCTGCCTCCGGGTGAGAAGCACTGGAGGAGACCAGAAGACCATCATCGCCGTTCTCCTTGGTTGAAGTGGAGGCCACGACCACCTCTTCATCCTCAGTGTCCGTCTCTATTGCGCCATGCGACTCCGGCGACGCGTTGGACTCGTTACCGCCAACAGATGGCGACGAGGAGGCCTTACCCGTCGAGGATGAGGCAATTCCATCTTCGTGGCTATCGAGCTCCATCAGGTCGGTCATCTCTTCGTCCTCGTCGGGCGCCTTTTTGTCCAACTCGACTGTTGATGGAAAAGAGGGGAAAAATGAAAAGCACAAAACAGGTTAGAAATTTCAGGTAGACACAGGTGAATGTAGGCAGGTAAATGAAGGCGGTTTCAGTTGTAGCTGTGACAACGCTTTTGCTGGAGCTATATAGTTCGAACTAGCTTCGAACTTGAAAAATTGAAAATAAAGTAGAACATGGGAACAAATTTCAGGTGTGCATGTGCACGTGTGGAAGCTTACGGTGGGAATGAGTGAAGCTGAATGGAGACTTGCTGCTGACGCAAGGTAGCAGTGGCTCCAACATCACAAGAACAAAAAAACAAGGAGGAAAAACAGCAAAACTAAACGAGCGTGAGGCAAAAAAATGTCAACAAAAACAATCTCGGCGAAGCACACACACTGGCTGAGACGGTGGTTGTGAAGGGGGCTGTGTTGCGTGGGCGCCAACAAACAAATTCAAACTGTGGCGTCCGTCAGTCAGTCAGCTGACCGAGCTCAGTGGTCAGTGCAGTGACCCTGCACAGCCACAAATACGCACAAACACAGATCACTGGTTGCCGATACAGAGTCACAGCAAAAAGAATGCGTATTTATTTCTGGTAAAATTGTTGATAGTTGTTGGGAAAAAAGAATTGGCGCGCGCTGCGACCGTCGTGCGCTGCGAACGACGAACTGGTTTGCTCGACGAGTAAGTGGCGAATGATCGACGGCGGCGAGGAGTAACGGAATCGAGAGCAGGAGAGAGAGGAGAGTGTGTGTGTGTTAGAGCTACTGCTGCTCCGAAGTATGAGAGAAGGAAAGAGGAGAGAGCGGAGAGTTGGCGACGGCGGCAGAGAAGTAGCAGGAACAGCGGTAGCTGCAGTTGCAGCAGTTGATCACCACATGGTCGGTAGGTTGCTGCTGCTGGGACAGCCGACAACACACTGGGATTAGTAGTGGTGGTGGTGGTGGCGTGGCACAGGCCACTGAGGCGACTATTCTCTACCACACTCGGTGCCTTCATTACGTACTCTCCAGCCGCATCATCATCCTCATCATCCGCAGCTTGCCAACGACAGTGTTGCTGGGCAATCAGTGCAGATTGAACTGTGCAGTGTCCAGGCACTTTCTAGTCAGATCAATTTTTTTGCTCCAGGTTTCTCTCTTTTTGTCAGTCTATTTAGACTGGCCACACCATATCACCTTTCACCTTTTATCTTTCCACCACCGTCTCGCCTCAAATTGACAAGTGTCACCCATTAGCGAGCGTCTGCTCTCCTAGCTGTCTTTTGTCATTAAAACAGAAAGGTGCCTCTGGCGACAGAGTGCAGTGAGACGGTGTGCTCACGCTGTCCAGTGGGTGGTCAGTGGCCACAGATGGGCACACACACACAGAGTGATCTGATTAGCAGGCAGAATGAGGACAGAGGTGAGAGGGTCCTCAGTGGAAGGGTGCATGTGTGCACACACTGCAGTGTTCAGCAAACATAAGAGGGCTAGACCATTGGCTAGAGAGGGAAAGGGGGACAGGAGAGAAAGCAATCTCACTCTTTGGAACATCTCTTCTCTCTCATCTCAATCCGATCAGCAGCTAATTATGGCCTGATGATGAGGCCAATTAGACAGGGCAGACATACTCAGGCATTCACTGGGCTCTGTTATTAGGAAGTGTCACAACTGCTGCTGCACAGGCAGTGAGTGCCTTCCTGCCAAGTGGCTTCAACTTCAATGTGTGAAAGGAGTGCTGATTGAGGCAGTTGTACTGGTAGCTGAAGTCGGTGCAGAGGATGCCTGTTCATCTTCACCAACACACACACACAGTTGCGCACTGTGCTGAAACTCTGGTGAAAGACAGAGAGCGACAGGCAGTGTCGCCTCCAGTGCTGATGCTGCTGATGGTCCAGTGACTGCAGCAGTGCAATTATCATTAGGCAAGCAATAAAATTCGATTCAATCGGCGCTGGCAATCAATTCGGCACATCGATTTGCACTTTTCCTTGCAGATTCTCTCCGCCCACCGCTCGGTAATTAATTACCGAGAGTAGTTTCTGCTGCTGCCTGTTCACTTGTTCATGGGCTCATCGTTATTAATAATGACTGGCCGATGGCTTTGTAGAAGCAGCAGCAGAAGCAGTAACAGACACGGCCAGGCACTGGCAAATGACTGCAAAGGAGGAAAGAGCTGAAGAGTGGTGAAGAGCATCAGCAGCATCAGCAGTAGTAGTAGTCGGTAGTCGGCGGAGACAAAAGTGTCAGAACAAGAAGCGGAAATGATAAAATGTGAAATGACAAAATGCGGCAAGGAAGATACTACTATTGCTCCTCTGCATTTGCCACTTGGCTGCCGCTGCTGAGTGTGATTCAGACGCCACTACGACGACTACGACGACGAAAGCAATTGCACACGGGCCAAGTGTTGCAGTACTGCGGCGGCGGTGGTAGTCGATGGTGCTGAGCCAGTCAGCCAGTCAGCCATCCAGTTAGCAGTGACTCTATGAGTCGTGCTCGAGTTAATTAAGAGGATACGGATGATAGGGGCGACGAGGATAATACGGGACACGGCAGTAGCAGGCGAATAGGTCGCGCGGTAATAGACTCAGAGTCTGCAAAGACATTGTTCGGCACAGGAAAGACGATGTGCGCCAGCACGGAGGAGCACATACTCGACGGCGACGAGGACGACACAGGATGGAGCAGCGAGTAAATCAATTGCAAGTGAGCCATCATAAAGCAAGACAAATCGCAGTTGATCACAGTAGAAAGAGAGTAGCATAATGGCGGTGGTGGTGATGCTGATGCATGGTCGAGCTTCATGTTATTGCCGCGCTAATGTGCTACTGACATTGCTGTTTCTCTTGCTGCTGCTGCTGCTGATGCTGATGCTGTCCCTTTGTGCTGCGCGACCGAGCTGCTAATTCAGTGATTCGGGTGAAGTAGCGAAGGAAAAGGCAAGGAAAAGCAAGGGAAACCTTCACAGGGACGGAGCTTTCTCACTGGCGCCCAAATGGCGACTTGCGGCAAAGAAATCAAACCAAATACGAATGCATAAATAATTCTGTCTCCATTCATCGCTCGATTCATCCATTCAGGAGGCCAAGTGTGGATTTTGTAATCAATTCAGCAACCAACAGTGAGCGAGTGAGACGGCAATGGATACAAGTGCCATTAACAGTGACAATGCCACCACAGAGGAAAGTCGTCATCTGACATTACGACCTACGAAAAAGTGAAACGCGGTCTGATGGTGATACTGCTGCTGATGCAGTCGCCTCTGCGGCCTCTAGGCCGCACATCTTTCTTTTGATATCCCCCGGTTCCTCAGTGCAACAGCAGCAACACCAATTTGTTTGCCGACTGCTGAATTAATATTACCGAAACTGGCACTGCTCCGGCGGCACTGTCACCGCCACGGCGGCAATCAGCGAGTGAGCGATTCATGTGGCGACGCCAATGTCACCGAGCCGATGACAAATCAAACTGTCAAGGCTGGTTGCCTGAAAGATGGTCGAGAATGGAAAGAATAAAAGTGAATGTTGAAACTGATTCAGACACGCACTCACTCACTCATTTACTCACACTCACCGGCCAGTATCCGGTGCTGAGCGTCACGCGAAAAGGGTTCACCAAAAAACCGAGATAGATTGTTCTGGCAAAAGCTGAAACTCAGTCACTTGTGGTAATAGTGGTGGTGGTGGTGATTGTGGTGGTACTTGTCTACAGAGCCTAGCCCAACATCCTAAAAACAGAGCTTGTCTAATGCTGATGGTGGCAACAGTGATTCAGCTCACTCGGTGATGCGAGTCAAATTCAATTACGAGTTGCACTAGTGGAAAGTCTCAAAGATAGAAGAAGAATTACAAAGAAAACAACGGCAAGGACGACAACAAGGATGACTACGCCTGCCAGTGGTGGTCGGCGTGGACGTCGCTAATTTGCCAATGGGAATATAATCGCAATCGTTGCCGATAATGACGACTTCGATCCCTCTCTCAGTGTAGCCCTCAGTGAGGGCCCCTCACACAGACAGCGACAAACAAGCAAGCAGAACAGTGGCGCCTTTATTAATTTTCTTCGGTGCAATAATAAATCTGCCCATTTGTCAAACGAAGAGAGTCATTGATTTTTGTGTCGATTGCTGTTCGATCTTTGAGCAAGAGAATCAGCAAAGAGCAGCAACAGCGGCACTTTGCCGGCAAATTCTGCTTTTTGCTGCTTTTTTCCTCTTTTCGCCGTTGTCTCAATAAATGTGTGTGCTTGAGACTGACTCACTTCAGTCTGTTGTTGGCCAACAACAAGATCGGAGGAAGCCGACAAAAGTCAAGCAAATGTCATCTCAAGCTCAAGTACATATGTTTCTTAATTAAACCAAAAAACGATTGTCGCCCACTCAACTGCTCCTCTCTCCTCAGACCTGCACTGCAGCCTGGCAATCGGTGTCTGTCTGGCGGACACTTGCTGCCACTGAGCACACACACAATAGTCTGCAGATTGGCTAGTCGCAGCAGCTAATCGAAGACATTGCCGACAAGCTGTGCCAGTGTATTTTGCAGTGTGCCCGGTGGCAAGTGATATTATTTCTAAGCCTAGGCACTTTGGTCCGTTCTCTATTGACGAGGGCTGCCTCCTCATAGCCATCACACTATTTTCAGTGCTGCTGACCTATGCTGACGAGGCAAACGGCAGGCAGGCAAAAAAGCAGATCGAAGAAAAGGGACACCACTGTCCACTGCCAAGACGAAGAACTGGGAGGAGACTGGAAGATAGAAAGAGGGGAAAAGAGGGAGAGAGAAACCGGACTGAGCGCACTGGAATTAATAAAGCAGCGGACATGGACGACAACGTGAATCAAAAAGTGTCAAAATCAGCATTGCAACAACAGCAGCTGGCTCCAGTGGCAATTGCCCTGTTAGCTAGAAAAAGCAAATGGTAAAGGGCAGCAGAAGCCATCAGAATAAGAGGGTCATCACCGATTTGCAGCAACATCAACGAGAGAATGACCAGCAAGCTGCAGTAACTCTAATGTCGACTGCGAATGGGTGCCCCTCTCAGTGGCAAATTCAATTTGCCTGTGAGAGCTGGCTGCAGCGGCTATTAATAAATTGAAAAACCATGCACACTTTGGCCGGCAACAATCAGAGAAGAGGAAGAATGAAGAGACATCTTTCACTCTCTTCTTATGTGGCATCTTTGTCTTAACCATTAATAAATCGGCGACGATCAGCACCGCTGCTGGTCGTAGTTGACGATCTTTTTGTCTTCTTTTTCTTGGTACATCTAACTTGTGCTTGTGGCACAAGTGTCTCTATCTCTCTTTTTTCTCTCCTTCAAATGAAGAAAAATGGTGCCAATGTTGGCAATGGCTTAACGTGTCCTCACTCTCCCACTCTGTCTTTGGTCCTGTCGCGCGCGCGGTCGAGACTCACCGAGCTGACTCAGTTTGAGCAGGGAGAGAAAATCTTTGGAAGGAGACTAATCTAATAAGCGACTAGAGCACCATTATGCCCTGCAAAGACAACGACACAGGCAAACAGGCAGACAGACACTGACAACGGTTTGAACGGAGCAAATTAAAAGGACCCTGCCTCCTAATGACAATAATGCTGATGATAGTTGGGATGCATCGTGGTGGTGGTAGTGGTGGCAGTAGCAGTGGCAGTAGTCGTAGCTTGTACAACTTGGTATTTATCACGAATACTAATGTGTCTCAATCAATCTCCACCGGACAAGGGAGAACGCTTGGCCAGACGTTGTGCTGCAGCAGTGTGCGTGTGTGGACAAGCCGCAAGAGTGCCCAGGCATCGTCAACAGGAGCAGCAGCAAGTACATCAAATCAGTCTATAAAGTGCTGTTTTCAATAAAGTGCACTGCCCAGTAGCAGGGCAATTTGCCGATTGGCTGCAATCACGCAATGCACTCAATAGATAGGCAAATGGAAGTTGTAGAGAGTCACTGAGAGACTAAAGAAAAGGAGGAAGAGAGAAAGAGGAATTGACTTAATTGACTGTGTCAGTGCCTGCTTCACTGTACATCACCACAGATAGACTGTCTGACAGACAGAATGTCGTACACCTTTGGAATATCAACTCGCTCAGGATTGCGTACAACTGCAGTAGAAATGTAAGGGTAAGCACACCATAGGCACACACACACACACACACACACACTGGCTAGGAAGCAATTAGGACAATGTCACAGACGACAGGCGAACATTGCAAACAGCTTCCTAGGAAGTTTCAGCAGTGCAATTGAAGCAACAAACTGGTGAACAGCACAGAGACAGGAGAGTACTGGAAGCACAACAGTACGACAAGCCACCGACTACGTAGAGGCGGCAATCAAAGCGAGTTGCGAGTTGATAAATTGTGCTGACAATATCAGTGCCCGTTATCGTATCGATACTCGCCGATATGAGAGAGATCAAAGATCCGAGCATCCATTAATAACCGGGGTAGCTAGAGCAAAACACAGCAAAACAGGACGACAAAGCAAATGAAGGCGCCAAGACTGCGTTCAACAGCAGCAGCAGCAGCAATGGCAATTCCTCGTCCGACAGCTAACGACAGCCGTGCGCGATTGTGTGCAAGGAAAACTCACGGCCAGATGCAGCAGGAAGATGACAGGAGATGCAAACAATTCGAGCAAATTAATAGGTAATCAATTGGCAGCACAGAAACTCCCCAGACTCGCCATTGGCTGATTCTCGAGCGTAGAAAAGCTAACTGACGACTGGCTGAATTGCCCCTTTTTCCCCTCCAAAGAGTGGCGGAAAAACACACACACATGATGCAACCGCTGAAGCGACTGCAAAAAATCAGTGCACCGTGCATCGTTTCAGCAACAACAGCAACAGCAGCAGTCTCGAGCTCCTTATTCGAAGTGTGTGCCTCTGATACAGTCGTCGTCGATAGTGGCCGTCGCAGCAGCCGTAGACAGGCAGACTGAACAGAGTAAAGTAGAGCAATGCAAAGCGAAGCAGAATTAGAGAAGTCAAATTAAGACAAGCGCAGGCAGAGAGGAAAGACAGAAGAAGAAGTAGTAGTCGCAACAGTATTGCAGCCAATATTATATTAATTTTTAAGCGCATCTCGTCATCGGTTGGATGCGGAGAGAGGAAGGGAGGGAAACGATGGCAAAGAGATCACCAAGTGTGTGTGTGTGAGGTTGTTCGTCGTGTCAGAAGTGTCAAGTTGGTGGGGCGAGTTGTGAGTCTTCTTGCCTGTCTGCCTGCCTGCACTCCTGTCCATGATACTGAAACAGCAGCATTCTCAGTCTGACTTGCTCATTCATGCTCCACTGAGCGGCTCGATTCACTCGTAGCATCACACAGACAGACAGACATTCAGAATCAGAGTGGGACAAAGTGAGGCTGAGGCAACAACAGCAGCATCACCGTCACCACCGCACTGAATCGTCACACTGTGTTGCAATAGGAAAAGAGAAAGAGACGAATATTCAGGAGTCGCAGAGACAGACAGAGACTACTGCTTTATTGGCTCGATTGTTTTCAATTGAAATTAGAAACATCTACAAATCTGCACAAACCGCTGCCACCGAACTACTGCTGCTTCCCCCTTTTCTTCTCAATCTTTGGGTGCAAACTTCTTCTGTGTGCCTATCCCATTGACTCCCCTGTGTGTGTCTATTTGCAAGTGTTTGTATTTTTTTCTCC
Organism: Tyrophagus putrescentiae; assembly: GCA_024499935.1. NCBI lineage: Eukaryota > Metazoa > Arthropoda > Arachnida > Sarcoptiformes > Acaridae > Tyrophagus > Tyrophagus putrescentiae. The sequence goes on along the minus strand of JAMZRA010000001.1, from coordinate 10,166,656 downwards.
AGTTCAGTCACGGCAAAAAGACGGAGTGTGAACGACAGTTCTCAGTGCCGGCAATCGGTATCGATTGCAAGTGGCTCTGTCGCCGTAGCCGAGCGGTGTCGATCACTGCGCTGGTGCATCCTTGCGACATCTCACAGCAGACGATATCTTTTTCCGTGCTGCATTTGTGTATCAGTCACACACACACACACTGCTATTGGCAGAATCCGTCTCATTCACTCTTGTGCATTTAGTCGTTTGTGCGCTTGTTACGCTCCAGAAAACACTAAATAATGTGCTTGCATTAATATAGCCCACCGAGAAAAAAAAGAAAGAAAAAGTAGATGAAGAATCTAAGTGGCTCTATATGTGTGTGTATGCGATCACTGCAGAACAAGTAGTTGTAAGACACTGGGGCCCTGGTGCACCGAGTGAATCGGTGGTGCTAGTAGCAGGCACTGTATCACTGCCACTGCATCGGCTTAATCAAGTCAATTTATCTAGGAGAGAACAGGAGACAGGAACTGAACAGAACAGGACAGGACAGGACAGGACAGGACAGGACAAGACAAGACAAGACATTAGGAGGAACAAGCGCCGCCAAATCCTGGCTATAGCCTGGTGGCTGGTGTGCAAGAGTGGACAACAGTCAGCGAGACATCGACTTTGAGGCTCTAGGTCGCTGGCTGCTGCTGTTGCTGCCTCCTGTTCGCCCAGTCGGCGTCTGCCGAGTAAGCCATCGCCGTGAGCCGTGGTCATTAATCTAATCGTTCGGTGTGTGGCTTCTCTTCTACTTTTTCTCTTTTTTCAGTTGATGCTGCAGAAACACCGAGTTAGGCTGATGCGGCTGATGCTGGCCGATGTCGAACAAATGGGACATGGACAAACAAGCTGAGGGCCTGCACACACACACAGCCATCAGAGCACACCTCACATACACAGATAATGCGCCTCTGTTCCGGCCATTATGCACTACAGCACTCAATTAATCTCACACATTAATCTTGCCCACTTACGACGCAGCTGCTGCCTTCTTGAGCTGCTCATGCTGGTCCTTAGATGCTGTTCCAGCAAGGAGGAAGCAACAGCAACGAGGTTGAAAAAGTAAAAGAACGAGAAAAGGAAAACGAAAAAAAGATTGAATGAAGGCGCAGAGAAAACAAACAATTTCGGCAGAACACGGGCAAGTGACCAAAGTGTGCTGTTTCGGTGAACTCGGTTGGTCATCACTTTCTGGTACACAGTAAAACAAGTGGTAGTGGCGCCAAGTAAGACCGAGGCATTGGTGTGAACCAGTGAACAGCAACATACACTCACTTCTCAGTTGCGAACTGGTAGTGCAGGCAGGCGCAGACACCGGTAACTTAACCTCTGCTGTGATTCTATCAACTGCGACCATCACCATCTACTGTCACCATCGCCATTATCATTATTTTGGCAACAGCAGAACTAAAAAGGAAAAGGGCAACTGTGTGCTCGGTACAGTCAACTGATGAGGGACAGTGGTAATGTCATTGTGCATCAGGCAAAGTGATTCGATCCTAATTCGATTATGAAATGGAAATTTCATCAGGCAACAACAGTAGCAGCAGCACTGGCACTGCTTTGTTGACTGAAGCCACCAGTAGCAGCAGTAGCTTTGACCATTGTTAATGTCTCCCTATTAGCGATCGACAAAGTGGCTGACTTATGGCAAGTGGCGACAGTGGTAAGAGAGAAAGAGAAGCACGATGCACCAGCACCAGCACCACTAGCACAGCCAACAAGCGCAACGACTAAGAAAAGCCATTGCGATCAGGCGAAGGAAGTGAAACTGGAAGTGAGCAGCAGCGAGGCGATTAGCTTGATGACAGAGTCGTTGACGGAATGGAAATAAATTAAATCATATGCAGCACAGTAGTGGCTGCTGCTCAGAGGTTGCCTCGGTGCGAGGAGCACTAATGAGGGCCAGTGGTAGCCATCTCGGCCAGGCAAGGAGCTGGTCGCAAATCGAAATCGCCAGCAAACAAGCGACTAATTTGATTTAATTTGCTGCTTTTCAGTGGCCGCTGCTGTTGCCTTGCTTTAAAATGCAATGCCGTCAAATGACGACGACGACGACGACGGGTCGCGACCACTCACCGAAATGGGCACAATTTTTCAGGGCCCAAACCGATTTGCCGGTTTAAGAGAAAGTAAGTAACGAGGCGACCTCATCTTCCTCCTCCCCTTGCCTTTTCTTTTCTACCAAAAACGCCTGAGATCGCAAGGCAGAGATAATAAATGAAATTATGACGATAAATGGACAGCACTGGACTGCAGCTATTAAACAATGACCACCACCACCACTACTGGAGAGAGTGGTGGGCAATTTGAAAGATTAAATTCAATTCTAATAAAGTCGTATTATTTGTGTGCAGCAGTGGTAGTTGAATCGGGCTGGTCAAGCCTAATCATCATTAACAGATTCTCGTTAGTCGAATTAGCAGCGCCGGCAAGAAGCGAAAGTAGTGCAAGGCAACAAGGAACAACAAATTGTGCCATTTATCTTTGATTGCGCCCAGCACACACAAGTGAACTGTATCACTGCAGCAGGCAGTCTTTTTCTCTCTCTCTCTCTCTCTCTCTCTCTCTCAGTGTGTTGTTTCCCAATCCTGAACGAACAACACACAGCCAGTACAAGTTGAGCCCCAAATGACGATGAAAAATGCGCCCAAAGTGAGCTCTTTTCCCTCACTTTCTTGCTGGTAAGCTGGGCCTACAAACACGCAAGTAAGCAAGCTCCCACCGAGTGCTGGCACATTAATAATGAACAAACAGCAACAGCGGCCCTTTTGCAGGGCTAATGCAGATCATAACGCGGACCAAAAGCGACAAGGAGTTGAGGGTGAAGCCAATCAATGGGCAATAGACAGAGTGGGTGAAAGGGAGAGAGAGACATGACATCTCAATCGAGAAGGCAAACGCTTTTCAAACTTTCGACTGATTGAAGACCTCCAGAAAGAACGTCAGAGGGAGAGTGAGGAGGTGAAAAAATGGGAAAGAAAGGGCGCCGAACTGGCACCGATTATCACACTGATTCGCATGACAGATCGAGATGGATAGAGCAAAGGAGCAAGCGATTCTCCAGCGCAGCGCGGTGTCCAAGTCACAGTGTTGCAATTGCTGCAATGACTGTGCATTCACATTAGCTGAGTCAGTACACTGCACTTTCTATCACTCTTTCATTTTTGTTCTCTCCTCCTCCTCTCTCTCTCTCTCTCTCTCTCTTCTCTCTCTCTCTCAGCTTGAGCTCACTAATTTGCCGATCACTGCTCGACGCTCAACTGATTCAAGATGAGACCAGTGCCAATCGAAGAAATCGACCAAGGGAAGACAAAGCCAGCCGAATGAAGTGTGCTTCTTTTTTTGGTGTCCTGTGTGCACCAGTAGCACTAGCAATGTGACAGCAAGTCACCGAGAGTGCTGCTGCTGCTGGTGGTGGTGCCCATCGAGCGATGGTACACTCAATTAAGTGAATAAGTTAATCAAATTAAAACAAGTGACAATTTTCGACTGCTGCTGCTGTTGCAGTTTCAGATCTGCTGGTGCACTTGCCATCAAGCACCAATTAGACGACGATTCCCCTGCCTAATTAGAAGTGCAACAAACACAAACGAGCACATCCACATACACACATAGCGATCTGGCGGCTGCAATAAAAATAATGCTTGTATACGCCAACATCGGCAGCAGCAAAAGCAGCAGCAGCGGTTGCCATCGTGATAACCATCATCAGATATGAGTGGCCAGTTGTGAGTGTGTGAGTGTGGCACACATTGGCCTAATGACGCCGATAATTGGGCCTCAATCGCGCGGCACGTCTAAGTGACAAATGATTGCCACCGCTGGGTCCCTGACGCCGATGATTGTTCTTTGCGTCACCGAGGTTGAGTGAATTCCTCGATCAATGAAGACTTCTCGAGATGAAAAGGCTGTAGATAGTTCTGTCCTGACTGCAGGATCATCTCTCAGATTGTCTCATTCTTTATTATGCTTCATCTTTTCAATGATCAAAACAAAAAATGGACAAATCTGAAAAAAATATGAATGCAACTCGTTAGGCAAATGAATTTCTTCTTTGCTTCAGTAAAATAGAACCACTCAATTTAGCAAAAAGAGCGCAACTCTTTCGTTTTCCGAATGGCGGTGGTCGTTTTTCTCTTCAGAAATAGAAACACTCTCTGTCAGAGAGGACAATTAGCGCAATCAAGTAATGGAGTAATGGAGTAAGCAGCCGAAAAAGGATGAGAATGAGAACAAGAGCACAAAGCCGGTTGCACTGCTGCAACAACAACAACAACAGCAACTGTTTTGCTCTTTGCAAGGCCTAGCTGTAAATATTGTCGCGACAATAAGGCTAATTGTGGGGCGCATTGTCGTCGTGCCTTGCCTTCACCAGCATCACGAACACTGCACCCCAATTGCAGTGAGGCTCAATTGTCTCAAAGACAAGCTGTGTGTGTGTGTGCTGGTTAGCTGCCGTATGGCGGTGGTGCCCATTAGCTGCCACATAATCGTTGAGCAGACACACACACATAAACACATCGAAAAAGATTGTGAAGACCAGTGGTGGTGAACGTGCTGCAGCATCAACACAGTTGGCCTGTTCGACCTAGCCTAGCCTGTCCACAAAGAGCATTCAAATAACAGTGGCAGCAGCAAGTGCCAAGAAGAAGCCATTTATCATTGCCTCATTGCAACGGCGACGGCCTCTCTTAACCCTTTGTGCACTGGGCACACTTTTATGCTCAATGCGGTGGTGGTGCTGATGATGGTGCTCGGCAAACGCCGGGGATAGTTGTGCCGGCACGAGTGTCATGACTGCTGTCGGCGAGGACAACCACAACCACCACGACCATCACAACCAGGCAGTCGCATCATCATCATCATCATGATGGGAATGACTGACAAAGAGCTCAATGGTAGTAGAAGTAGTGACTCTCAGCGCCTGGTCACTGTCACCACAAAAGACGGCAGCATCTTTTTCTCTCTCATTCTTCTCTCTTCGTCGTCTTAGCAGCCGAGAGGCAGCAATCCTTTAATCACGCCATAATGGAGTAATTAAAGTGCCCTTTGTAGCACTGTCGCCCTCCTTCAATCTGTTCGCTTGTCGAATTAGAATAAAAGTGCGCCAGCGTTTTCCAGCAGCCGCAGACAAAGCAGCAAAAAGATGAGCAGTGAAAGAAGACAACAGAAGACTTTTAGAGAGCTCAGACAAACAGGCAACAATAGCTGCCAGTAATGGCTGCGATAACGATTTGCCAGATTGAGTGCCGGCTCGGAGCAGCAAAGAAGAAGGAGAAGATGCTGTTGCTGTTGCCGCCACCACTTCTGCACTCTTTAAACGCACATTGGCGGCGAGTTAGTGAAATTACCCACTAGGTTAACTTGAGGCCGATTAGCCGAGTGCACAAGAGGGAGAGAGACAAGAACACGACAAGATGAAGATGAAGAAGATGAAAAAGAAGAAAAGACAATCAAAGCACTCAACACGCTACAGTGCACTCTTCACTGTTCAAAACTGGCATCACCAGCAGTAGTAGTGATGGTGGCAGCAATCACCAATTAGCTGGTGACTAAACTGCAACATCAACGAGAATGGCGTCGTTTTCAATGGGCAACTGAAGAATGGCACCAAAATTGCAACTGAAAAAATAGATAGTATTTTGAAGGGAAAAGGGGGTGGCAAGTGGTTGGACAACAGCACAACAGGAGTCACACTGTCATCATCATCACTTTGCACAGAAAGGCAGAGGCTTTTTACCGTACAAGCGGCGGCACAAGTGACCATGACAGAAAACCGTTACTTCAAATTTGTCAATTGCTACTACTGTTTGGCACTAACAATTAAATGAACACTTTGTCACAGTCTTTGCTTTAACTTTAATTAATTTGGCGCCTTCATACTTGTTCTTTGCCAAAACTGAAACGTTCAATGAAAGGAAGAAGAAGAAAGTGAGAGCAGAAGAAGATTCGCCAAAGTGTGACATTTGTTTCGTTTGTCCTACACTCATGTTGGGTTTTCAGTAATAACCGTTGTTGACGAACATGTTAGAGCAGGCACAAATTAATCAGCAGAAAGAAAAACAACAGCAGTTTCGAGATGAGAAGAATGAGCACCAGCTTGACTAAAGCAACAGCAGCAGCGATTAGCCACTAGTGCTTGCACTGGTGATCTCTTACTTGAGAAGCCAAAGTTAGGAGGAGACAAATCAATGACAGGGAAAAAGAAAAGACTAAAACTGTGATGATAGCATCGTCACCAGCACTACTTGACCGGCAGCTAAAAAGCCAACTAGGACGCTGACAATTAGCCAAATGACCAGCTCCCTGGCACGCAGTAGGTTAAACGTGGTCTTGGGCCATTAGAAATGCCAGTAACAATCTCAGCATAACAGCCACAGCCTCAGCCTCAGCATCAGCCGGTGCCTGCCGTAGCCTGCAACGCTACTGTTCTTGGCAATATGAAGACATCGTTTTGTGAGTGATCTGTCATTAAGTGCAGATCGGTGGACGCCAGTGGACGCCATGCTTGGTGGCCATTTCGTGCCTGGTTCTACTTTTAGTTGTAGTAGTGGTAATACTTTGCTGTCCACTGACCACCAAACACACACAAAAAGACAGACCAAAGGAGTCAGTTGTAATTAGCGCGTGTGTGGCGCCAATGGCACCGACAGCAGCACTGAAGAAGGAATGAAAGAGCACACTACCATCACCAGCACTACTACTGCTAATGTGCACAGATTAGACGTGTGTGTAGGTCTACAACTACTGAGACAGACTCAAACGCAGGATAACATTGCGGAGAAACAGGCAAAATCAATTAGCACTGCAGTGCACATTAGAAAGAGAAAGAAAAAGCCGATGCTGCTGCCCTGGGAAGTAGTCCTGGCGCCAGCCAAAAGCAGAAACCGGCCAATAATGGCTTCCATTGGCCATTAGTTATGTCTGGCACAGAAAGAAAGAGTCCAGAATGCTGTCGATGCGCCGGCAATTAGCCGGCACAGTGTCGGTGATGTCCAGGCGCTACACTGATGATGATGATGGTGATGGTGGTGATGGTAGTGCTGATGCTCGCCGCAGATCGCCGTTCACTTCTGTGGGATGCACACCAGTGCCCGCAGACAACACCAAACACTGACCACGTAACAATGTGAAATGGATGGACAACAAACGATGTCCGTCTCTGGCGCCCTATAACTGCAGTCCCTGCACTATCGGAAAGAACAAGGAAAAAAGTACAACAAAAAAGTACAAGAAAAACGGTGTGTACCCTCAGAGACAGGAGAAAAGCAATTTCCGCAATTGCAGAAAACGGTGAGGAAGATAGACAACAACGCACCTACGACTGTCATATAGACGGAATATAAAAGAGAGAGAAAGAGAGAGGGAAAAAGAGACAGCCACCGGACACTTAGACCACACCTAGACCTCACCTCAAATTACAGGTGAGCAGCACTGCAGGACAGGTGCAATATAGGAAAGCGCACACCGTAAGAGGTACCAGTAGGCGGTGAGTAGTTGGCCAAGTGAGACCGGTTTGATTGTCGTAGAAATGGTGGTGGTGGTGGTCGATAGTGTTTGCTGATGGTTGCCATGGCACTGGCCACCACTGCACTAGCAGCCTCTAATTAGACACACAGAAAAAGAGAAAGCGGCCAACAGACGTTAATGGCCACTGTCGGTCGGTCTTTTCTCCACTATTTTTCTGCTGCACTCTTCTTTGTCGGCCTTTCTGTCAGTCCTTGAAGTAGTGGGCAAATGTCAAAAAATTTACTGCATTCATCGATCAAGAAGCAGAGAATGAGAAGAAAGGAAGAAGAAGAAGAAGAAGATACTTTACATTACCAACGGTTGGGCATAAATTAAGTGAGAGAATAGTGAGAGGATAAGGGAAAGCTGAGAGGGGAGAATGAGATCGAGGCGAGTAATAACGATGAAGGAATGATTAAGACAAAGAGGGAGAGCAAAAGAGAAAGGAGCACCATCTTAGAGCAGTGGGGCACAGATTGGCACAGGCCGTGGCGGACGGTGGCCTAAATGGCATCGGACAAACGTGGCCATTTTGTCAGCGAGATGGATGAGTGAATCAATAAAGCTGAGAGGACTAAGAGCCGGCAATGGTGCGCCTTCCAGTCTGCACTACTAGTCAGTCAGACAGTCAGTGGCTGCGAGTGGTCACGATGAAAGAAGTCATTAGATTGAAAGGATGCAACCACCGCCGTCGCTGCCGCCGACAAACCGACGAACAAAGCGAGCAATCACGACAAGATGAATCAGGAGATAGAGAAGAAGGAGGAGAGGAAGAAGAAGGTCCATTCAGGCAGCGAGCAACTTATAAATCAATGCTCAATGCAATTTATGGGCCAAGTTTGCATTTTGCCCCATCGGACACGGCGAAGATGCAGAGGAGGAAGAGAAAAAGGGAAAGAGAGGGCTAAGTGTGCAAACCTGAATGGAATTTGTAAGACGGCCAAGAAGCTAGAGTCAGCTAAAGCTAAAGTCAGCATCACCAAAGTGAGTGACTGGCAACCCTGACTGACTGACTGGCTGACAAGGACGAAGAGGAAGACGAAGACGAAGACGAAGAGTTGCCTTGCCTGAAAGATTAAGAGGCAGGCACCGAGATGGATCGCCTCCGATAGATGGACACATCAAGCCATAAATAAGATACAACATGATAATGAGAGCGCTGATACGGCGTCCGAATTACCGCATCAGCAATTTGAAATAAAACAATTTGCCTCGATTACGGGCGGCAACGGCAATGGCAGTCCAAAGCAAAGTGCATTTCCAATGGGCCAGCAAGTGAAAAGGGCAAAACACAGGCAAAGTGACCAGTGGTTGCTCAGACTGGACGCACTAGTAAAAGTGTAGTGAACACACTTCGTTGGAGCACAGACTACAACAGTACAACAACAACACAACACACACGTTGACTGGTGCTTCTGCTGTTCACTTCGGTATGCCTCACTTGGTCGCATTTACATTTACGCAGAGTGAGATGAACGGCTAGGCACTGCCTGCCTGCCGTGAACGGCCTCGTGGTGGACAGCAGGCAGGCAGGCACACTGCCTTGTCGCATTCGATTACTTCTGGCTCATAAACGGTGAAGACACCGCTCACGTCAAGACAGGAGAGAAGAAGAGTGGGAGCAAGACAATTGTGCTCGCCAGTAGTACCGACAAACTCTGCTGATGAGCGACCGGACCGGAGAAGAGGCTACTGCAGAAACTACTGCAATGAGCATCAGTGCACACAAGCACACACATCGAGGTAATGTGTGTGTGTGTTGTGTTTGAGAAAAGAGTGGTAAAACAGGCGGCAGTGTCCAGGCATTACCTCAACTTTAAGGCAACATCAAAGCTTCAAACGATGGGTGGTCGATCCATTAGGGTCTGAGTAGAGAGCGCAACCAAACACCGCCGCCGCCGCGTCAAAAGACATCGACAGGACTTTTTGTGAGAGCGATTAGGAGCATCTAAAGTGAAGAGGAGATATGGAAGCGGCAGTGGTGCGTTCCAGAAGGATGATGATGATGCTGCGGCAAGTGAATACGGTGGCCACGCTCCATCAGTTCGGAGCAAGCCGGAACGTTCAGGTACCCTAGTTCTGCACAGTGAGACAGAGAATGGAGCCGATGACAATCGATTACACTCAGCGACAGGCCACCACCACCGCCACCAACACAGCAGCAGAAGCACCAGCACCGATCGTCAACTGGCCATATGATCGCCTTCGAGATGATAGATTTGAGACCAGGGACGAGGAGGGAAAAAGATTGCCACTGCAGAGCGCTGCTACTGTCCACGGCGATGCGATTAGCATCGATACCAAAGATGCAAAGAAGCAGTGATGCTGCTGCGTCAACCGGCAGTGATAAACGAGCATTGTGTTTAGAGCAGTGTACGGGCTGATGCTGCAGTTGTGGTGCTGCTGGCCAGCTACTACCGTAGTCCTTCAAGACAGAAAGGTTTCTTCTCTACTATATATTGAAACAGCGACACTGGTGGCCAACAGCAGCACTGGCAGCGACCAGTACCTAGGCCAAGCAGCGGTGAGAGAAAGAAGAAATGAAACGAAGAAAGGGGAGCAAGAGCCATCTGAACCTTAGAACACCTTCCTTCACAGGACAGCGTATCGATTGAGGCAGCCCGGAGAGCAGTTGGCGCACCGAGACCAAGAGACTCAGACTGTGCGTTCAGTGCACCTAATGACAGTGGCGCCTTCTCAGCACACACTGCTAATGTCTCCTGTGCATGCGACGCCGTCCACTGCAGCACCAGCAATATCTGCCCTGACGGTGCTGTCCCATAAATAACACCGAGCATCTCTGCTACCGTTGCTGGCTGCTACCGTTTCCCACTGCTTCTTCTGCTGGGCCCCACTCGCATAACAACGTGTTTCGTGTTCGATATAATCGATTATTGGCATTGAGAGGGAGAATGAAGAACGTCGCCGACCAAGAGGAAAGTGAGGAGAAGAACGGCGACGACGACGTCGGAGCACGGCACCAATAATTAGGGCCCATCTCGATTGCTGCCTGGCAATAATGTCCTGCACTTACTAACTCTGCAGCAGTAGCCAGCAGCCACCGTAGTGAGGCTAAGGCAAGTTAAATATCGTAATCCCATTGCGATGATTAACGAGCCAATATAGCACAATCGCTGACTGCCTCTCTGCTACCCAACACCGCTGCTGACAATTCACCGTTGGGCAAACATGGAGGCAGCTAAGAGCAGCAGCAACATCAGCATCAGCATCGTTGGACAGGCAGCCAGGGAGCTGTCGAGTCAATCATCGACAGACACGAGGTGAGCTTACTCTCTTTCTCCACTCTCTGCTACTCACATATTTGCTTGCCTGCCTGTACCAATCACAATGGCACGATCGTTCGGCGACAGTCAGCACAGTACTCTCCAGCGCTGCATGTCAGCAGGCAGGCAAAATTGATGCAAAATCGCCAGTGGAGCACACACACAGCACGTCACAGAAGTAGTAGTGGTGGTGGTGGTGGTGGTGGTGGTGGTGGTGGCAACAACAGCAGCAGCAAAAGGAGAAAAGAAAAAGAGGAACTGCAGGCCAATGTGTTGAATCCTCCGCTGCAGATCAACATCGACGGCATTGCACCGTGTCCGGTAGCGGTGGTAGTAGTGATCGACGCCAGCGAGCACATGTGGCTCTGACAGGTGCCGTCCATGGTGAGCTCAATCCGACGAATTCCAATTTGGGTACAGCGAATGAAAGAAAAGAAGTACTGCAGTTGGTTTCATTGCATTTGGCTCCTCCGTCGCACCTAATCACAGTCGTCCATCACACGGCCAAGCAGGCAAACACTACTTGCTGTGTGTGTGCATTGTTTGCACTAGTAGCACTAGCTCACCTACCAAGCTATATAAATTGGCCTTATTCTCTCTTTCTAAATTAGAGTACTTTCCAATTGAATCGATGCTAGCACAAAAGAAAGCACCAAAAGGAGAAAGAGCAAACTCTGCTAGACTGCACTTTTCGCTGGAAGCCAGCTTCTTGCTTTTGGTCAATTAAGTGGCCGTTAGTTGAGCTCCTACTGAGTGGCAGGCAGGTCCTTCCTCTCGCTTTGTCTTTCTCTCAGCTTTTCCTCTATACTGAGGGCCTCTTTAAATTGAATTTATTTGCCGTTGCCAATTGGGCCGGTCTGGGAGCTGGCGTAATTAGAGACTAGGTGACAAGCGGGAAGTTATTAATGAGCTGGCAGTGGCAGCTACTTTCACTGCTTCTCCTGACTTGACTGGCGCGCCAAAGGAGAAGGAGAAACCTTCTGAATCGAATTCGGGGACGCATGTGCGTGTGCCTAGGCAGTCAGGCAGGCAGGCAACACTCACCCTACAAAGGAAGCAAATGAAAAGTGAATCGATTGCAGTAATACCTCCAAACTTAACTAGCTTAAGCTTGTTAATGTGTGGCGCAGCCACCGCTACTGCTACTGCCACTGTTGCCTTCCACCGCACTGCTCGCACCGAGCAATAATAAAATCGGGGTAATTTAGCTTGGCAGCCATTTATGGCTTAATATAACGGTAGCAAGCAGTGAAGGAGGGAAACGCAGAGACACCGTTGGCACTGCTGGCGCAAGTTGAAACTCGATTTATGTTGCTGCAAAGATAAGCTCACTGGAGAGAGAAAAAGAAACGCAGTGAAAATCAGTGCAGAGAAGATGAGCAGTAGGCTGAGGGAAAAGGTGCTGAAGATGGGTGCACACAGAAGGAGAAAGTGCACTGGCCGCAGGTAGTGCCTTTGCTAGTGGCAGTAGGCAATTAACAGATCGAAAGAACTGATAGCTGGATTAGGACAGGCAAGAGGAAAGGGCCAAATTGTATATGGGCACAGAAAGGAGAGAAAGAGTGAGATTCATGAGCAGATGAGCGTAGCTGTGAGCAAACAGAGAAGTGCGACCAGGGGACAATTTAGAAACAGTGCAAGTGCGCTCGTGTGTGTGTGTTTATCAGACCAACAGGAAACGCCGATGCATTAGAGAAACTGTGTGTGTGTGTAAGGCCTGTCTAAGAGTGACTGCTGAAATTGAGACTCGATGAATTAGCACCGCTGCTGAAAAGATTGGCTGCTACCTAATTGAGCTGCACTAAGCTCACTGCCGACGTTGATGATGATGATGATGATGGTGACGTAGTGCTGGTGGTGAATGCAGTGTGCAGTTGTAGTAGCACTGACACGGCGGCCTTCCTGCTCTCCCTCACACACCCTAATGCACCAGTGCACTCGACACCTGAACATGAAGAAGAGTGGCTGCAGTAGGCATTGAAGAAAGCATCGGCACGGGTGGCTTTAAAATCAAATTAAGGCCACCGATGAGCCAGCCGTCGTGCCAATTAGAAGGCTTCGGCTACAGTGCTCGCTTGCCAAACTTGTTGGCTCCTTAATTAGATTATATACGGCAGCCGATCGTAGTATTGATGATCGAAAAAAAGAGAGAAAACCAGAAAGTGAAAAAGAAACTGGCCGATTATTAGAAAATGCTAATAGCGTCGTTGTAGGAAGCAGTATTCTAAGATGCCCTTCTCCTCCTGCAACGAGCATTTTGTGCAGTGCACATCTTATCGGCCAGGGGCTCAATCAAAATATTATCGTTCCTATTAATTTGCCTAGTACGTTATTAGATATGCAAATAAACGGTGCTCTGAATGTGTGTGCTTAGAAGAGTTAGTGGTTGAGAGGGAAGGAAAAAACTGTTCCTGCTGCTGTGGTTAAGGTTTCTAGAAAAGGCACCGGCAGTAAGAGAGCGTCACTTGAGCGACTTAAAATTTCATTATCGAGCTTTCGTGTAATTACCAAACGGATTGGCGCCTTTGGTTCTTCAACGACGACGACTAGGCCCTGCTCATCTGCATTTGTTTCTACGCCTGAGAATAGGGGAAAATGGAAAGCATGGGGGCAAACACATACAACTGCAGGCATGTAAAAGTGTAATTGAGCCTGTTGAGACTTTGAAAGAAGAAGGAGAAAGAGCACTGGAGAAGCAAAAAAGATTTGGCGCCAGGAGAAGGAGTGAGAGCAATCGCTGCTGCAAAGTATTCGGCCGCTAGAGAATTGATGCTGATGCTGACGATGGCGGCGATGATGCTCTACTCTTTGTACAACTACTACTACTACTACTACCGCTGTGCACACTATCTTACTACCAACTCACTTTTGCGGTTCGGCTGAGTGAATGCGTCCACAACGTGTGTCAACACTGATCACGGCAATCGCAAGTAGATCGCGGTGCGGCCAAATTAAATAAGCCAAACTGTGCGAATTAGGAAGCCAGAAGAGTGCAGTTCAAGAAACGGCGACAAATCAATCCCTTCCTAAGGAAAAAGCACACACAAGCAGACATCTTTGCTTCACGAGCAGGCAATCACCAGTGAACGGCAAACGACTCACTTTTTTTCTTTCCCCTTTCTCTCTGCGGCGACGAGTTAATCAAGGCAGCCCAGTTGCACTGCCGAATCGCTGCCAGCAGCTTCCAATCAGGCACTGCAGCCGACTGGCAGTCAAGTGTGAAGTCGGTGTTTAAATTCAGACAACTCAAATGGCTAACTACTAACTATGGAGCAGGAGTGCACTGGCTGCCGTGCACTGTAACACAGTAAAGACACTGCAAACATTGCCAATCTTTCTTTGCTAAGAATGAGGCAGCAGTGCTGATTAAGGTGAGCTGCACTGCATCACTTTCTCGGAAAAAGCCGTCGTCAAACTCAACAGTACTGCTCGTTGCCATGGCATGGGCAAATTCCAAATTAGTCCCGTGAAATCGATTAATCGATCTAGCCAGTGCACACACAGGGCGCCGTTCACTAACTACCTGGAGAGATAGACTGCCCTGGTCAGAAGTGTAGAATGAGAAAAAGAAGGGGAAAAAGCTACATCAGCATTAGGAGGAGAACAAACGAAGTAAGGGCGACCTAGAGGAGGCAAATGAAATTGCAGTCGTAATCGAGTAAAGCGGTAGTTGTCTTAGGTGTCAAGTGGATGGACAAAAAAAGGAAAACTTTGCCATTACGGGCAAACAGACAGAGAGATAGAGTGAAAGTACTGCAGCAGTGACTACCACCACAGCTACCGAGCGAGCAAGTGGACTGTCGTGGAATGGACAAAACTAATTATTCGAGCCTGCAATTGCGGCGATCGACGAAGCAAACGACAGGAGAGCAGGCACAAGCAAAGAAGAACGATAGAGAGATGGAGGCAGTACAGCTTAAAGTAGATTAGTGAGAATCCGAGTAATTTGGCAGCGACAGCAGTGGCAGCCTGCTGCAGACTCTGCCAGCCAGCCAGCCAGCCAGCCAGCGAAGCTGTCGATCAAAATAAATGTCCGTGTGTGTCCAGTCAGGTGGTAATTATCCAAGATTAGAGCTGGTTGCTCTTAATCGACAGAAACTGCTGTCACCAACATAATTAAGAAACGTAGAGCCAGAGAGAAAATGAGTGAGTGAGTCTAGGACAGGAACAGTATCTAACCGTACTACACAAGAAGTCTTAGTCGAAGAAAGAGGAGTCTGTAAGAGAGGGAAAGTAAGGGACAGGGAAGTCCAGTGGTGCGCGCGGCCACGACGAGCACGATGACAAACGCAAAACTAATAAAACGTGATCGTTAGGAGAGATAGAATTAAGTGGAAAAATAGCAAAGTTGCTTGATGCTGCTCTTTCGGTAGTACCAGGACGGAAGGAGAGAAGATGTGAGCGCGGATCGGAGAGGACACACAGGACACACCAGGACACACATACACACAAACAGAGGCAGACAGACAGGACAAACGGAGAGACAGGACAGGCAAACAAAGCAAACAGGCAAATTGCGATGCCACAGCTTTGGCATTGTCTCGTGCCTAATCAGGCAGCAAAGAAAGAGCAGGACAGAGTGAACGCAGGCTTCTTCGGCTGTGGCCGCGGCGACCGAGCGAGACGGACTTAATCAAGCACAACTCGGTCCACTAATGAGACAACACAGCCGTAATTAAGAGATAACATCGAACACATCGGGCAATCGACGCACGATCGACGCCAGCGGTGGACATCGGTGCTGCTGCTGCTGCTGTTGTCGCTCTTGCTGATGACGCTGATGTTTGTGTGTGTGTGTTCTGGTACAGTTGCAGTACAGTAGTGGCAGTGCACTGTTTCATCAGCACTCCTGGCGCCACTGACCACGACCGACAAAACGGAGAAAACCGAAAACTAAACAGTAGTAGAGGAAGTAGAGCAAGTTGCAGCAAGAAAGGATAACTAACTTGATGGCTAATGGCAAATCAACCTCCCCACTACCACCGCCACCAGTGGCCCTGCAATTGGTCAAGACAACATCTACCCCAAATGGTAGTCGGCAAACAATCTCCCTTCAATTGCCCTCCTTCCCAACCTAAATGTCTCTGACCGCCCAAATGGTCGTGTACGTGCCAGGGCTGACAAAGGTGAACAACACACACACTGGCAGCAATTGCTATCATTTTTTGCTCTAAAACACCTAACTCAGTCTCAAGGGAGGATTTGCAAAAAGCAATTGAAAAGAAATGAGAAGTGCTTTTCAGGTAATGTGACACCGAAATGTGCGGCGTGACCAGCCAACCAGCCAGGGCAGCAGCTGTGGCAGGAGCGTCAGAGTGCAAACCAGTAAAAAGTGGCGTCAAAGAGGACGCTAACGTGAACGGTCACTGGAGACATATTTGGTCATTTAATTAGCAGTGCAGGGTAAAAGAGACCAGAGAAAAAAGAAGAAGAAAGCAAAGCAAAACAATAGTGAACGCAAAAGGCACAACGCGGTGGCGCATCTAGAATGAAACGAATTTTGCTGGGCAAAAGACGAAAGAAAGGGAGAAAAAGAGGGAAAAGGAGAAGGCGAACGTGTGTGGAGAACAAAGCAATCAGGCAAGGGCCATAAAGATAATGCGTGGCAATAAAATCAAAACAATCGAAGGAAATAATCGACACATCGGAGGGAGAGAGAGAATCGAGTCGACACTGCTGATTGAATTGCCGCACTAGGTGCGCCAGACGCGGCGGTGCGATATCACTTGATATCAATTCGCTGATTACCTCCTCCTCCTCCTACTCCTCAAAGTGTGTGCAATGACCAGTACAGCACAACATTACGGTGCCTCAGTGTTGGGGCCTCAGAGTGCCTAACAGTGCGGTAATAAATGCAATGCCAATCGAATGCAATTCATTGTGTGCGTGTGTGTGTGTGTATGTATGTCTGATGCATGTCTGCTCATGCTGATGCTGATGTGTGCACTGATGTTGTCCGTAGAGGAAGTGGGCCAACTTGCAAGCGACAAAGCAAGACAAAGCACGACAAGAAAGAAGAACGGTGCGTAGTAAATAGTGAAAGATGCGTAGGAGATGGCACCACGGTGAGTTTTGTGCGATATCGTGGGGCCAGTCAGACGTGGGCGACACAGAGATTGGGCAGCAATCACAACTGGTCGCATCGATGACCAGGCAAGGCGGGCAGAGTCGGCAGTCAGCAGAGAGCATTGTTGCGGTGAGAGTCACAGAGCTCGAATCAATCTCAGAAAGGGGATTAGTTGCCGAAGATGCCGACGCTGCTGCCCGTGCTGCAACAGCATCAGTAGTGTCGTCCTGACAGGCCGATCGCCGGTGGCCGAGAGATTCTAATCGATGACTCCATTTGCATCACCCAAAAAAACGATGCTTTACAGTGCTGCACACACTTCCCCGAAGACCGGTCCGCCATTCGTCAGCGTCCTGCGCCACTGCCAAGCTAAATCGAGCCACTGCAGGAGAGTGAGTGAGTGAACATCAAAGTGCACCAGTGAAGGACAACGACAACAACAACAGTGCATCATCAGACCAGTCGCCGGCCATTGTGGCCGAAGAGAGGAGAGAAGATTCTCCCAGAGTCAGCGGCATTAGCATGACGAGCAGTGTAAGTGATGGCCACAAACGTAAAGAGCAAAGTCAGAAAGAGAGTGCTGAAAGCGAAACGAATGAGAACGACCAAAGAATGAAGCTGGACCCTGGCTGATGGTGATGGTCATTCTGATGACCAGATTGTCAGCAACAAAGATCAACAAGAGCAGCTAGCATTCAAGCGATTCTCGATAATGTATGCATGCAAGTCGTAAAAGTGATAGAGTCCAAATTAATAGGGCGAACTGCTGAACTGGCGCAGAGGAAGGAGGCAAAGGAGACAGCATAATGAGTTAATGAGATGTCAACACGAGTGGAGTGGCGCCGGAGAGCATCTGTACGGACGATAAGATCGAGAGGCAAAGGCAGAGACAGAGCAGGCCACACAGAAGTGAAGAAATGCAACAGCAGCGCCAACAGCAGCCGAACCGAGTGAGCTCTGGCCATACATAATAAATCAGATGTGAGGCCGCCATTTGTAAAGCAAATCGAGAATGAAATCAGCACAATAAAAGAGAGAGGGGCCAGTCCAATTGACCGGATGCGCCAAACGACGGTACAAGACAAACGTCCCGTCGGCGCGGAAACGACGGAAATGAGCGCACTGCTGCTTGCGCCAGTCAACTGTGCTCTCTCATTGTTTACCTGTCATGGACATAAGACTCGGAGACTTGGCTCGCAAACTCTGCTTGCGTTTCCTACGACGACCAGAAAAGAATAGCTTTGCTGCTGCTGTCCGGACAGTAGTTGTAGACAGCAGTGAGCGAAGCAGAGGAAGAGAGAAAAAAAATCGCGCCACCGTAGGACAAGGCAAATGAACCGGAGCGAGGTAAAACTTGGTCCGAGATGGCCACTTCGGCAATTAGAGCAGTGCAGAGAAATGAGAGTGACGACTAGGCATCAGCATCAGCAACAATGACAACATGGACAACAAGCGACGGAGCGAAACTGGCCAGGCCATCGGTGTCCAACTGGTCAGGCCAGACGCTACACCGGCCTTATTGTGGCAGACAAACTTAGGGGCCACTTTTAAGTGACTACTCTGATCATCGCAGAAAAAATCTAAAAGAATTGAATGAAAGAAAGTGGCGCAGTGCGCACGTGTGACCGCCTCACAGTGTGTCCTCTCTGCGAGAGACTCGGTGAGGCACTGCTTCTTTCTCTCTATTCTGTGAAGCCGTGGACTGTGTCGAGCTGATGACAAATTTCCGGTAAATCAAACAGAATGGTCACTGACAAGAAGAAATAGACGGCATCAGCAGTGGCAGCAGGAGGAAAGCACTGCTGCTGTTGCTGATGCTCTTTCTCTTGATGCTTCTCATGCTGATGCTGCTGATGTCCTTCGTCTCCTCGCATCGCATTGTCCGTACTGATGATGGCTCTCTTCGCATTTGGGCAAGCAAAATTAATAAAAATGTCATAACTGGACAGGCAAAGTGCAACACTACTAATCGAATTTGGCCGACTTCAGAGCTTCTGCTGGTTGCAGCCACTGTGACTGTTCTTTTCGTTTGTTTCATTTCTCTCTTCAATCGTAATCGCACACTGCTCTCATTCTTTTTCGTTCATTCGTTTGCTCATTCGCTCATTGCAGACGGGGATTAATTAAGCGACGAATCAATTAAACTCACCAATCGGACAATTAGACTGGCGAACTACACCGAGTCGTCGTCGGCCAGCGAGACGAGCCTAATCGAATTGTACTCTGCTGATGCTACACGGCTGACAGGCTCTTTTGCCTGTCATTAGTCTGAGTGCAGAGAGTAGGAGCAAAAGACAGTGTTGCAGTTTCCCGCAAGAAGTCTGCCTTTTGCAGGGAAACGAACGACTTTGTGAACAAGCAGAGTTGTGGTGTTCTCCAATTGGTGCCAGTGCTGGTCAGTCAGCTAGCTGCTCGGTCATCGTCTCTTCAGTCTCGCCTAGGCCAATGTTTCAGCAGTGTACTCGGCGGTGTACAAGCTGATCGAAGCGTCAGTCTGCGCTAGTACCGCCAACTACTGTTCACTGGGCACTTTAGCTGGAACAGCCTAGTTGCACGTGTATTCGCCTCATCAGCCTCGTCGACCAGGGCGACTGACTGTGTCCAATTCATTTGGTCTAATTTCGCTAAGTGGCCCTCTGCCGAGGCATATCCATCACTTTCACTGTCCAGCGCTGAACTGTCGGTGCGCCATTAAGTGGGTGCTCTTTAATTAAAAGCCAACACTCACACGTTCCCGGTCAGAGGTTTGCAATGGCCTCCAGCCTCTGTCTCTCAGCCGATTGAGCTGAAATTTTTTATGTAGGCTTCTTATGACCGGCGCATTAGTGGAAACCTGTCCGATAGGGGGCGCCACCATCTTGGTTTTTTAAGGTTGTTTTTTGGCAAATCTAGCTATGCCATTAAGTTCTGATTAATTTCCTGAGAATTTTGGCATACAACATGCCTATTTAGGTCCCAGCCGCCAGAGGGCGCTAGTTTCAAATTTTTTATTTTGAGTCAACAAAATAAACAAAATAAATATTTAGTTTCTGCAACTCATTTCATGAAAAATACCTTTTAGTTTGGTGAAAATTGTCAAACCTAGCGTCTTCAAACCTCGTTTGAAAGTCAACAAAATTCAATTTTTTGTCTTTTTATTATTTGCTTTTGAATGAACCGATTTTTTACAAATTAGGTGTCAAAATGACCAGAAAAACAATTAAATTGTTTCTGCTACACTTTTGACACCATAAAATGTTTACTTTTGGTACCAAACACTTGAGTCCTAGTTCAAAAATAAGTAAATCAACATGCTATTTTAAGTTTTTACTGTAAAAAAATTTTTAAGAATTTATTATCATAATAAACAAAATAAACTTATAAAACAATTATAGTACTTTTTTAAAAACATAAATTGCAAAGTTATTTTTTGCATTGAATTATCACTAAACTCATCAAAATGTTGCCTTTTTACTAAAATCAATTTTTCCTTTTACTTTTTATCTTTTGCTTTTTGGGGGCCTTGTTTTTTATTACTCATTTTCTGTTTTGTGCAAAACGACAATCTCGGCCTCTCTATTTTACCTATGAGGTGTATTTAGAGTCTGCAAACGCACATGTTGTTTTGTTGTTTCTCTCAGCAGCCCAAAACGGCCGTGCCACATTTTGCCCTGCCCGACCCCGCATTTACAGCCTGAAACTTGTTCTATTGCAGATATCACAACCAGCGACAACCAGATTTCAATCTCTCAACACGTTTTGCCAGCACGTGACGTAATATTTACCCCAATCAAAATGAAGTTCATCGAAAAGAAACCTGATTTAATTGTTTGGCATTTTATATTGGATTCTATTCTGCATTTTGTTGCAGTTTTTTGTGAAATTTTTTTGAAGTCTAGAACACAATCATCGTCGACATTTTTTTATTTTGTTGTTCAACATTTTACGTTTTGTCTGCTTGCTTTAGTTGATGGGATTATCACCTTTTTTGGTGCCTCTTTTGCTCTCACAGAGAGTATTTTTACTAACTATTTGATTTTAGCTTTTCTTTGTGTGCTGGTAAGCATTTACATTTTTCTAGCTTTTTCTTTCAATTTGTCATTTTTTCACGTGCCGGTTTTTCTTCCAATGATAATTCTTGGATTGTTGAAAATTGGCCACTATTGCATATTTTTGCGTCGTTTCAAAAAAATGTTGTCTCAACGAAAACTTTTTCGCATTGCTCTTTGGCGTTTTGCTGAAAAATATGGGGTTTCATTTGAAATACTTGCAGAACACGAAGGAGAAAATGCATCAAACAATAATTTTGTCTAAAACTATTTTAGTATTTTTTGCAAAATGGTTTTATTGGACACTTTATGATTAGCACACACACACATTTTTACAACTCATTCTATTGAATTAATTGTCACTTTATAAACTGATACTTATTTTTTACCATTTTTTAACTAATAAAGTTTTTTATTTGCTTACGTTGTTTTCATTTGCTGCCATTGTTATTGATATGAATTATTATGCACATTTATCTATAATAAAACCTTTTTATTAAAACCGAAGTATTTATTTTTGCTTTAAAAATTAAAAACTGTTTGGTTCAAACGCTGATTTTGAGTGCTTTTTGTTATCACTTAGGTTTACGTTGATTAGAAAAATTTATTCCCAAAGGGTTTACTGATAAAAATAAGCATATGAGTGATTTGATGTTCAAGCAAATGGCATATACTAAGGCAATACTGATGACTGTTTAGTAAAGAATCTCGTTTTTTGAGGACAAAACATTGTAATTTTTGAATTTACAAAAATGGATAATTCTCAACCAAACCGTGCAAATTATGTTCTAGTTTTAGTTTGCAAATAATACCGAACTTTAGCAAAGTTGAAAACTCGTGTTTTCCTATCTATTTTTTGGTTTTTTACGCAAATGTAATGCACTATGTCGCAAACAAAATCAAGTTCCGATTCAGTTTCAAACGAACTCGTTCTCACGGTTCGGTAGACGAGTTGTCTTCATTGCCAACAACTCAATCAACATCTCGCTCGCCAGCCAGTGCAACTACCAAACGAAGAAGCTCGAGACTCCAAAAACACACACAGTCACCTGAACTACACCTTTTTGAAGATTCAAATGATTCCAAAGATTTGAACGACACATTTAGTTCTCTTGCCCTTGATGAACTGTCATCTGTAAGCTCATCAAATTTTTCAGGCGATTCTTCAGATGACGGTAAAAAATCAAATTTATAAACTAAAAATTGTTTTTATAAATGTTTCTTTTTAGACGATTGGAATTCTAACGATTACCCCGATGTAGTTGAATCCCAAAGAGAAGATGAATTGGCAATCAAAACGCTTTTAGAAACCCAATTTGAATCAGATTCAGATGAAGACACTGACTACTACGATTATGAATCTGATCTTGAAGCTTCGTCTCAGCAATCGAAAATTCTCAACAAACGTCAGCTTTCCGTTTCTCAAGAGAGTTTGCAAAAAAACACATACAGCAGTGATTGGTATAATCTTGCTCACCATAACGCCAGACACCGATCGAAAATTCAAAAGTTCCCTTTTATTGATTACCAAAGTAATACCAAAAAGTTTGAAAAGCCAGAAGACGCGTACGATGCTTTAGTTTCTGAAAATATCATTCAGATGATTGTTGATCAAACCAACATTTATGCTAAGCAAATGTGGGAAAACGCTGAAAAAAATGCGCAACTCAAAAAGAAAAAGAAACCTGCTCAGTGGAAAAACGTAACATTGGAAGAAATTCGCAAGTTTTTGGGACTTTGCATTTTGTTTGGCATCAAACATGTAAATGTTTTGCAATTCAAAGCAATTTTTGATTTACTAATTAATTTTTAAATTTTTGTAGGAATCTACTATTGAAAATCATTGGACTGAGCAAGACATTGCTCCCAACGTGATGACCTATCGTCGGTTCAAAGAAATCAATTCAAGACTTCATTTTTCAAACAATGAATTCGCTCCAAAAGATGACAGAACGTTCAAAATACGAGAACTAATGAATTTGCTGAATGAAAATTTGCTGCTCAAAACAAACCGCCACAAAACGTTTGCATCGATGAATCACTGGTTCCTTTTCGTGGAAGGACTATCTTGCGTCAGTACAACAAATCAAAAAGTCATCATTATGGATTGAAACTATTCAAACTTTGCTCGGGACTAGGATATACACACAAAATTCTTTTGTATTCTGGAAAGGGTGATTTTGTGTGGACTCCTGAAAAAGTTGTTTTTGAGCTGATGGATGAATATCTTGATCGCGGACACATTCTCACTACTGACAACTATTACACATCTCTTCCTCTGGCTCACAAACTTTTGGAGCGCAAAACTTATCTAGTTGGTAAGTTTTGGTGTTAGTTGAAGTAATGCATTGTTAAGTTTATTTGTGTTCGTAATTATTATAGGAACAATGCGCTCATCTCGAGTAGGTCTTCCATCTCAAGTAAAAGATTTTGACGTCCAACCTGGAGAATTTTGTGCTTTGGCAATCAAGATGGAATTATGGTTGGAAGGTGGAAAGATCACACGCGAGCCAAAAGTAAAACAAGTCAGAAAAAAAGCGTCATACTTCTATCGACATTTCACGACAACAAGATGTCTGATTGGAAAAACAGGAATAATCAACAAAGACGTGATCAATTTTCAAATCCTCTTCAGAAACCGGATGTTGTCGCAAATTATAATCGGTGGAAAACTCCTGTTGACCTTTCTGACGCAAAATGCGCTTTTGGTGATCCTCGAAGGAAAACATACAAGTGGTATAAACGATTGTCAACTGAATTGCTTTGCAACACAGCCGTTGTCAACGCTTATGAATTGTTTGTTAGTCAAAAAGACGACAACTTCAGAAAGAGCTTCACAGTTCCTGATTTTCGGCGCAAAGTGTCTTTCCACCTGATGAATTACACACCAAAAAGTATGCATTATTCTATCTTTTAATAACTAGCAAACTAATGTTTTTAAATAAAGGCCAGTCAAAAAAGAAAGCAGAATTGGTCAAACAAGTTTATCAAATGGCTCAAGAATTGATTAGTGAACAAGAGAAGCAAGTGAAGCAACTCACAATTGATGATTCAATTTGCGAAGTTCAAGTTTCTAGTGAACCATCAAATGTTCATCATCTTGTTCAAACACTTGACAAACACGCAAAAACTTGTCGATCTTGCAGTCAAAAGTTTAGAAATAGCAAGAACAAGTCACGTGATAAGTTCAAAACAAGAGCTGTCCCGAGAGTGCACATAAAGTGTTTGGAATGTGACAAGATCATGTGCCTAAAGTGTTTCAATGAGGAAAATACTCACATTACTGAAGGAGTTCGTTCTACTGAAAAGGAACTTAAGAATGACAACTTTACTAGGTTAGTTGAATATTTTTAAATTTTGTTTAATTTGTCTTTATTCTAACATGTGAAATAACACTATAGGCAAACAGCAAAACGCAGCCCTTCAGTTCAAACTTCAAAATCTTCAAAGAAACTTGCTCAAAGTGCAAAAAATGATGATTGGCAAACTGGAAACAATTTCAACGTTGTTTTTTGCGAACGCAATCAAGCGACATTGCCAGATTGCCAATTGCCAGGAAATCAATGCACATTCATGTCATTGTGTGCCATCATTTATTCATCTTTAGCTGAAAACTCTCTGCGTAATCTAACTAAGGAAGAATTGCTTCAAATTTTGCGTCGTGGAAATAATTACTACGAAATCAACATGAAAGAAATTCTGATGTCTCATTCTGATTATTTCATTCGACCGGATAATAACCGAGAACTTTACACTGGCATTGATGACATTCACCTCAAACAAGTCAAAATTTTTGGCCAAAAAGTTGTTATCCAGCCCGGAGAAATATCAGTTGGAAAGAACAATGATCCTGATATGGTGAATATTGAGCAAACGCTTAGAAACTTTTTGGAGTCAGAGGAGCATCAAAACAGAGCGGGAATTGTGATTTGTGGATCCAGCTCTCGAGCAATTTTGAAAAAATCAGAAAATGATGGTTCTGTGAAATATTATCTTTTTGATTCTCATGATTTTGATAGCCAATCCGCTTTCAACTTAGAAAATTCAATAACTGGCGACAGGAATGCAGCATTTGTTGAATTTGATTCAATTGAACCATTGATTGCTACTTTTCAAAACCTAATTTTAAATTTGCCTGATGAAATTCAACTAGATGTAGCTGAAATTTTGTGCGAAAAAGTGACTGATATCCGCAACAATATCAACTTTACAGACATTGACGGATACAATCCTAGAACCAATAGAAACCTTGAAAACTTGCTAAACGAAAAGTTTGATCAAGTAAATAATCTGTCAAATGGTAATTACATTAATTTTTATAAAATAATGTATTTATAAAAAATTTCATTTAGCAGAACAATTACACAATTCACGAAAACAGTCTCAAAAAGACTCCTCTTCAAAACGGACTTTGTCAAAATCTCCGCAAAGAAATACTCAACCTAAAAAGAAGATAGAAGATGAAAGTGCACCAAAACAGCGGCGTAGCAGTTCTAGGTAAATGTTGATAACACATTTTACTTTTTTATATACCCATTATCTAATATTTAAAATAATAGATCAAATAATCGTGGTGGAAACCTGTCAGACTCAAAAATACGGAAAATGGCAAAACAAGAACGGATAATTGAAGAATTTATGAATGAACTTGAATTGTACTTTGAAGCAGTGAATGATCCTTCCGTCAAAAAGAGTTCGGTAAAAAGTTTTGAGCACTGGCTAAACATTGGAAAAGAGCGAAATTCAAAACGAGAACAAAAGATTGAAGAGTTTATGAATGAACTCAAATTGTATCATGAAGCTGTGGACAATCCTTTAGTTCCAAGAAGTGCAGTGAAAAGTTTTAGCCATTGGCTAAAACATGGCAAGGAGAACACTTTGCAAGAGCAGAAAAAAGTCACTCCAAAGCTTTCAAATTTTGAAAAGTCAAAACCAGCTGTTTCTTCTTTTGATGAACTTGAGAAACGACAAAAGGATGAAAAAGTTTCAAACTCTGACAGCCTTCCTCAATCAAAACCAGCCTTTTCTTGGTTTGATGAACTTCAGGAACGACGAGCAGCTGAGAAAGTTCTAAAGAAACTAAGAGATAAACAACAAGAAGAAAATGAATTGGTTGAGTGGTCTCAGTATCAGTATGAGCAAAAGGCAAGATGCGACGCCAAAAAGCTTACTATTCTGAACTTATGCGAAAAACTGATGAAAGAGTACGCAACTGGAATTTGTATGCAGAAGAAAAAGAACATAACAGAAACATGGAATTTGAAAGTTTGTGTGCTTCGGCTCTTCGTGTTGAATTATTGCGCGAACAAAACAAAATTGCTGCTAAAAGTCAGTCAAACTGCAACGATGATTTGACCGTTCAGCCTGCATTGAACCAATCAGTTCTGACACCAACTACAGATTCAAATACTCAATCAGTTGAGTGTATCACTGATTCAGGTGCAGATGTTATCAAAAACACCGTTTTGATGAGCGAATCATCATCTTCTGAAACTACTAACACAACTAGCTGTCCCACTTCTTCTTCCTTGACAGTCGCACCACTTCCTCTTTCCCTTCTGGAACAAACCTCACCGCCAGTAAAACTGATATAAAGATTTCCGTCCAAAAAAGTGCACCATCATCTTCTAAAACTTTCAACAAACTATAATTCCCTCTTCCTCCTCTTCGACAACTTTGCCACCCTCCTCGATTTCTTCTGCTACCAAAATTACTACCAGCTCGGCTGATATAAAGTCCTCTGTTCAGAAAAGTGCACCATCATCTTCTAAAACTTCCAACAAAGCTACCATTCCCTCTTCTTCTTCTTCGACAACTTTGCCACCTTCCTCGATTTCTTCTGTGTCCAAAGTATCTATTACTGCAGATGTTATCAAAAACTCCCTACTAAAGAGTGCACCAGTAACTTCTAAAACTACCAACAAAATCAGCGTTCCCTCTTCTCTTCTTCAAAAACTTTGCCACTTTCTTTGCTCCCTTCTGCAACCAACGTCCCTTCTAAAACTTAGCTCCTAAACAGTCTCTAATTCAATTTCAAAAGTCAAAAGTATGGAAAAACAAGACATAATCGTTGCTCAAAGTCACTTCCAAAAATATCTGCTGAAGATGATACAATGAAAGTTCTCGAAAAATACTATAAAAAACTGGGATACTCTTCAAAAGGTGTATCAAAAAATCATGCTATGACAGTAGAAAAGACTTCGATCATTCCCGAAAACCACCAGGTGATCCCGCTCATGTTTTAGCCTCAATGCTAAAAAACTCTGCCAAAAGAATGAAAGACTGCTCTGATACCCCACTTGACTATTATGTTACAAAAATTATTCAACTTTCTAATTATCATCCCAAAAGCACAGGAAAATATTTTCTTCACTTCTTTCTTGATACTAACACAGTTTTGCTTTTTTATTGATTATTTCTAATCAAATTGATTTTTATTTAAAACTTTTTGAATAAAACTAACAAACTCGTTTACTAACACATTTTCCTAAATGCTTTTGTATGTCACAAACTCAGTACTAATTTTTTGAACTAGGACTCAAGTGTTTGGTACCAAAAGTAAACATTTTATGGTGTCAAAAGTGTAGCTAGTTTAAGTTTCATGGCATTTTGAACAACCATAATTGTGTAGAAAAAGCGGAGTAAAAGGCAATAGAAAGAAAAGACAGAATAAATGAATGTTTGTTGACTTGCCAACGAGTTTCGCAGAGCAGGTTGGACATTTTCACTCAAAAAAAGTAATGTTGCAAGGAAAGGTTGCCGAAGAAATAACATATGATGCTATTTGTTGACAAAATAAAAAGTTGAAAGCAGCGCCCTCTTGCAGGCGGGACAAGAGGAGTGGTAAGCAAATTCTCGGGAACCTAAC
This sequence comes from Tyrophagus putrescentiae, assembly GCA_024499935.1. Lineage (NCBI taxonomy): Eukaryota > Metazoa > Arthropoda > Arachnida > Sarcoptiformes > Acaridae > Tyrophagus > Tyrophagus putrescentiae. The sequence goes on along the minus strand of JAMZRA010000001.1, from coordinate 10,138,876 downwards.
AGAATATCGCTTACACGGATGACAGCTGCGTGCCCACAAGAAGCAATAAAAAACCAAGTGGTGGGCCATTAGACAGGTTCGTAGCCAAATGACGCCGGTCAAGATGCATCCTAAATCAGTGATGGCTGAGAGCGAGCTGAGGCATGCACGTCCAGGGCCTAAAGCAGCGCACACGACACACACACAGACCTTGTCTGGTGGCAGGCAGGAGCGGTGAACAGAAACACGTCCGCACGGTCAGCCACTCGGATCAGTGAGATTGAGTTAAATATAAAAGGGAGGGAGAGAGAGGGAGGGAGTGGGAAGGGAAAAATGTAACAAATTAAAAGCTCATCGAAAGAACTCCTCACTCAGTTTCTTTTTTACTCGCTAGCAGAGGGCAAATGGCAGCAGTGCTGTGTGTGTACGCAGTATGATGCGCTGGTAATGCATGTTCACTGGCACTACTACTCGGGCAGTTAATCTCACTGCCGACTTCACAGAGGACTCAATGTGCAACGGGCGCAGTGTTGCTACACTTGCTTGCTTTCTTCCTCTAATCTGATTGGCTTTGTGTGTGTGTGACGACAAGGAGAGGAATCGCTGAGTGTGAGTGTGGAAAGGAAACAAAACGACAATCGTCACTTAGCTTCTACTACCGCTGCTGCTGCTGTAGTTGTAGTTGTACCATTTGCCTGGTGGTGGGAACAACCAAATGGGAGAATTGCATCAAAGTGAGGGGGGGGAGAAAAGCAGTGAGAGTAAAAAGAGCAATAGAAAGAATTGGAAAGCCGGATGCGCACTCTCATACGCCCACTGGTATCGGTGCAACAACTACCTTTTCCTCTGCCACCGTTCCACTTTGCCGCAGTAGCCAGTTGATGGTGGCACTTTTTCACTCTGAAAAACAGTCCGGAAAGAGGTGCAGCGATGAGGAAAGGTTGCCGTGACAGGCAAATAGACAAGGCATGCCATTTGGGTAATGAAGAAAGGGATAATAAAAGTAGTGCAGCCAAATGGCAGCACGACAATCTATCAGCAAGGACGGGCAAGGAAGAGTGGTAAGCAAATGCCTCTCGTAGCCAACAACGAATGATCGCTGCTGCCACCGGAGACAAAGCTGCCGCTGCCCCTGGACAGAGAGAGAAAGAGAGAGAGAGCCAAGTGAGATGCATTAGAGAAATTGTGCTCGTAGCCGCAAATGACGCCAGTCAACTGATGCATCCTACCATGATGTTGCTGCTGATGCTGATGCTGATGCTGCAGTCCAAGGGCCATAAAGCAGTCGGCAACGAGCACACAGCAGAGGATGCCTTGCTCAGGATGTTGGCAGGCAGGCAGACAGAGGGAAAGAGAGAGACGTAAAGTGCTGCTCCGGTAGTGCCTGCCTGTCTGCTTACAAAAAGCAAACGAAACGGACGGACAACTAAAGAAGCAAATGGCCACAAAAGAAAGAGTGAATGGGAGGAAATGAGAGAAAGAGAGAGAAGGGAAGCAGCAAGTTGTGGATGCTTCTCATCGGTGTGCCTGGCTTCTGACATTCTTCCAATGGCATGATTATTAATAAAGACACACACAGACACAAGCACACGTAGAGTGGGTAGTGAGTGCTGCAATAAAAACAGCAGACAAAAAACCCTGGTCAATTCAATTTCAAAGCTCGATTGAAGTAGGCGCAGTAGGCGCTGCCGCCACCGATGGCCTGCGCCAGCTTAAGGCGGTGACACTGTGTAGTGGTTCGTGGGGAAGACGCCAAGTGGTCCGGCAACAATAGCAGCAATAAAGACATAAGCACAGGACAAACCGCAGAATGGTCGCTGTCTAATTCGATCATAGTGCTTTCCGTGTAAGCCAGCAGCAGCCGCAAGAATAGATGATAGTTTTGCTGCTGGAGCAGATCCAAATAATAATAATAATAATCATAACAATAATAAAAGTGTGTCTGTCTCTGTTTGTGTGTTTGCTACCACTGCTGCAGTAGTGTAATCAAATTTCATTTCTATTAGCACATTATGTGACAAAATTGTTGGCAAGCAACAGCAACAGAAACACAACAGACGACCAGGAGCGATTCAACACAATTCAATCAGTCTGATTCCTGTATGTTAGCAATTTTGTGGTGAGCAGCAAATGCTGAAGAGAAACAATGCTTAAACAGAAGCTTTTAAAAACACAATGTATCACTCAAACATTGCATAGTGGTTAGTGGGTTCAAGAGTTTGTTATTAAAACAATGAAAAAATAGCAGAAAAACATTTATCTTTTAGCCAGGTTTGCTGATGAATAAAGTTAAAAATGAGCAATCAAGAGAAGTATGAGAATGATTGCACTCTTTTTATTTAAAAGCAGTAAATTTAATTTAATACAAACGACAGTTTTGATAAGTTGTAAAAGCAGCTTTCCTGCACACTTGGCTTGCGGCGGCACATTATAATACAGCAGAAAAGAAAAAGTGTACTACACTATGGTGCAAGCTCCTGAAAATGCCCAAAATTGGTGCATCAGCACCATAACAGTGCACGCTAACACAGATGTGAACAATTAGACTGAGTATATAAGTGAGAGACAGTGAAAGTGAAACCTCAATTGGTGAAGCAGAGAGAAATCCCAGCGGAAGGCACCGACTGGATTTTCTTCCTTTCACTCTCGGTGGCAGGAATCATTACGACAATTCAACAACAGCAGCAGCATCAGCAGCCCTACCGTAAAAAGGCCAATTTATCGACATGTTCGTTGGCTGGTGTGGGGGCACAAAAATAAGCTTTGTTGTCAGTTGCATCATAATTGCAATGTGTCTATTCAAATTGGGTCCACGGTGACATCGCGCCGATGGCTGCCATGCGATAAGCAAAAAAAAGCTCCCAACCACTGAGTCGCTCAACCTCAACGGTAAAAAGCCCACAACTAGACTACGCTACGGTGCAAATAAAATTGAATTAAAGTGAGATGAGCAAGAAGAAAAGGCAGTTTAGAAGCAGAAAAAGTGTACGTTAGCATCTAAACTAAACTGTGTAGAAAACAATGCAATTGAAATCGTCACTGTAAAAACAGTATGAAACTAAGTGCGAGGGCAATCAACAAGATGTTGCAAATTGAATTAGCGCTTTTTAAAAAGCGCAACGACAGGAGTGACAAACAAACAGAAGCAGGCAGATGCTGCTGCATCAGCGGATGGATTGAAACAACAGCAAAATACAAAGCCTAAAACGACGGCCATCACCATTTTTGTTGTCATTGCTCTATCTGCCTAATTGGCGGCCAGATTACACAGAAAGTAGAGAAAGAGTGCAGTGCACAGCACTTGACGGCGGAAACCGTAACGCTCTTTTTGCCCTTTTAATAAAACAAAATTTCAATCATCATCATCAAGCAGAGGCTTGTTATGAGTTTCAAAAACAGCAAAAGAAGGAAAAAATGGAGAAAGGACCGACGATGATACCGACAAAGGACATTACATTAGGTTGATTGGCTAAAGCGATGCAGTGAAGCCTGCTGCCACCTCGATGGCTGCTGTCGTCATTGCAGTAAAGTGCTGAGACGAGCAGATCATCCTCAGAAGGAGCACTACCAATTTATCAGCGCCAAAGTGAACCGTTTCCTGTAATTCTTCTTCATTTTCAAGTAGTGAAGTAGTGCCCTGCCGTCGTTGCTGCGTTTAATAAAGCAAATAGAAACCCGATGCGCACAGGAGTACTGGTAGTTGGAGATGCATCGAGGGTAAAAACAAACACAGTCAACAGAGAAAGACAGTAGTAGTTTTAGCTGAGGTGGGGAAACTGCTCTTTTGCCTGCCTGCCTGTCTGCCTGTTTCTCCTTGCGGTGATGCACGTGAAAACGCTTGACGTTTCAAGTGTGTTGTCGTCATCAGCGGCAGTTGTCTGATGACAGGCGGCGGCCATTTACGGCCAGTGATGACCAGTTTACACACGTAACTGGATCGAAGGAAAGGGGAGGAAAAGGAGGGGTGTTTAGTGAGTAGTGCACAGTCTCAGCAGAGACACACATCGCCACCAACATTGGGGATTAGTGGTAGATATTCATTGAGCGCTCTGACAAACAGCCGCCAGCTACTGCCAAGGGACACTTTGCAGCGTTGTGGCTGTGGCCTGCAATTGCGATGCTTCAGCGGCCAATCAACGGCACTGCCTGGTTCAATGCTGAAAGCAGTGAGCAGCAACAACAGCCAGGGCACTCACCGCGCCAGCAATCACTCGAGCAGTCAGACCAAATCCAATTACGATCAAGGTCTCTGCTGAGGGTACTGCTGCTGCCTTTTTTCACTTTTCTTTCCACCAACTTGACAGTCACTACTTGGCCTGCTTCGGTCAACAAGGTTGAGGCTGAAGCAAAGGTTAGTTTGGCCATAGGTGCTGCTGTTGCCTTTGCTGAGATGCAGTGAGACAGGCAAGAAAGAAAATGGCAAAAGCAAAAGTCTGCCGCCAAGTGAACAGCAAACAAAATTGGCGCAAATTGGAAGCAAATTGAGAAGACAAACAGAGAGAAAAGAGTGTGCAAGAGCGAGTATTGGGTGGTAAATCAAGAGAAAGAAGAGTAGTAGGAAAAGTAGATGTTTACGCACAAGTTGGACAGCAGCAGCAACAGCAGCAACAGCAGTAAGAGGAAAGGGCAAGTAAAAGTTCAGCAGCAATCAAAGAGATTGCCTCCACAAGCACTTCAAGTGATGTTCACTTGTGGTTGACGCCAGTGGCGGTTAACGCACTGTGTGTACTGTGTGGTGCAAAGTACGCAACGCAAGGCTTAGCAAACTTAGATGGAAAGGCTTACATAAAATACAACATTGACTTTTTATGCAAAACAAGCTACGGTGTTTAACCTATTGAGTAGAGTCAAAAATCTTTTTGTTTGTTAAAATGTTTTAAAAGTGTGTGATTTTGATAATGAAAATGGAAAAAAGAAAAAAACTTTGCACTACAAAAGACAAATTCAAGAGTGAAAAGAATTTAGTTTTTGCAATGCAGCTCCACCAGTGCCATCTGTTTAGAAACAAGGCAGAGGCACATTTTCACGCCAAACAAGTGGTCGCGTCTGGTACGTCAGACTGCTGTCATGCTCAGATATCATGGTGGCAGTCACTGAAGAGGAAGTCACCAAAGGATAAAAACACTTTTCTACTACTGCAGTGCAAATGCTTTGAATGCTCAGCCAGTGCACTCACACTTTGTGTAGTAGTAGTTGTTGTTGTAGAGCTGGAAAAAAATGTGCAAGAAAGAGAGCAAAATGGCAGTAATTGGCTCTCCATCGACGACATAAAAAAGAGAAGAAGAAAACGGCAAGTAGTCGATCGGGAGCTAGTGAGCATTGCCGATAATAAGCGGCGGCGGCAGGCAATCGGTTGTTGGTCGAATTAGCCAATTAAGTGAAAAGGCGAGAATCAAGCTCATATTTTCCTAACGGAGTTGTTGATACCAACATCTTCTTCTATTAGACACCAGCAAATGAACTGTCTGGCTCACTTTTCCTCTCCTAACATCTCTTGCATAAGTCGCATCCATTTCTGAGTAGCGTGAGAAGGACAGCCGTTTCAACTGCTGATGATATAACCTATGGCGCAATTGCTTTCATCACCGGTGCTAGCAATGATGGCGTTTTCTAATTAAAAGAGGACACGTCGAGTGACAGCGTGGGCGCTCGCAGACGGCAATAAAAGTGCATGCCTTCAAATGAATGAAGCCCAGGAGATGGCTGCTGCTGCTTCATCAGGACGGCTCATCAACTGGTTAGCAGACAAAGTGGCCAGTCGTTGCTGTCTAGTCGCCCGTCCAATTGCTCCCAATGTCCTGTTTTCAGTGAAAACGAGCAGTCTTGCAACCTTGCAAGCAGGCAGACACAGAACTGCAGAACACCGATGCAATTAGTGATGCGGTGAAGATGACCCAGGGGAGATCGGCTACCACATAGAAAGCCACTGTGAGCAAAACAACCACGTCATCCCTGTTTGCCTGGCCAAGGAGATGCGGATGAGAACAGTTGTGTTTGGTGCTGGTGCTGGTGATGAGCAGTGCTAGTGGCTGGAGCAAGTGAAGGAAGGCGGCACAGTGTCACAGCAATCAGACAATCAGGCAGATAGAGTTGAGATTGCAGCGACAACAGCATCAGCAGCGGCAGTCTGTTTGTATGCCCAGCAAAAGGTCGATGCCATCAATGATGAGCAGGCAGCACCAGCACTAGCAGCAGCAGTAGTAGTGGCATCATTGCTGGTGAATGTAAATGCTCAGCCAAGACGACAACATTGCCAGCATCTCTTCACTCTCTCCTCTCCCCTGGTATATCTGTTCTGCAACAAAACGTGCCTGAACAAGAAAAAGCAGGGGCAGCAGTGACAGTTTGCTATCGAGTCCGTGTGATCAGCAATTAACGGCTGCAGCGAAAGATATAACCAGCATAAGGAAAGAAAGAGAACGAAAGAAAGCTGCCTAGGCAATCTGTTTGCCTGCCATTGCTGCTGCTGTTTCTACTGCTGGAATCGAGTCGAATTGACACTCGTAGCGCGTAAACAAATGCGTACGTTGACGTCTACTGAGATTGCAAATTGCTGGTGAAAACTATTGCTAATGCAGGCAAATGGTGAGGGCAAGATGGCCTGATAACTGCTGCTGGCTGGTGCATCCTGTTTTGATGGCCTGCACACCGGCGACCAGGAGAGAGCGAGAGAGTCTCAGGTTTCACTGTAGCACATCGAATCCAGGCAGTATTTCTCTCATCAAGTGCACGCAGACAGACAAACTGACTGAGAAGTGGTTCTGCCAGGCAAACAGTGCCAATTAGAATGACCAGTGCTGGGGAGCGCTGAAGTGCTCGTCGAAATTGAGCAGTGACAGACTTCGCTGCTGCTTGCCTGGAAGTTTAGTCATCCAACTGAACGTCTGAAAGAGTGCCGTCTACTGTTTGGCTAAAGTGTGCGCTACTTTGTGCTTAGTGGTTAATTCGATCAAACGGTATCGTTATGAATAATTGATATCGACAGTAGAGATCAGAAGACGGGAGAAAAGGAGCACAAGTGTGTGTGTGTGTGGTTGGCAAAGGTTTCAAATCACAGACGCCGTTGCTGCCGTCGTCGTCGCCGTGGTCGTTGTGGCAATCGACACGCCACCGACGCCGCTCTATTAGAGATAATGGCAATGGTAATGGTTTTTGCAAACCGCTTTATATTCCATTACTTGCAATGGCAGCAGGCATTATCGAGTGCTTTGATTGGCCAGTGCCAGCGGAAAAACGGTGATATGTGCCGTACGCCGGTGCTGTGGTTTGTAGTCAGAGGCAAACGATCGGCCAAGCAGAGAGCACAAAAGAAAGGCAGAAGCGCCCAGTGGTGATGGCAATGGCGAGAAGTGATCCGATCTTGTTGCATGCACACAATGAATCACCTACGCCATCACCCACCGTATGCTGCGCGGTTGAAGGCCCTCCTGAAACAGTAGTGTGTGTGCCTTTGCACACAAACGAGCACACGCCAAACAACCTAAACGGCCACAAATTGAACAGCTAATTAAACGTATCAAATTTAAATTGCCCACCGACGACCATTCGGGCAATGATGTGCGATCGGTGATGGGACACTCTGTTTGCAAAATTTTGTTCACTTGCCGACCGCAAACGAAACTTTAAATTGCCTCCATCTAAGAAATAGCGGTCTCACACATCACATCACAAGGACAGAGTATTACGCTCCGACGTGGGCAGCAAAAAAGTGCTGCTGAGAAAGCGGCGGCAGCGGCCTGAGCATCCGAGTCGACAAAATCGGCTCAAGACAGTCTTCTGTGCAAAAGACGTGCCACTGCTGTGACAGACTAGACAGCAAACAGCAGAACGTTTTCTTCAGACAACAACTGATTACTCATTCTGGGCACACCGATACCGGTGCTGATATGCTGCGCCCACTGCTGCTGCAGCACTGCTGGACGGCAGAAGCACCAATTTTAGTTCAAGCCCAAATCATTTAATGTCCGTCGCTGGGCCAAAAGTCTGGGCAGTAATCAATTAGTAGTGTGCTGAGTTTGGGTCAGCAGTGTTGGACTAATCATGGCTCTCTTTTTCTCTTTGCTTCAGCTCGGACATTCGGTGATGCAGCTGCAATTAGTCTGCAGGAATTGCACTTCAGAGTTCTGTGGCTCTCTTTTTCTCTTTCTCTCACTTTTGCGCGCAAAGCTTGATTGCTTTAATTTCCGTCCCCACGGCCTTATTAGCATTACGGCAGCGAGTGCTACTTCTGCTGATGGTGTGGGCGCCATTGGTATTGGTGGTAGCCAATAACGTACACACACAGAGTCTGCTGCAGATATATCCCGGACATAGGCAACGTGCACTAATGAGCATCAAAGATGGACAGTGCGATTACCAGCAGGCTGCCTGCCTGCTGCCTGTCCTCAACGTCTGACGGTGCCTGCCAAACAGGCACAGGCTCACTTTTGCAGTCGACGCCAGCACCGGAGCAGCAGCACTGCCTAAAGACTAAGCAAAGCAGCAAGCAGGCAAGCACCGAGCCAGAAACAGCCAAACGTTGCACATTTACATGGGCAAATATAAATATCCGTTCTGGCTGAATGGCTCCCCAAATGGGAAGATAACTGATTAGGCGCAATCAAGTCTCAATTAAACGTTCAGGCAAAAAGGAGAGGTTGCAAACCGGTCGGGCTGGAAGTTTTCCCGCGTCGACTAGTTGGCACATTTAGTCGTACTGCCAACCTGAACCAATAATGGTCCTAGTGATGGTAGTTAATGTTCCATTACTTTTTTGTAAAACAGCATGTTCAGCGGTGGTCAGCGGAACCACCACGGCAAAAACTGGCAATTAGCGCAGTGTACGTCGTCACGGGAAGACGGCAGACTGTGTTAGATCAGCTCAGGAAAGCAGTTTCTCTGTTCTCTTAGTCAGTATATGCGGCACTAATTACTGCAGCCGTGTCAATGGAGAGGAGACGGTGTGTCGCTGGCACACCGATATTGTGCTGTTGCTGTTCCTGCCTGTGGTGGTGGTGGTAGTGGTATCCATTGCACGATAACAAATGACCATAAAGCACGGCAGATTAGAAATAGCACTGTGTGATAAATATCAAACAGGGAAAGGACATTGCAGGTTCTCTGCAGTAAAAGGCATCCAGCTGAAGCTCAAGTTTCAAACAGCAATCTATGGGAGAGCAAGTCAGGGGAGAATTTGCTTTGGCACTGGCAGTCGCCAGAGATAAGGCAAATGAGGAAAGCTCGATTGAGTGTTGAGGAAGCAACGTAGCGCCAATTAGAGCGATGTGTTTGGTGGTGGTGGTGCTGCTACCAGCACTACCAATGCAGCGAGTCCCTTAGAACCTCAATCGGTAATCGGACACAGCCATCGATCGTCTGGTGGTAGGCTTGTGCCACCGATAAGACACCGTGTATTCTGCGTACGTGTAGAAAACAGCAAAACTAACTTAAAATGGTCGAGTAACGTTGCCAATCGCTGGTTGCTGCCCTGTTTTGCCTGTTTTGATTGCCAATCACACACACAGACACCGACCGAGCAAGGTTGATGCGTGTGAACAGGCAGACAGGCAGTTTACAGGAAGAGAATTGATGAGAGGAGGATGCGAAGCAGACGAGCTGGCCGAGGCTATTAATGGCGACAAGGACAATTTGTTTACGAGCAGATATCGAGGGGATGATAAGACGATGGAAGGCAGTGCTGCTCTGAGGAAGAAGGAGTCCTGAGTGAAAGAAGGAAGAAAGAGAGGAAGAAAGGAAGAAACTGAAAGATGCCTGCCAACGACCGACGATGTTGATGGGTCATTTCTTAGACTTCACACCTATAAGCACTGTTTTCCTGATTGCATTCCCTCCTAATGCTGATGGGCACTGAAGCTGAGGGTGGACGGTGTCATCAAACTAAAGACACGGTCTCCTCCGCCTAAAGCTGATGTTGCCCCTCTCTTCCGTCTTGTCGGCAAATGTTCTTTTACCGTCCCTGACAAGAGATGAGATGTGCGTATGACTGTGCTTCAGTCGACCTTTGTGTGCCGGGGCAAATGATAATGTTCATCAGACTGGTCAAGCACTGCTGCTGCTGCTGGTCAGTTTCTTCTGCAGCAGCTGAACATTGAGAAAGTAAGTGAGAGCGTCGCTCCTGGGCACTGAGCCGAAAGACATTTACGCCGAGTGGAGAGCAGGCAAGGACCACTGGTCACACTGTGTGCCGAGTTGACATGTGCCGTAGCTATTAAAAATGGGCCCAATTACAAAGGCACATTAGCACTGTGCCTGCAGTCAGTTAGTCAGTCAGGCTGGGTCAGTGAAGAAAGGGCACCCTGGCAGATCGTAAAAATTAAGACGCAGATAAGAGGCCAACACATAATCATCTTTCGCTTCACTTCTCTTTGCGCTTAATTATTGCTCACTACTACTGCTACAGAGTTTCAGAGCACACTGCCTGCCTGAATCAGAGCAGTCAAACCTAGGATCTCACTTTCCTTTGTCGCACCGACAGTGTGTAGTCAGTGTGCGTGAGTAAGGCGAGAGCAAATAATTAATAGCAAATTAAAATCAAGCTCGCGATAGCACCGGAGCAGGACAGAGTAGTGCATCGCTTCTTTTCGGTGCTGTGATGTTTGGCACTCTTACGGCAGTGCACTCTGTGCACCAGTGCATCCTTTGCAGTGGAGTGAGAGATGCTAAATGGTGCGGAGATTAGATTGGAGCTGAGTTGACCCATGGATGTTCTCCTCTCTGTTCTCCGTGAATACTCAAACAGACCAACCGTTTTTGGATGGAAAATCAACAAAAAGAGAAAGACTGGACTCGGCAGGCAGAGACAAGATGGCGCGTAAGTACACGCTGAAGCACTCTGCCGACATTGAAATGGGCTGCCAGTTGGCAAATATAACCACTACAACCAGACAGACAACAGGCTGGCAAGTTTGCACCAATGGAAAAGCGGGATGGTGAGTGGCATCAATTGGCAAACTACGGTAAGGGGAGAAAGAGAGAACTGCAGGCACTTCCAGTCACAGTGCAACAACTTTTAGGAAGACAGCAGAGGCAGTGCCTGGCTGAGTCACTGGCCGCCAGACAGTGCAGGATAGTACACACTTCTTCCACGCACGATAAGACGGTGCTCTGAAGCAACAGAGCCATTTTGGCAGTGCAGATGCTTACTGGGGATGCAGCAGCAGCAGTAGTGAAAGCACTAAACAGTAAACAGAGGAATGCTGGTGTTGTTGTGGCACCAGACAAAGGGTGAGCCAGGCACCTGGTTGCTGATGGTGCTGCTGTTGTCTATTCTCAAACAGGAACCATCGGCACCGAATCGCCTGTGGAGATGGCAGTGAAAGATTTTATCGGACAGTGAGCCCGAACAAAAGTAATAAGAACTACAGTAGAAACGTAAACATACTCAAAACTGAAAGATGGAACTGGTGGAAACCTACAGTTGGTTATTCAATGGCCCGGTGAGGTGCAGAGTGATGGGCGAAATGATGCTCAGTGGCAAAGTGAGCCAAAGCAGACGCATCGTCAGATGGCTAGGCAACAGCAGCAGCAGCAGTAAAAGACCGCACCGAGAGATAGAGTGCTGAAGTGAGCATCGCAGCAACACCGCAATCAGGGTCGATGTCTGCACTCTCCTTCTGCAACCAGACTGTTTGATGCTGATCGCACAGCTAAGAAAGAAGGCTGCTGATGATGGTGATGGGGAAGAAAATAGAAGCAGTGAATATAGAGTGTGTGACCTAGCTGCTGACCTTTGCGCCAGGCGGCCAGACATTAGTCAATCAGTGTCAGCACATTAGCCTCCTGTGAACAGGCAATGTCCTTTTTCTCGCCACTCGCGCCCTTCAAAGTCGCATTTCGACATGATCGCCAGTTTACGTTGACCGTCGACCTCGCTTTAGTTGGTTTCTCTCTTTTTGACTGACTGTTTCCAGTGTATTAAGTTTTGAGGCAAATGATTGCCACTAGCGTGTATGAACAGTAAAAGATGGGAAACCTAGAGAACGCGCAAATGAAGGAAAGAAAGACGGTGACGGCAAGTGGCCAGCGATGTGTTTAAAAGTGCCGCAGCACTGTTCGGACAACCAAGTGGGACGTCGAACATTAAGGCAGGCAGAGACAGACAAACAGACAATTCGACAAGACTGATGCTGCTCAAGGAGAGTACACAGACACCGGCCGTTAATGTGTGCTGATGAGATTCGGTGTGCTCGCTGACGAGCCTGAGAGAGAATGAAAGAGGGAAAAAAGAAAAGAAAGTGCCCTTCTTTCTTTCTCTTTGCCGCTGGACGTTGCTATTTCAGAAACACCACTCTCTCTTCTTTAGACATTCCGGCGAGAGTGGCGAGTGTCATCATGTGCGAGGACACTACAAAATTGAATCGGGTCGAGGTGCTGATGCTACTTCCACAGCTACAGTTACAGCTACTGCTGCAGTTGGCAGACTGGCCAACATTGACGATGTACAGGACGGTGACAACACGGCGACACAAACACACTACAACTACTACGACGTAATGACATGATGCGTCGGCAAATGACCGGTGATGGTGTTCGGTAATAGAAGTGTGTCCACGGCCGGCATTTGTCACCGCTGGCTGAGAGAGCAGGAGCACTTCACTTCACCAGCTTGGGAAGCACTGAAGCACAGGCGTCAGGCGTCATCGTCGTCGCCGCCGTCCTCGTCTCTGCACTACAAGGCTCATTAATATTAGGTTAGGTAGCAGTATGTGTGTGTGAGTGAGAATGATCACAACACCGAAGAGGAAGAGCGGCTAAATGAGATCGATTCGCACGGCGAACAATCCGTGAATTCCTCTACACACATTCACAAGTCAAAGGCCGGTGGTGGTGGTGGTGGTGGTGATGGTAGTGGTGAGGCCAGTAGTCAGTCAGCCAGTGGAAAGAGTACTACCGTACTGCGGTAGTACCGACGCTCTCTCACACACCGAGCAAAGGCTGGCGTGCTTCGCGCCAATAACTCATGAATAATTTATGAAAAATGCTCCATAAAGCATCCATTCAGCGAGGTTATGAATATAAAAGAATGGCCAATATGGCCGGCTCGGTGGCTGCTGCTGCTGCTGCCGTCGCCGTGATGCTACAGCAAGACAGGCACTCGAATGTGGACAGCACATTAATGTTTGTCCGTGAGCTTGCTCCCTGCGAACAAAAGGCGAGCCGGCAAATTAGCGAGCAAGAACACGATCAAAGGGTGCCCAAAAAGAAGAGTAGAGGTAAGCTACTCTGCTGTTGGCTGTAGAAAGCAAAAAAGTGCGTTTCAAATAGAATCCTGAAGTAGGCTGAGAGGCCACCTAGAGAGGCCAACGGTGGTGTCTGCAGTACAATGAGCGAGTGCCTGACAATAGCTGGTCCAAAAGTGAGCGTATGCAGCAGTGTCCGTGGACACCTTCGCCTAGACAATGCGTGAAATTTTAAAAACCAAATTAACATTCCTGTTCCAATTGGTAGTACGTGAGAAATCTCATTTCACAAGTGGATTCTTTTCCGCTGACCAGTAGTTCAGCAGCAACACTGTAGTGTCCAGTGAAAAAGAAAGAGACGAAGAGGAAAAAGAAAAAGAGAAAGGAGCTTTGCGGAAGAGAATGCCAGTGATGAGGTCAGCCGTAAAGCGGTGAAAAGCTCAGCTCAGATCGGTGCGTGCCTCGGTGTTCTACAGCAACAGCAACAGCAGTTTTGAAAAAAGTAGACGCAGAAAGCGAACCAGAAAATGAACGAGCGCACACTGCGCTGCTTTGGAACTGATGACACACCACACACACATACATACACTGGCCAACGGCCTAATGGAGTGCAGAACTGAAGCAGCAGCAGCTCACACACACAATTGAATTATCCGAGATGCGCGCTCGCGATGACAAGCCAAGATGGAGTGCTTGATCCGCAAAAGTGATTATATCAGCAGCCAATCGGCAGGATCAGATTGGCAGCAGGCGCAGGCAGTGCCTGGCTCCAGAGCAATCTACTAGGTCGAGGCTCTGGTGGGCAGGCTGCCCTGTTGGATCTCCTTCTCTCTCTCACCAAGAGAAGTAATCCATCCATCGTCCTGGTGGGGCAAAGCATGAGCGAGCACCGGGCGGCTATATTTTCTCGGGACAGCATCAGCATCATCATTATGAGAAGGGCAGTAGCAGTAGCAATACTTGCCATCAAAGAGCACAGTGAGCACCTCAGTTCAGCTCAACTGGCAGAGAGAAGTAGGCATCAATCAAAAGTAGAGCCCAGAGTGTCCAGGAGCAGCAGGCCATGGAGCAGCAGCAGTCTTAGTGGAGGCTGCTGTAGCCAGTGATGAGTGACTGCGCGCACGGCTGCTGATACTCATTATACTCAGGATGATGATGGCGGTGGTGGTGATAGTGGTGGTGATGTTTCCAAAGAAAGACAGCAAAGATGATTCCTGGACCTCTGGAGGAGCACTTCCAGCAACCACTGAGGGCTCTAATCAGAGTTAATCGAAAGATTTGCAAAGTTAATGTAAAATCCATATTGATAAGGGCGACACCACACTCAATTGGCCACTATTAGCTCTGGAACCGATTGATTGCTGTTAGTCAGTCAGTGTGTGTGTGTGTATGCTCCTCGGTCTGCTGTACAGCAACATGGAAACAGCCAACAAAGCAGCGAATATAATAATAATAATCGAATTAGAGTGAGCCCAGAGCTAGAGCTTGAGCTAGAGCGGTGCACACAAATTCAATTTGGCCCGCAAAGTGAGCCTTCAATAATATAAATGATTACACCGAGGGCGAAAGGCCGTGCGACGAGCTTGCATCAAAGCCTCTGCTGGAGAGAGAGGACTGAGTGAAGGCTCCAGCCGCCATATATCACAGTGGCAAACGGCGTCACGCAGAAAACAAAGCACCGAGCAGGAGCGCAGGAGCAATAAAACAAAAGTCAAGCCGGCGCTGGAAAAATCCCTTCTAAATGCCTCTTAGATCCATTTAATAATTTGAATTTAATTTGCCGCTCACAAACGACTCGAGCCGCTTCAAGTCAATCATTTATGATGGTCGTGGTGGATTCGGCTGGTGCTGCTGTTGTTTCGGCTGTTGGTGGCAGGAGAGGCTGTTCAGGAGAGCGTTGTACCAGTGCCGGTGCTGCTCAGCCAAGAATAGTAGACAAAGGACGGCCAGGACAAAAAAGGTAAGCTAATGTTAATTGATGAACGAGCGGTACCGTGTGCCACGCCTGGGCTTAATAATGATTAAATGACACAAAGTTAGAAAGCAAAGTAGAGGCCAGGGAGTAGGGAAAACGAAGCAGCGCTTTCACTTTAACTTCAACTTCTACTACTTCTTTTTTTCAAA
Source organism: Tyrophagus putrescentiae (assembly GCA_024499935.1). Taxonomy (NCBI): domain Eukaryota; kingdom Metazoa; phylum Arthropoda; class Arachnida; order Sarcoptiformes; family Acaridae; genus Tyrophagus; species Tyrophagus putrescentiae. The sequence goes on along the minus strand of JAMZRA010000001.1, from coordinate 10,123,595 downwards.
CTCACTCACTTACTCCGACAAGGAACATTTAATCATGCGGCAGACAGGAGATAGGAGAAAACGGAGGAGAAGGAAATGCATCACTGAATGACGCATGCCATTTATCATCGAGACGAAAGGAGTCGAGTGATGGAGGCGACTAATCGAAACAAATTACTGCTACTAGAATGAAAAGATGAAAAGAGAAAAAATGAAAGAGTTCGCCTGTGGTACACCTTGCGGCACAAGGTGATTTTGGGCTAGGGAGCCATTAAAGAAATGTCCCTTGCACCAGCGTCGCGCCATCATCACCCTCGCCTAATGGAGCAAACCTAAGTGCAGAGATGAGCACCTTAGCAAGCGGACGATGTGCGACAGGCAAAGCAGTTTGACGACGAGATAAGGGCGCCAGTCTTTTCAAATCAGCTGCTGCGCCTTTGAACGGTGTTGATGATGGCACCCACTGCCTGGTTGGATGACTGAGAGAGTGTTGATCCTGCAGCTGCAAACGATGCATCTCCACTTTGCCATCTTCGCCACTGCCTTTGGAGACCAGAGAATCAGTGGGCAAATAATGAAGTGCAAAACACGGAAGACTTTATCGCGCCACACAAAAGTGCGCACTGATAAGTGGGCGCTCAAGCCTCCCTTCGACCAGTCAAGAGTCGTTTCCAGCTAATGTGATGCTGCTCGGCTGCTAAAAATTGAAATAGCAAAGGAGCAAGCAAATTAGCAATCAAATGACCAGCAGCACTGTACACAGATTGCTGGCTCTCCTCTTTCCTATTCACCGCCCCTGCTACAAGCACTTATCGGCTAATATAAACAGAACAAGGTTTACTGGCGCCCAGAGAAAGTGAGCAACGCCAAGTGTTTGGCCACAAGGAGCTGGCGTTCACGTGAAGTGCGGATGTGCAATCCGCTGGCGATGACGGTGATGACGGTGTGTTTAGAGGTGTTCGCCAGTTTTCTCCCTATCATCGGCCTGTCATTTAGTAGTGGTGGCTCCTTTTGGCCAGCGAGGACATAGGCAAGGACGCGTGAAGCAAACCCCAATGCGATAACTGAATTTAGCTTGTCTGTTTGTGCGTGTGTGTGTGTGCCTAGGTGCGAGCCTGACTCTGCAGTGGTGCTGATAAATTGAGCAAACAAGAGGGTGCTAGTAAATGCGCTTGTGTATGGCAGAATGGGTCAGGTATGACAAACGTTTAGGCGACTGCTGCTGTCGACTGATGCTGCTGCTGTCGACTGATGCTGCTGCTGCTGCTGCTAAGCAGCTTAAGCAGGCCAATCAACGAAATTAATTGCCAAATTGCAGGAGGCTACAGCAGCAGTAAGCTAGCAGTAGATGAGGGCAGTGCAGTTCAGTCTGACACGACATAAATTAGCCGGGCAGAAGTAGTCAGAGAGTGAGAGGGAAGGAGAGGGAGGATGCACTGATCCGAAATTAACGAGAATAAAGAGTATTAATTGCCGTTGCTGTCTACCTAGGAGGGAGAGAGAAGGAATGTTGCCTGCCTGCCGCATCACTGTTTCAGGAGGAGAGAAGATTGGCAAGCAGAGAAGGGCACCGATTTGGTGCGCAAAACTGTCCTAATAGTGCCTGAGCTCAGAAAGGCAGGCAGGCACAATGATAATAATAAATTACAAACTGGTAACAAAGTCCACCGGGAATCGAGAAGAAAAAGGAGAGAGTAAAGGCAAACAAAGTAGGCTATCGCCCGAGTGCACTAGCTAGTGTGAGTGTGTGTATGTGTGGCTAGTGCTGGTGGGAACGCAACAAAGAAAGCAAAGAACTGGGGACAGAAGAAAGAGAAAGGAAAAAGTCAGAAAAACGACAAGGACAGGCAGTGAAGCAATCGAAGTCGAGATGTCAATTGACATCACTTGGCGGCAGCGGCTGCTAATTAAATGTCGAGACGATGCGCAAAGGGACCTGTGTGTGTGTGTGCTCGAGTGAGGTGCTCGGCTTAGCAGTGACGAATAAGAAAGACCCATTTGAAGACAGTTCTACTGCAGATGATGCTGATGATGATTACGATATTGAGGCTGTCGATTTTGACGATGATGCCCACACAGCAAAGAGATGTCAGGAGCACGTGGGGTGCATTAACATAGTAGCAGCAAGCGTCAACAACGACAAAAATAGATCCAACCAGTAGAAAAAGAACTTTCACTTACCTAGAGAAAGGGAGAAAAAGAAACAAAGAAAAAAGAAAATTAGAAAATTGATACAGAAATGCGTTATACAAAGTGACTAGGCTAGAGAATTCATTGACTCGCCGGATTGTCCTCAAATGAGCAACAACAGTAGAGTACAGTAAAGTGAAGATTGGGTAAAAGGCGCCAATGAGAAGTAGTAGTAAAAGAAGTAGAAGTAGAAGTAACTTGTAGTGTGTGTACGTTTAGCAATGATCGGAAAGGAGAGCAAAAGAAAGAAGGAAAGAAAGAAAGTACTCGAGAAAGTGATCGAGCTGGCTGTGTTGTGCAGCAGTCAATTGGAAGGGCAAGCAGGCAGGCAGTCTGTCAGCTTTATGTGACAGCTCTCGGCGAGTGATTGCGACTTAATTAGACTGATGCGATTAGTCCGTGAGCCTGGACACTCACATGCCTTGTCCGTCAGCGAGGCAGGCACTACTCGCTTTTTGACAATCAAGGAAGTGAATAGACGACAGATCAAAGGAAAAAGAAAGTAAGTGACGCCAAGGAGATGAAGAAAGAGAAGGCGACAAATGAGAAAGCGAGATTGAATCGGTGCAATTGAATTGCAGTACAAGTGTTAGTTTGCGTGTACTCTACCTTCTAGAGCTCACAAACAATGCGACAATAACAAGTGGATTATCTGAGAATAAACAAAAAAATTTACAAAAACAACCTTTCTCACTCTTCTTTTAAAGCATTGATTGCAATGCCATAAAGAAATATTCAAATCGTTAAATGGTTGCGTAAGTAAAACTGCAAACTGAGTGCACATGTTTTTTATTGTGACAGACGTTGAAACAAGCAGCCAGGCTTTAATCCTGTTTTTTGCTCACGTCCTGCAAAGGTGGTCAACGGCTGGTGATCATTTGCCAAGCTGGGTTACCTCAAAGCAGATGATCTTTCTTTTTGTGCCCTACGCAGCATTTGTCTTCTTCCTCTCCTGTCCAGGCCATCAGGACGTCAGGCAGGACGTGGTGTAATTCAACACCAGCTCTGCCAGAGTTTGCTCGTCCGTCTTAATGAGTCTGTAAATGAGTCAGAGAAGAAAGAATGCGAGATGGTCTTGGGTCACACACAGTCTGTGACCGAGAGGAGATAAGACACCGCCCGTGATCTGCTTTCCTCTCTTCCTTCTGCTGTCCTCCTTCAAACGCACATCTGGAGGACACATGTGCTCTTCTTACGCGGTGCACATCAAGGTGTTCCACTCTCATTCTCTCTTGGCCAATCGGTGTGTCAGTGAGCGAGCACTGCCAAGACTTGACCTGTCTGTCTGCGAGTGTCTGTCAGTGTCGTCCTCCTTTTGAGAACCATTTTCAGATGGTCGTCCTGCCTGCCTGACTTTACCTCTCTGTTGCAGCAGCAGTGCTTTCAAGAAGAGCACACGAAGCACCACCATCCATCAGAGGCAGACATTGCGCGACCATTTGCCGTCGCACACTCTCCAGTTCGACCGGTTGGCTAGTCTCTGTCGGTGTTCGCTCTCTCCTGTTCCTCGGCAGGCACCACACTTCTTACGTACAACAGCAGCAGCAGCCCAGAGATAGGCAATTCTTGCAAGTGATAGGTGTCATGCATCCTCCTGAATGGTGGTGCGTTCTGGGAATGACACAACGCCGAGAAAGAGAGAGAGAGACAGTGCAAAGAGGGCCGTCGCCACTCCGAAGGAATCGCACTTCAATTAATGATTTACATTGGCCACGGCAAGATGCAATCAACAACGGGCTCACAAGTCAAACATGGAATTTGCCGTCACCTAAGCGTAGACATGCGGCCAGCAAAGAAAGAAAGAAAGAAAAGCAGTAGTAGTCTGCGGCAGAAGTCATCGAAAAAGTAAAATTTAGCGGAGGTGCGGCCAGCGATTCAAAGAGGGAGAGGGAAAAAAAGCTGTAGCAGACATCACCAGATGTCTTGAGACGAAATCAAGATGTGTTTGTGGACAGGACTGTGTGCACTGGCTAGAGCACTGGCTTCCTCGCCTGCCACCGACTGCTAATTGTCTTGCCCTCGTCGTGCTGTCCCCTGTAAAATAAATTAGCAGAACTGGTGTATGTACCACGACTGGACTTCGGCAAAAGAGAGAAAGGGCAAAAACAGCAGTAGCAGCAGCAATTGGCCAGCCACCTAAGCAAGTTGGCCATTAGAGGACCAAGTAGAGTAGCGGCTGCTGCTCCTGATGCCGACCACTGCTGATTGCAATTTGCAGTTTTGTTTGTGCTACCGAAACGCGAGAATGCTGATGGCCACTGTTCGTGCGGCCTGTGTAAATATTTACAGCTTCGAGAAGCAGCATCAGCAAGGCAGCAGCAGAATCGACCGCCAAATTGATGGTCGATGACAAGAGAGCTGAAAGCCAGGAGGACGAAAGAAGGAGCAGACCGACGGTGAGATGGGGCAGCAGCAACGGACTACTGACTGAGGGTGAACTGTGATGGCGTGTTCTTCGGCGAGGTGACTTGGCTCCAGAGGTTCAGCCTCAGTGTGGTGTGGCAGTTCACCCAGTTGGTCTGGCTGCAGAGTGCACAGGGCATCACCGCCATCCTCGGTAACGGCCACAGCAGGGCAGACATTGCAGACACTCAGACAGACACTCGCTAGCTCGCTCGCTCACCGATCGACCTTTCCATATGGCGACCAGCTTTGCCACCGGCAGCTTTGCTTTCTTTGCCCGCACTGCCCACAAAGAAGTAGCAGACGATTAGCTTTTGCCTGCAGAGAGAAAAGTAGTGCACTTCCGATTTGCTGCTGTGCCGACACATTTGCTGCACAGATCACTGGCTCTGACTCTCAATGAACCGCTTTCTCAAACAGCAGAAAGATCGTCTTTGTGGTGGTGGTGGCTGTGATGCCGACAAATAGTGCGCACCTTGCACAAAACATCAACCCGAATGGCACAACTTGGGCACCATGTTTAGTGGTGTGCACACTGCAATAAACATACACTTCCATTTAGAAACAAACAGAATATGCTGCAGTTGAAAAGTGCGCCTAAATTCTGGAAAAACACAGTCAGTTTAAATAAAAACAGGTATTTTTTGGTGAGCGCCACTGTTGGGTGCAGTTGATGGCAGCTAGAGTCAAGCATCAGGGCTGCCAAAAAGCTAGCTACTCTGTCTCACCGTTCAGTGGTATTGGACAAAAAGTGGCAGGAAGGGAATGAAACACAGACACACGGCGTGCCTGGCATGTTTGCACAGACAGATTGGCTGACAGTTTGATTAGCTAGTGGCGAGCAGCATCAGCGGCATCAGCATCAGCACCGCTTGTGCACTGCCAAATGACATCCAAAAGGAGAAAACAGAAAGAGAACGGTTCCTGTTCTTCCATTTGCCTACTTCTGCAATGGCCATTTGGTGGTAGGGCCAGTTTGGACGACAGGATGACAGCCGACGGCGAGTGACACATCTGCTGGCAAGCCGGCGCTAGCGGTTCAGAGAGTGCTGCTGCTGATCAGACAGAGAAAGAGACAGCAGTGAAGAGCAAATAGTGAGAGCACCTTGCATGCCATGATGCTAATTAAAAGTAGAACAAGGCCAATTGGCGGCTCCATTCGACACGGACACATTCCGATCGGGCCGGGGCCAATCTACTGCGGTCTAATCGGGTAGGTGTGCGGCAGTGTCTCTGCAGTGAGCCACACACTGCTTCATTCAGCGGCTCATTTCATTTCATTCGTCAGCAGAGTAACCAGCAGTGGACGCTGCTGACACTGCTGTTACCCCGCAATGAGCAGCATTCGGTGAACACAGATGGCCACACCAGGCGAATTACGAATGGTCACGTCGCAGTGCAATTAAAGTACCGGGAATAAGCAGCAGCAGCAGCATTAGTAGTAGTAGTAGATAGGCAAACAGGCCACACTAATATCGATCTAATCGCTTGAAGCTACGTTTGCCCAGGAGGAGAAGACTGAGTGAGAGTGAAGGTCAATAGGGAACGGGGAGAGGGAGGGAAAGAGAGAATGAGCAAGGAAATGAGCGAGGTCAGAGAGGCAAATCCAATTGCACCGACTCCCTGACGCTCTCCGAGTGCTAGTGGCAGAACGGAGCGCCTTTCATTCCCATTCAAACTGCTAGACAGCATCAGTTCTGCGGATCAGGTGTGCCAGTGGCGAACCGGTCCAACGCGTTTGTCCCAGGCCATCAGCATCAACACACACTCACACTCACTTACTCAAACAATGTGTCGCGGAAACAGTGCAGTGAACACACGGTGCATTTGCATAGACAGACAGCAGCTCGTGCTTGTTCGGTGATTGCGAACCGCCGATTCTCGCTGTTCGTCCCCGGGCGGACCACTAATCGATTTAAACGGACCAACTGATAGTGTAGAGTTCCACAAAGGCACAGACACACACAACCAGGCACACAAATGACATTCGAATATTCGGATAAAAGAGTCCATTAAGCCTAGGTAATAGCTCAAAGCGTGTGCCGCCTCTGCTACGAACTGGAGCAGGGTGAGATAAAGACAGCGAAATACACGGAGAGCAGGAGGGAAACCAAAGTAAGGCAGTTCGGTAAATGCACTGCAAACAGAATAAATCAAGCGTTACGATGATCTGACTGTCTCGGCAGCGAATGATCAGCCATCAGAACAGTAGTGCACTGAAAGCAAACAACAGCAGAAACAGCATCTATCGACCCAACAAAGCAGAGAAAAAAAGAAAGAAAGAAGAACACAAAAGACAGGCACACGGACACAAACAGGCAGACAACTATAAAGTCCCAGTGGAGCATCATCATCAACGTGTGTCTATCTCTGTCTGTGCGCTTCGGTGCTATCTGAGAAGGTGTGCGCAAGGTGTGGTGAAGGCATTGCTACTGCAACTGCTAACCTGTCCGACCGTCATTAGACGCGACTCTCCTCTATATAGCGCATTCACTCACACCGCAACTATACAGAGGTAGTGTGGGCACACCTGTGAGGGCAGGTAAAGGTGGGCTGGAGGAGCAGTGCAGCTGTCAGTGCACCTGGTTGGCTGCTGTCCTGTCCTGAGGTGGGCAGTCGTCAGGTGAGCAGTGCAGAAGTGCACCACCGCCAGATGATGCCTGCTAGGACGAGTCGACTACTGGCGTCCTCTTTGCCCAGTGCATCATCATCATCATCATCAGCAAGCACAACAGTGAATGTTGTGTGTGTTTATGGCACCTTCGCTCTGCAGTGAGCATTTACTGGGCTTTCACTAGTGTGCCAGGCGCAGTATCCATCCTGGCGATAATCCGAATAGGGCCACGCGTGGCACGTGCGTTTGATTGCAAAGGCCATCGATCATCGGGTGAAACAATCGGATGCGACTGCCACAGCTAGGTAAATAATCACACACTGGGCAAACTGGGCAGAGTGCAGCATTCAACAATGGAGGAAGCCAGCAAAAAAGAGGAAAAAGCGCCGATTATGTGTGTGCGCGCTAGGGATGCAGAGGAAAGAGGGAAAGAGAAGGAGAGATCGGACCAGAGTGCCAGTGACGTTGGGCGGGGAAGGTGAGGCAATTAGTGCCGCTCGCCTAGCTCCGAGAACTGAAACTGTTCGTCAAAGTGGGAAGCATTCACACTGACTAGGTGATGGCACTGCTTCAGCACTGTTCCCCAGCACTCTCACCCAGGACTGGTGACGCGTCATCAGGCTACTGGGCTGGAGAACAGCAACGGTGATGATGGTGGTGGTGGTGGTGATGATGGTGGTAGTGTGCACTTCAGGCACCCTGATCAGTAGCCGGAGAACGCGTGCATGCGAACATGCTGAAGGAGGACACAGTGGCGGTAGAGGCAACGAAGCTCGTCGAGTGCTTTAATTAAAAGTCACTGACAGACAAACGGGCCAACGGTGGCGGTAATTTATAGTGAGAACAGAAAGTAAGCGAGTAGTGTGGCTAGTCAAAAAGAAGAGGAGAGTGAACTGGTCGAGAATGGGCTGTCAATTACGGCACACGTACCACTGCACGTGCTCTCCATCGTTCGATGATGCACGACAGTGCCATTTAGGCATTTAGACGGTCCTGGACAAGGACAAGGACGGACAATGGCAAGTGGAGGAAGGAACGACTGAGCACTGGCAGGCAAAGGCAAATGAACCCATTTGCAGTGGCCAGTGTGCTCCGGCAGCAGCACAGCAGCAGCAGCAGCAGCAACAGCAGTAGCCACTTTAAAGTGCTCCTCAATCGGTGACAGTACAATCCGTCTTCATTTGCATGCTTCAGACGGACGGGCGAGGTCAACGAGGTCTCTTTTTGCCAGAGCGAGGTGAACTACTGTGTCCAGTGAGGTTGTGTGCGCCTGTTCAAATCAATCAAGCCATCAGCAGTCGGAAATGGAGCAATTGAAGCCAATTAGAGTGACAGCACATCGGTGACAGACAAATGCGAGTGTGTGTGCATGTGTGTAGTATTGGCAATGCCATTGGCCAAGTGAATGAATGCCGCACGGAAACACATGGCCACGAGGCAGGAGCTGAGGTGATCACCACTGCTCACACAAAATTTTTCAAAAGCTCGTTCTTTTTGCAGTTTCAGTTTGGGAAAAATGTGGTAAGAGGGCGGAAAAAGCAGTTTAAAGACGCAACCTCGACGGAGACAATATTTTTTCTACAACCGCAGCAGTTTCAGAAAAAATAAAGTAGAAGAGATGGATCACGTGCACTGCACCGAGTCACTGCATCCAGTGGTCGGTGGACAGATTTTCTAGCCATTAAGTTAAAAGTGAGACTACCGCCACACTAAGGAGATCAGCCTGTGTTTGCCGTCTGTGTGCAATCGAAATGCTAGTCCCGTAAGAGGAGTATGAACAAAAATAGATAGAAAAAGAAAGGCACACACACAACCTTAAATTGGAATAAATCAATTTGAAAATGCAAAATCTTTAAGTAGATCATAACACTGCAATCCAAACGGCTTTAAATCGAATCAACAACTGTTGGAAAAAAGTAGAGGATTTTGTACACGTTGCGGTGGCGATGACCAGAAAACCATAAAAAGTCATGTGCAAAGTGTCGTCTGCAAAGAAAACTGCTGTGACACCACCGAGAAACACCGAGCACCGGTTCTAAAAGTAGCAAAGTATGGCACACTCCTGGTTCATCAAAATGGCCAACGACGCACCGAGCAGCATCAAGGCGCTTTATATGATGGTCGCCTTAAGAATGATTAGCTCAGAAAAAGGAAAAAGGCAAGCCAGGATTAGGTACGTGTCGAGCATAGATAGATGGATTAAAGCAGGCCCACAGTAAGATGGAAAAAAATGCACTGCACCGTATCAAGATTTTATTTTCCTTCTTCCTTTTAGCTACGTCATGCTAATTCATCAGACTCTGATGTCTGCTACAGCATCATAAATTGGGATTACACCAAAAGTCAACTCGAGGCTAGGCCCTAGACTAGCTAATGCTCTGACAAACGAATTGGGCGGCGCTGCAGAAGCACCTGGAAGTAACAAAGCTGCCGATATAAATAGACACACTGACTGCTATCACTCTCTTCTCTGCTTTTGCTGATAACTGTTGGCAAGAAGAGAAGGGCCAACCTAGCAGAAATTGCCAATGCCCAGTCAGTATCTCTCGAGGTTGGACTTTGAGCTTTTATTGTGGTTAGAGCAGGAGAAGGAGGGAAGAAAGGGCAGATGATGATCAAGTCGTCAGAGATACCGGCTGCAAGAGTTCAAATACGATCAAATAAAAGGTAGACAAACTTTTGGCAAGTTTAGTTTGTACTGCCACTACTTCTAACACACACACAAAGTCAGGGACAAGGGCACTAATTGAGGAGAAACAAACACTTGTATGTATGTTTGCTCTTAAAAACGCAGCAGTGGAGATTTATCGCCCACTCAACTCAGCAGCAGCAGTCAGAGTGTCTAGTTCAATAGCTGGAGACGTGTAGCAATAATCAAGAGGTCCTGTCAACCAACCAAAAGAAAGAACAGCATGTGAATTGTCAGTGAAACAGCAGCACACCGGCTATTGGCTAGGTAAACTCGATATTGCACGCCATTAAACAGGAGAAGTGAACACTGCCAAAATTGACAGTATTGCCGTTGTTAGCCTCAGCATTGCCTCTTTTGGAGTGCATACTCTCTATCTGCCTGAGGAATGTGCGTGCGTCACACAGGGAAAGAAGAAAACGAAGAGAAGAAGAGTGACCGGTGGGAAAGTGGACGGCACTGTGAACACACTGCAGTTTTCAGTAAAGATAGAAAGCACCACCGCTACGACGATAAGACCCGCCCGACTGACCGTCATTCGACCTTCTAAAAGCAGCAACTTTTAATGCCACTGACAGGGCACACAGCACTCTACTGCGTACTGTGTGTCAAGTTGGCAGTGCGGATGGTGCCTCGGTGTTGACTGTCATTGCGCGGCAAGGTCGAAACCGGAGGTAACCTTAGCCGAGGAGAGCAAACACATCAAACGAATGTGCCAGTAAACGCCAGGCCACTGCTGGCCAAGTCGTTTACAAAATCAGCCTTAAATGAGATTGCCCTGGCGGCACACCAAAGAGATAGAAGCAAACTAAAGTTCTAAGTTTAGCGGGCATGGACACACAATTCCCATCAATGACCACATCAGGCATCAAAGTCGCTCATCCATTCTGGCGATGAATAAAGTGCAGCGGCAGCAATTTTGGGGCAAGGTTGATGGTGATGCGGGCATTGAAGGGTACTGAAAATGGCGCAGTCAAGTTTGGCATTTGCTATGAAAAGTGGTGTGAGTGGGGGTGGCGGACAGGAAGTAAAAAATTTTACCGCTGTTGATAAGGGAATAATTGACTTACAAAAAAAATTTCTAAGCCAAAAATTGAGCAAATTATTTGACTTTGGCAATATTTGACTTAAAACAATTTGAAAGCAAAATAATTTGATTTTTGAAAAAAACCCAAAATTGTAAAATGTTTGCTTTAATTTTTCAAAAAGTCAAAAATTTATCAATTTAAAAATATTGCTTTTAAAGAATTTTTAAATATTAGTTTCTGTTTTAGCTGGAGACGTGTAGCAATAATCAAGAGGTCCTGTCAACCAACCAAAAGAAAGAACAGCATGTGAATTGTCAGTGAAACAGCAGCACACCGGCTATTGGCTAGGTAAACTCGATATTGCACGCCATTAAACAGGAGAAGTGAACACTGCCAAAATTGACAGTATTGCCGTTGTTAGCCTCAGCATTGCCTCTTTTGGAGTGCATACTCTCTATCTGCCTGAGGAATGTGCGTGCGTCACACAGGGAAAGAAGAAAACGAAGAGAAGAAGAGTGACCGGTGGGAAAGTGGACGGCACTGTGAACACACTGCAGTTTTCAGTAAAGATAGAAAGCACCACCGCTACGACGATAAGACCCGCCCGACTGACCGTCATTCGACCTTCTAAAAGCAGCAACTTTTAATGCCACTGAACAGGGCACACAGCACTCTACTGCGTACTGTGTGTCAAGTTGGCAGTGCGGATGGTGCCTCGGTGTTGACTGTCATTGCGCGGCAAGGTCGAAACCGGAGGTAACCTTAGCCGAGGAGAGCAAACACATCAAACGAATGTGCCAGTAAACGCCAGGCCACTGCTGGCCAAGTCGTTTACAAAATCAGCCTTAAATGAGATTGCCCTGGCGGCACACCAAAGAGATAGAAGCAAACTAAAGTTCTAAGTTTAGCGGGCACTGGACACACAATTCCCATCAATGACCACATCAGGCATCAAAGTCGCTCATCCCATTCTGGCGATGAATAAAAGTGCAGCGGCAGCAATTTTGGGGCAGGTTGATGGTGATGCGGGCATTGAAGGGTACTGAAAATGGCGCAGTCAAGTTTGGCATTTGCTATGAAAAGTGTGTGGAGTGGGGGTGGGCGGACAGGAAGAGTGAAAGACAGAGGGAGAGCACACGGGTGACAAACGAGCAGACTAACGGGATCAGACAGGAGAGCGTCCGCAGTGGCCATTCACTACCATTCCGTCATTATCATTAGGCAAAGGGTTGCCTGTCTGTCTCTCTGCCTGACTGCCATTGAGACAGCACTTGCTGACAGCACTGCCCGTAGGTCTGCCATTAATCGAACCAAAGAATTGAAACAAAGTGAATTGCCAGCAAACACACACACCAGCATCAGCAGCATCAGCAGCAGCACACTTTTGCCTCGGCTCGGTAATCTAATTTCAATTTTCATAATTTGTGCTCGCAATTTGCCTTGGTCTGAACCAGTGAACGAGTAAGGGAATGAGAGAAAGAGTGAGAAGAAGAGAGGAAAAGCCTCTTCAGTGAGAGCGATTAATTAAAGGACGGACGCTGTGTGTAGTTAACGTTTCGATTCGAATGCAAATGTTGCAGACTGTGCAGCGCAGAGAGCAATAGGGAAAGGGAAACATCGTCGCGACTGGCCAGGCGGTGGCGGCGAGTGGCACACAAGGGGTTAACGAGCCATCGAGACATTGCCTTTCATCGGTTCGTTCGGGCAGCAAACACAGCACCCAAGAACTTGCGTTGCAATTTGCCTTCTTCACTACACAGGACAGGCATCGTTGATGATGATGCAGACAGGCGGCACATGCCGTGCAGAGTTGAGAGTGAGAAGGAGAGGGAGAAGGGAGAAAGAGCAAATCTTCGATTAATTCAATTTGTGGCGCAATTAATTTTCATCATCGCAGTGGTCCTTGCTGAGAGAAAAAGAAGGAAAGCAGAAGCCATCAAGGCAGAACGAGGAGAATGGAGAATGCAGGAGAAAACAGCAGAAGAGGAAGAAAAGAGCAACAAGAAAGGAGACAACGCACAGCTCAGCTATGAGAACTGAGAAACAAACAAAAAAAGTCAAACGAACAAACGAGATTTCCGAGTGCATGCACACACTGTAGCAGTCTGATTGTCTGACTGTGTCTGACTGGGGCCCAGCAAATGAACGTCGGCTAATGGCACTGAGGATAAATATGATAATTATCGTTGCAAAAACAAGTGTGCTCTCCAGAATCGATACCGCCAAGATGTGCCATGGTCATCGGCCACCGACAGAACTGCATTTGCCTCACTCTTTCCCTCTCTCGCTCTCATTCTGGCTTCGTGCTGCTGTCGCCCTGTAGTAGATTTGCTCCACTAATGTGCTGTCCCCTTCTCGGTAATTCAATAAAGTACGTCGTCGACGATTAGTTAAATTCAATTTAATTCAATTAAAATGGATACGTCGAAAGTGAAAGGGACAGCAGGGCAGCGGCAGCAGCAGCAGATGAGAGTGGTCGCCGATGTTTCATAATAATAATAAATAAGAATAATAATAATCACTACAAAACGTTAGTTGCACCAACAATTAAGACACTAGTGTCACTGGGTGTGCGTGTGCTTGTGCAGCGGAGAATCATCAACCGGGGCAAGAGTTGCGGAAGCAGATTGCAAAAGCATCCCAGCATCTGAGCAGTTGTAAAAAAAGTGTGCGCTTCAATTGCCGCTGCCATTCACTACTGGTGCTGCTGTTCACTTTTCACTCGCATTGATCCAAAACAAAGCCAGCTAGGGCCACTTGCAAATGGACATGGGACAGACTGCAGCAGGGCAATGAGAACAAGTAAGTGCAAGCAAAAAGCAACAACAGCAGTAGCAGCCGCATCATCAGCACCAAAACCTTTCTTCGATCGATTGACAGTAAAGTGAGTCAGCAAATCCCGTCACTTAAGCGCGCTCTTTGGCTGATGGTGCAGGGCTCCTTCCGATTCACAAAGAAGAAGGGCAAAAAAACTGCCAGCTAAAAAGCCAGTGCCAAGCATCTTTCCAATGGTAGACATCGCATTCGCCAAACGGTTTCAATTAACGCGAGATCAGCATTGAACGCAGAAGTGAACTGAGTGCTCTGCTGGAAAAGGCCACCGAAATGGGAGCATCAGAGAGAGAGAGTCTCCAGGGAGGACAGGTAGTGCGCCGTGTGCAAACGTGAAGGTCTGAGCACAACAACAACAGCAGAGGCGGCAGCTTTTACGGCTGCAAGCGATCTACGCGATTAGCGAGCAGTACAGTGCAGAGGATATGGCCTGCCAAGCTAAATGCTGGCCACTACGTCAAATCACAGGGGAGAACCTTTTGCGCCGCAAAACGGTTAAGCCGACGGTGCGAGCGATAAAAAGCAATGCCACAATGATGCTGAGCACTGCGAACTGTGTGGCCAGGCTCTGCCAGCACAAGCACAAGCACTCACTGAACAGTGACAGAAGACAGAAGAGGATGGTGACGGTGGAAGAGCCAAAGTACACTTTCCTGTGTACAGGCAAAGTACAGTCCTCGTGACTTTGGCTGACATTGCCGCACCAGTACAGCTCGGTGACAACTTTCACCTGTGTCTGAAATGAAATACGACAACGACAACGACGAGGAGGTGTAAATTCGACATGGTCAGTGCCAAGGAAAGTAGTCATGCCCAACACTAAACGAAACACACGGTAATGATTAATAGTGAGCAGAGGCGACAGGAACAGGAGAGAAGACAAGTGTTTGCTAGTGTGCGAGTGGCTAATTAAAACAGGCTGCCAAGGCTGTCTCGCCAATCGACATTTCACATGCACTGCACACAAACTCTCTCACACACACACACCGACGACACTGTCGCCAGGCAAATCAAAGTTGATCATTAGCTAGTGGGCAGTAATAGTAGTGCTGTGTGAGGTGACTCGAAAGAAAAAGAGACAGCAGCAGCAACAACAACAGCAGAAGCAGCTTTCACCGTCGAGGTGTCAGTTTCCCGGTGGAGCCCCATTTCCTGGAACAAATACACCAGCGAAGAGCATTATCAGCAGTTAGGCACAATGGACAGCGGCACCAATGCTGCAACGGCACAGAAGCACTAGCAACAGAAACTGAGCACCACTGAGCGTCATGCACCGAATCAGGTAAGGCACAGAACGGTGGCGCAAGGGGAAAAGAGTCAGCTAGCTAACTAGAAAGAGTGCCAGCCTGTCAGTGCGGCACCAGCACCAGCGCCAGCACCAGTCTCTTCTCCCTGTAGAATGAAGAGAGCAACTCGCGATAAGAGCTCTGGCGCACTGAAAGGCAACGTTGATAAAAAGTGGCCATCATGAAAAGGGTGACAGCAAATGAAGGAGCGGTGGTTCACTGCTGCTGCTGCTGCTGCTGCTGCTGTTGCTGCCTTGATTTGAGCTGGCCATCTCTTGCCGGCACACAGAGGCATGGCTGAAAGAAAAAAAAGAAACGAGAAGGAGATGCGAGAGAGGTAAGGCGGCGAGGACAGGCGACGAAGGATGATGAATGGGTCATCGGGCGCTCGAGTAAATGGAATCGAGATAACAGGAGCGCAGGCCGCGCGTAATTAGTACAACAAATTCGCCAAATGAGGTGCGCTCAGTAGTCAGACGTTAAAGGAGCAAAAGAGAGAGGAAGAGATACCGAAAATGGCGCAAGTGAACATCAGTGGCTGAAGCACACATGCACACACACACACCGAACTAGGCAGTGTCAGAGTCGTTGATGATGATGCTCAGCAAGAGTGAACACACAAATCACATTTGGACCGAATGGCAATCGGCGAGCCAGTTTGCAATTAGACGCACAATGGCGCGACACGATGAGGCCACCGCTGCTGTTTGCACTGTGTAGTAGCACCTCGCCGGGATAACGATAATTCGCCGTGCCATTACAGCACCATTCCATTAGCAGCTACAGTTGACGGTGTTCACCGTTCCACTTTCGGCTACTAGCAACTAACACCGCACTAACTAGTAGATATGATCGCAATCAGAGACATCGAATCATAACAAAATAATAGTGCCAGTGAGTCACGTTAATAGACTGACACAGGCGGAACAGTGGCAGCAGACGAACGTGGTGCTGGTACATCTGCAAGATGTAACGATAATGGGCACTGATGTACAAGCAAGGTGATCAGCAGTGGCCTTGCTACTGCTAACAGAACTGTGGCTAAAGTAGAAAGGAAGTAACTGACTAATGAGATGCAACACTGCTGACAGCCAAAGGAGAACAAGAGAATGAAAGGAAAAGGAAAAGAAGAAAAAGATGGTGTCCGCATTTAGCAGCAGTAGTTAAAGTTGGTGCAGTAGTGTGTAGGTGCCCAGTATGTTCTCAGTGCAGGCCTTCGCAGGCCATTAGCGATGCGGCACACTCACTTTTCTCCACTGGTGCAGTGCGTGCTCCGGTGCTCAACGTGCCACCTGATGGCGAGACCAGAAAAGAGGAGTGCTCAGAGACGCCGGCGCCAGTGCACATCGGACAGCAGTGGCCGCTGTCTAAAGCAGTACCAGGCGAACAGATTAGAGTGGCCATTCGTCCTGCCAGTTGGTGGTAAGCACCGACTTGGAAGACTTTTTTTGGTGGCATTTGTGGTGAGGGCAAAAAGAAGGTGCGTGCCATTTCTCGGTAGTCGCAAAGAAAAGAAAGCTAAGCTTAACGTAAACAGAAAGAAGGCATCTACGAAGATGCTTCGGCTGGTGCTGTTCTGGAGGAAAAGATGGACGCGGCGAGTGGGACAGGCAAAGATGACCAAAATAGCATCCTCGATTAGAAAACGGTCACAGGATGGTACGGCGGTGAGTGTGTGTGGGTCTGTCCGTCTGTCTGTGTATGCACACACAGAGTTGACGAGAACACAAGCATCATGGCCATCACTGGCAAACGGTAGACAAGCAGACAAGCAATGGCAGCAAATGAAATGAGTGAACTGGTGCTACGCAAGACTAGACACTGCTGTGTTTAGTTGCTGCTGTTGCTTCTGCTACCCTCCCCACAAAAGGGCAAATGAGTGCAAGAAGCGTCTTGGAAGAGTACAACAAGTAATTCATGACTGGCTCGCACGAGCACCAAGCACTCGCGACTTCATTCATTGCAACTTTCTATAACTATTGGCTATAATTAGCACCGTCAGTCCGAACAGGAGTGAAAGGAAAGGAAAGGAAAGACTGCGCGCCCTAGGTTTAGTTAGCTGGCAGGCAGTGACGAGACCTCGAGACCTCGAGATGGGGGCGTAAAGTGAACTCTAAAGGTCTGCGCCTGTCGAGACTAACTGGTGGCAGTGCAAAAGTGCTGCTGTTGCTGGTGTTGTTGCGATGGACATAAACTAAGGCAACACGGGCGAGTTATGGCAGTGTGCTCTTGATCGGACAGACATTGAGTTCGGCAAACGGCCCTGAGCAGAAAAAGAAAGAGAGTTGAGGAAGAGAGAGAGAGAGAGTGGGCACTGGTGATGGTGAGGCTGCTCGCTCTGCCAAGAAGTAAACCACCGATGCAGAGACCAGCTATATTTGGCTATATTTGGATTCAGACACCGCCATCACCGATCACCTCGAGCAGCAGGCAACAAGAGCAACAAAGTGCTCACAGAGCAAACACAAAAGCAGAGCCTATTCTCGGTGCACAATTGTCCTGGACGACGACAACGACGGAGACGACGACGACCAAGGCGACGGCAGTCGACAGGAAAGGACTGGCCAGGATGATGATGAGGATGAGGATGATGATGACAACACAGGCACACAACAGGAACAACAACAAACAGGCAAACTGCATTATATTCTGGTGTGCCCGGTGCTGCATGGAGACAGACTGCCAAATAGGACAATAACAAAGACGGCACACATTAGCACTTGGTGGACAGTGGCTACTGAAATAGTTTGTAGCAGGAGACTTGCTTCCTTTCTTTCTGGCACAAGGTGAGCGATGTGACAAACACGCCATCACAATTGTATACACCGTCTAGTTGACGTCAGATATAATCAAAACAGCAGCAGCTATCGATATAAAAACGGCAAACACTGATTCGAACCTCGTTTGGTGCTGCCAACGACGAAAGTGCCGGTACCAAAACACATTTAGCGATGATGATGATGAGTCAGGTGGTGCAGCAGGCGTAACAATAATAACATTTATGAAAACGAACAAAGCTGAAGCATGTTTCAACGTTGATTGTCAGTGTTGATGATGACGCTGACGAAGAGCTGATGGGCACTGAACAAAAACAAAGCTTTAGTAGCCTGCACACATCCTATCGTGTGAAGTCGGTCATCAAGTCGGGCAACTGAAGGCTCAACCAAACTGAATGCGGTGCTATGAAAGAGATACTAATGCTCTGCGACTGTGTCTGTGAGGGGCACAGGTAGAATGAAGAAAAAGAAAGAGCACCAGAGTGCTGCAGCACTGGTGCTTGTAATGGCACGTTCAACAACGATATTGACATTGCTCTTTCCTTCACTCTTCTCTCTGTTCATCGGCACTGCCAGTCGACGATAAAGAGAAAGGGCACTGAAGAGAGAAAGAGGGAAGGAGACCTGTGCAAATATGTAACGACGACTGAACGAGCAACTGAAACAAGGTGAGCACTGGCGGAGAGAGAGAGAGAGAGAGAGAGAAAAATGCAGACATGGAAGGCAAATCGAAAACATCCGAAGGTGATTAACTCTGAAGGACTCGGCAGGGAAACGGTGAATGTGGCGGCAGATGTGGAGGTACTAGCAGTGGACACACAAACACCGGGCAAAGGTGCTTCATTTGCCCATACTTTCCCTCTCTTGTCTTCAAAAGCGAACTTTGACCAAGACACATAGTTGCCTTCCAAAGTTGCCGACCAGCAGTCAAAGAGGCAGACAGACAGACCGGCGACAGGTAACATTGAAGCAGGTAGCAGGTAGACTGTTGCTGTCGTTGCACCTGAATTGCAACCTAGATAACCTTGTTTTTGGCACGTAAACTTAATGTAGAGTGCAGTGAACATGCTTCAAACTAACACTCATGCCCCCTCAAGTTCTCATTCTTCTTCTCGACCTGTTCACCAGGAGCGGCAGCAGCAACAGCTAATGAATCACATGCCAACACTGAGAAGCTGCCACTATACTCCTAAGAAGATCTCTGTCGTTGCCGCTGATGAGTGCAGACTTTGCATGACTGGCAACAGAGTAAATGTGCCTACGTTTGCTGCGTCAACCAGCAGGCAGACAGACAGAGAGGGACAGGGAGAGAGTGCAGAAAGGCTACGCCATGTTTCCTTCCTGCGAAGCTCACCGATGACACACGCAGCCAAAAGGTGCGTTGGAGGACATCTTGAGCTGGCGACAGAGCAACATCAACAGCAACTGTAGTAGTAGTAGTGGCTGTTGTACGCGACAACATCCGCATTCGAAGTCGGCCGAGTGCCTCTGTATACATGAGGTGCACTCTTCAGGCAGTCAGTTTGAGTGATCCTCTCTTTCGCTTTCACTCACTCTGTGTCTGCATCCTCGACGACAAACGGCAACGTCACACGGTAAGCAGCAGCAAACACAACATCAGTAGTGGCTCTGATTTGCTGTACAGTGCCTGGCCAGGCGCATCAGGGAGCCAAAGAGACAGCTCAGAAAGCTACGTTTTGCTGTCAGCACAACTACTTCTACCGAAGCGCATATACCGATACACTAATTATTGCCAGTTAATTAGATTGCAGATCTGAGGCAGCGGCAATGGCTGCTTTCGTCGCCACCAAACCTGTGCCGACAAAATGGCAAACTACCGGGAAGCTACAGCTCAACTCAACCGGCGACGTTCATCCTCATCATTACTGCTAATAATGGTAAAAAAGAGGTGCTTACGCAGTAATGGCACCAACGGCATCAATTGTCACACAGAATTCCTCCAAAAGGTTCAGGCAGACAAAATTGCCAATGTGATGGTGGTCACAAAAGAGTGCCAGGCTAATCACGGCAAGTGATGCATTGCCAGCTCGTGAAACCGAGCTGAGTGCCATTGCCTGTCTGTCTGCCTTGTTTGGCCAATCGATCCGGTGCAGTGACGCCAAGTGGACGCACCAGTGGAGAAGGCACACAGAGCACCAGCAACAGCAGCAGCAGCAGTGACAACAAAGGACATTAATTTGGAGCGCGTTAAGAACAAAGTTAAATTACATTTGCCTAACGGTAATGAGAATCAATAGAGGCGCTGCGAATAATTCACTTGGACATTGAGGGGATGCTTGATGAGAAGGAGAGAGCGAGAACAAGTGCGAGACCAGTGTTCAATTGAACTTCACTTCTTTCCAGTAGTGGAAGTAGTCCTTCTCAAGCAGCAGTCACACTGGAACACTGAAAAGAACAGGAGAGGACCGACCAGAACAGGACAGGACACACACTCACGGCAAGTAAAGAAGAAAAAGGAAGGACAGCACAGAGGGAGCGGAGAGGCAGCAGGCGCGCTCGCACCGCTCCGTTGCTCATTACCGTGGCTCGATTAATTTAATTTTGCAGATATCGATTGTCAATAAACTGTCAATTCGGCGAGAGTACATCGTGCCTGCTGTGGAAGAGAAGAGCGGCACTGGCAACGGTGATGGTAGTGCAGTCACTCGACCAGCACAGGACAGGCTGAATGCTGTACGACAGGCAACGGTGCGACTCTCTGTGTACGGCGAGGATGGCAAACACTGATGGCTGTCCTTCAGCTGCTAACGTCAACAGAGCAGGAGAGGCAGATCTTTCCTTAGGTCACTCCGAAGGAAGGAAGGAAAGCAAGAGACAGAGAATAGAGCAAAGGTGATGCTTCTCAGTGGACGCACACACTACTCTAGCCCATGTCGGCCGGAAAAAGCTTGCTTGTTTGATGATGATGATGGTGAGCACTGCCTGAAGACTACCATTACTACTACTGCTGCTACTACTGAGGACAGCAGCAGCAGAATTGAATCATCTCTGAGCAAGTGGCGAATTAAGGAGCGCACAAATATGAATAGCCTGCAGAAATGTGAGAGTAGAGCAGTGTCGGTGGATAGACGAAACGTAAATGGGAGATAGAGCGGTCACAGGCGGTACAGGGCACTCTTACCACTGCTGATGATGCTGCTGTTGCTGGTCAGTGCGACACCAACTAATGGCCGCTAAGTGTCAGTGGGAAAATGCGAGCCTGTCCAGCGTCAACGACGACGGCAACGACGAGGGTGACGTTGTCGAAGCCGCAAGAACAACAACATTGGCAGGAGAGCTGTGCATTACAGGAGTGCACACTAATGGACACATTAGACTCAATCAATTGAGATATTGGGTAAATGGAGAGAGAGAGAAAGAGAACAGCAACAGCAGAGTGCCAAATTAAATCTGCCGTGCATCAGCAGCAGAAGTAGCTAATGCAGCAGGACACGTTCGCATGATGCCGCCGCTGCTGATGTTTCTGCAGTAGTGTCAGCAGGCCAAATGGAAAGGTAGTACGACCACCAGTGTGAAAGTGAACGGAGAACGGGCATCAAATGTGCACAGTGCTCTTGCCCTGTGCTGTGCTAAGCATAGCCCTGGGCAAGACACGTTCCAGCGCATATGTCGCACCCAATTCAACGGGGCGCTTCATTGGAAGAAGCAAAAGTGAGTACACAGACAGAAAGGAATGGGCTAGAATATACCTTTTGCGGTGGCAAGCACATCTACTCGCTGGCAAAGATCATTCATCGATCAAGCAATGAAGTGGGGCCCACCGATCACTGACCTGAGCAGAGGAAGGCGCACCAGAGGCACACAAGACACTGATCGATTCCGACAGATCGTTTCCACTTCCACAACAGGAGCTCAGGGCGGATTTGTGCAAACTGGCAGAGAAGCTGCTCATTTCTGCCAGCTTCCCTTCACACCAAAGAAATTGTCGGGTGAACGGCTCAGCAAGTTCGTGGCCCATCATACAATTTCAATTGCAAATCAAGGTGCTCTCTTGCCCAGTGACCAGTCAGTGGAGGCACAGATGAACATGCACACCGACATGCCCAGCCACCATCAGCATGACTGTTTACGCGTAGTACACACTTCATGTCGGTGACAGTTGGGCCTCTTTTTCCCTTTTCAGCCTCCGTGTTCTAGCATACTCTGGTGGTTCTACAACAGCGACTACTCAAACAGTGGCATTGCGCCAGGAAAACCCAAAATCAATCAACAAAAACATAAGACGAGGAATTGAGTGCTGCTGCTGCTGTTTGGCCAACAGGAAAGGAGAGGCAGAAAGAGGGTAAAACAAACAGCATGTGATGATAAAAGGGGCAAACTGGGCACTGAACAGCAACGGCGACAGAGTGTAGTAAGGGTTGTCTACACCGTACACTGTAAGTGTAGTAGTCATCGACCAGACAAGGAGGAACGCAAATGCAGCTGCAAACTGCCTGCCAACTTAGCAGCAGTGTCACCTTGCTTTCTTTTTCTTCTCTTTCTTTCTTACTCAGTTTTTTCAGAAAAGGTCTAATCAATAGACGACGGTGGCCGGAGCACATCGATCGGCAGCAAGCACACCAGAAAGCACCGCCACTACTACCATCAAATGGCACCGTGTTTAATTGGAAATTATCAACGACAGTACAGGCAAGTTGAAATTGAAATCAAACACGGAGAAAGAGAGAAAAAGAGAGAACGAATTGAATCAATGCAAAAGCATTAATCTTGCTAATCCTACCAGTTTGACGTAGAGTGAGAAAAAGCAAGAAAAAGAGAAAGAGAGCGAGAGCAAGCATCAAACGTACGCAAGCAGTGCTAACCAAGGAGGGTTCATTATCGAACCGAGGAAAACTGAGAGTTCAATGCCGTCGTCCGCAGTGAAAGCTCGGTGTGTAAGAGTATTGTGCTATCATTGCAAATACAAAAGTGACACAACGGTAAAGCACGTAAAAATACGAAACAGTAGAAAGAACGCTGCCAGAGTGCTGCTGGTGATCTTTACCGCCAAAATTCACCGATGAGCTAACACATTCCACCGTAGGTGTGCTCGCTAAGTGCTACGTACCAGAGCAAGAGAGTTAAATAAAAGAGGCAGCACGGGAAAAACAATGCAATGAGAAAAGAGTTAATTTATATGATATGCAAACGGCTATTAATAGAGTCAAGATGCAAACGCAGACATTCACACAAGTGCCACTTGGAGTGCATACTTTGCCAGGAGAGGTGTGCGAGAGAAGCACGTTACTGCTGGAAACACAACACCGACGGAAAATGGGAGAGAGAGAGGTCACAGGCAGAATTCAGTGCATCACTTCTAACGACGCCGAGAAAGCTAAGCTACTAGCGCGTGAGTCATGACAAATAAAACTGTCTTTAGATGTCAACTTTGTTCTCCACTACAGGTCCTGCAAAGTTTAGCGCAGGCAGGCAGGCAGGGTGTTGCATGAACGCAGGAGCAACAAGAGATGCTGCTTCAGCAGGCAAAGGCATTCACCACCAGCAGAAGAAGAGCACAGGCAAACACAGCCACCACACCGTAAGGGGCACTGCTCATTTTGCGGTGATGAGCACAGAGAGTTTCACTTCTCATTAGAAGAACTCCTGATTGTTGCCCCCTCTTTCCTCTTCCAGTCGGAGACCCTTCCACAGAGGCTTCAAAGAAGTGGAAGGCGCACACAGACCATACATCGCCGGTGATGGCGCCAGATATAAATAGTGCACGGGCAGGCAGTCAGGCAGGCAATGCCTTCAAAGTGATAATTATCATGCAAAGACTCACCAGCAGGCAGTACTCTTCACTCTAAACTGCGCCGATCAACCTGATGCAGATGTGCACGGTCTGTACGGTCTGTCTGCTGTGAGTGTGCACAGGAGAAATACAGCGAGCACAGTGCACTTGGCGGTGCCGCCAACTGATGCTGATGCTGTTGCTGCAAAAGGGGGCACGAATTTGTCAGCACACAGGCATCTTTCTCTCTTACTTTTTTTCCAGCTCTAAAGAAGGCATCAGCAATTGGTGGCTCTGCAGGAGTTCTGAGAATAACGACACCGACACCGAACAGCATCTCTTCCCCCTTTTTGCTCGATCCACACAACAGAAAGACTGAGAGCGCACCTTTACCTCGATGCAACCCAAGTTGCCTAAATGCGCCAGATGCCAGATGTTGATGGTGATGATGATGGGCTGACATGCTGACAGCAGCAACAACGTTGCAAGTTTAGCTTTGAGCTTACAACAGTGACTTGCGACACACCGGTGACAAGTGTATGGTGCTGCCAAAGAAGCAGACTAAACAGATAGACTGAGCACACCTGAACCAGATTGTACGTTCACTGTTGCCCAAACTGAACAGCAAACAGGCGAGTGGTTGATGAGTCTGGCATGGCTGCCAATGCACAAAAAACCAGCATGATTTGCCCATCAGATTGGAAGCCATTAGAGTGTGAAAAGGATGAAGAAAGTTTGTCGTGGCACCTACGGCTTTAAATGGCAGTAGGCAGGCAAAGCAAGAGGAGGAAGGGAAAGCAAGCAAGCAAGCTGCAAAGTGCAAATGCAAATAGCGCGTAATTGAGTCGATGGATCAAACTGCAGGCGAGCAATGTAAATTGGGACCACTTGTACGGTGTGCTGCTGATGCTGATGCTGCTGCAGCACGAGCACTTTTGTGTGCACGACGATGGCGACGTGGAACGGCAGCAAGAGCAAGAGCAGCATCAGCAGCTGTAAGAGCAAAAGTAAAGCTTACGGCAGGAGAGGAAGACAGTGTTCAGCAGTTCAGAGAGTGAAAAAGAGAGAGAGAGAGACTGCTGTTCTGCTCTCCTTTGCTCACTTCATGGCGTAGATTAGCTACAGCAATGTGCATTGTTTTCCTAATAGAAAAAGTCAAATCTAAGTGGGCGACGTGAGTGCGCACGTTTATTAGCATAAAGCAGAAAGGCAATTGAAAGGGATGAGGAGACGATGTGCATGCGGATGATGATGAGGCATTCGGGGTGTGCAGTGATGCCAGCGCAAAAAGGGATACCAGAGGGAAAGAGAGTGAGAGGGAGAAAGCCAAAGTAAACAAAGACACCACCGCAGAGATACACCGTCAGGCAAAGGTAGGCACTCAGAACTGGGCTGCTGCTATATGAGCAAACGTGAATGGCACTGCTCGGCAGGAGGCACTGTGCTAAAACGCTCAAAGTGGTAAGTGTGTAGCATCAAACACACACCGTGGTAACTGTGGTACGATCACTGGGCAAAGACGTGCTTCAGTGGATCGAAAAGCAAAGACAACCAGCAGCAGCATCAGCAGAAACAGAGATGAGAAGGAGAACGCTGAACGGCTGATCTCCTTTGCCTCCTCTCTTCACACATAGAGGAATATCGAATTGTCGCCCTGATCCAATTATAGCCTGCTGATGGAGACCATCTGCAGGAGGGGGAGAGAAAGGATTGAAGCATCGCAGACATCATTCTCTCTCTCTCTTCGTTTGCACACAAATTGCACCTTGGCTGCTCAGCAAATGGAGCGTCACCGAAAAGGCAAAATTGCGGTGCTCTATTGGGCACCAATCGATTACCCAGGCAGGCAATCACCTTTTCCTTCTTCTCCTCCTTTGGGTTGCATTCGATTACCAGAGGTGGCAATGGCGGCACCGAAGAATGAGGACAAGTGAATTGCCGCAGTGGCCACTTTGAACGAGGTAGAAAACGGTGCTCACAGGCAAAAAGGAATCGAAAACGAGAGAGCTTTGCACTCAGCTTTGCACACGACGGCCCTTTTGCTAGCACTGAATTTTGGCAAAATTGGCTAGAAAATGGCAAATGGCTCGTTAGAAAAACAAGAGTCGTGAGAGAATTCAGCCAAGCTTGCTGAAAAGCTTTCCCCCGATTGAAGTCTGCTTTTCACCCAGGCACAAACAGGAACGTGTGTGCGAAGTGAGGAGTGGACTCTGGTGTACACAATGGATGCGGTTTGAGCAAGAGTTAGAGAGAGTAGAAAGCGAAGAAAAGGAAAGGCGCACTTAATGTGCGCTGGGGTCGCGCACTGGCAGACATTCCCGTGGCGTGTCCGCCACCGTGCAAGCAGCGGCAGGCAATCGACTCACTCAGCCTCCGTTAATGCTAGTAATAGTGAGGACAAGTATGTGGCATCGCAATCGAAGTGAATGTGACGACAGACTATGCTAGAGTTGCAGAGCCAACGAGAGACTGCGACCTGTCAGAGAGGAGTTGCAGACAATTGCCAGCCAGAGCACACCGGAAGCGCCCCAAGTGAGACGCAAGTAGGCAAGGCACACGTGTAACAATGCAAACACAAACACACACACACCATCATTAGCTGTTTGGACAGACGACAGTTGAGAAAGGTAGTCACGGTGGTCACTACGACCAAGTTTGCTTGACCAAGCAATTGCGGTGGTGGTAGTGGTGGGATCATTTTGTTTGTTCAAATTAGCCCCCTCTTTCTCTTTCTTACTGTTTGCTTAGACAGTGCCAGGCAACAGTGGTAGCCACAAGACAAAGTTGGTCTTGAGTGCGACGATTGGAAAAGACAAAGAAGATAAGAAGTCAATTGGTAAAGTGATATTCAGACGCAAGGTAGGTGAAGTGAAGAAGAAGAAGAAGAAGGAGAAAGAGGCAAACTAGGAGAACTACTGCTAACCAGAGACAATAGGTGAAGTGCACTGTGGTCACATTTCGACAGAGCTCAATTTGCAAAGACGGTCGAGAGAGATTGCAGCTATCGCAAGTAATAGTAGTGGCGAGAAATAAGAAAGAAAGACAAATCAATCCTCGACAATGAGGAAGCACCCGTCACCAACAGAATATATGAGAAAAAGAGCAACTTGAGTCCAGCGATTGCGACAAAATAATAGATTATAATAAGGCAGAGAACGAGAGAACGAGAACGGCATCTAAATCCCCAAGGTAAAGTTGAAAAAATCGACTAGTCAGCTAGTCAATGCGGAATGAAAGGAAGGAAAGAAGAGAAGAAGAGAGATAGAGTGGCAATGAGGAAAGGATGCTTCGATGCTGCTACCAAAGTCCGAACAAGGGTGCAAGCATTGGCAGAGGGATGAATGGAAAAGCTGGTACACTTCTAAGTAATGCCTAGAGTTGAACTCGCAAAAAGTGCATGGATAGGCACATTCGGCACACGCAATAGCTGATGATGTGACAATGAGGAAAGCACCAGTAACCACTGAATATATGAGAGAAAAAGAGGCAACCTTGAGCCAGCGATTGCGACAAAATAAATAGATCTATTAATAAGGCAGAGAACGGAGAAACGAGGAACGGGCATCTAAAATCCCCAAAGGTAAAGTTTGAAAAAAAATCGACTAGTCAGCTAGTCAATGCGGAATGAAAGGAAGGAAAAGAAAGAGAAAGAAAGAGGATAGAGTGGCAATTGAGAAAGAAAGGATGCTTCGATTGCTGCTACCAATAGCTCCGAACAAGAGCAACGACATTGGCAGAGGGAATGAAGGAAAAGCTTGGTACACTTCTAAGTAATGCCTAAGAGTTGAACTCGCAAAAAGCTGCACTGGATTAGGCACATTCGGCACACGGCAATAGCTGATGATGTGTGTGTGCACAGGGTGGTGGTGCATACCTATTGCAAGTCCCCAGTCCCCAGTGGCACACCGAAGCACATACACTCAAACTGTGCTGATGCACTTCGAGGAAGGTAAAAGTTTGACAAGCGCTCATTAAAACAAACGAGGTACCCGCAGACGGACCGGCTGAGAGAAAGTAGACACCAGGAGAAAATACAGAGAGGCAGAGGGGCCAAACATTGAGAAGCCGCATCCGTTTAACTACAACTCTCCGACAGCGTCCTCCTCCTCAGTGTTTGGCTATTGTGTTGTTGCTGCTGTCCCAAACCTGCCACCGCTCTTGCGCTCATCGGGTGCAAATATTTGCCTTGCATAAAGTAGTGTCCGATTAATAATTGATGGCCCTAATCGAAGGAAGGTAGACAGGAATGGAGGAGGAGGAGGAGAAAGATGCTTAGGAAGAGATAGAGAACGAGAGAGGTAAATATGGCGACGGCAAAAAGGAAGAAAAATGGGGGCAGGGAAAGTGGTCAGAGAAATGATTGCCTCGGCAAATAGATTGATCGGCTAATGAATATTTCAACGACGAACAGGGCAATGCATCAGCAGTAGCTGTAGCTGCAGTGTCGTGGGTGCAATCATGCCAACAGTGCTGCCACCACCACTAAGGATCCAAACCACCACCACCGCCATCATCATCATCATCATCAGTATCCTCATTGACTAACTCTTCCCGTGCGCAGCACACCGGGCTGGCTGGCTGGTGGCTCCTGTCGACATTACTCGGAAAAGTATGCCGCCCTGGATGCCGCTCGGCGACCGATAATTAGGCTGCTTTGGCACGCAGACAGTGTCGCAAGACGGTGAGAAAGAGAGTGAGAAAAGGGGAAAATGAACCAGGGAGAATCGGCGAGTGAGAAGAGCATCGTGCTTGTGTGCTTGTGTGTGCAGTGACTGTGCCAATGATGCTGCTGATGGTGACACCTCAGTGCCGTGCGTCACTTTGCCTAACTGCTAACTCTTGCCTGGTGACTCTACACACACACACAGGACTCTCTTCTCCTGTGGCTTTCGGCCTTTCACACCGTAGCACTCGCATCAGCGAACAGTGAACAGAGCAAGTACCAGTACCAGCATCAGCAGCACTCGTCACATTCTCTCGAGTGCGCCACTCATCCGTGCTAGTTTAATTAAAATTAATGATTGCTTCCCATTCAAAGTGCATTAATCATTCAATCTCACTCATCTTCCGTGAGTCGACCGGTGGTTGCAAGTGAAAGTGTGCTGCTGCGTCCGACCGTTGGCCCAGTGCTGGGCGTAAGGAGAAAGGATATACGGTGCTGAAAGGTACGGGGGTACTAGAATTACTGCCGCTGCTGCTCAACAACGGCGACAGTATCGTCATATCACTAGGCGCGAGAGCAGTAATTAGAATGAGCGCAATATCACCTCCACTTAATTGAAAGGCAGCCACTGGTGTTGGCGTTGCCACTCGAGAAAATAGAGAGAAAGAGTAGGGAAAAGCTATTGACGGCAGTCGCCACTGTGAAGCACTGCAGCAACGGTAGCACTAGCACACCGCAATCGACGAGCCACTGGAGAGCACTCGAAGACGGGCCAATTGCAGGGAAAACAGAAGCTCAAACTTTATACCACCTAGTAGAAGAAGCAGTGCCCATTACCAGCTGAAAGCGAAAGTACGTCGGTCGTCAAGGTGAACAGCGAGGCATGCTGCCGCGTTCACCTTTGCACAGATGCCAGGCGATCCAAAATTAAGCGAGCATTCTCCCCTTTTTCTTCTCCCCCCCCATTCAATGACCCAAAAGAAGGCATCATCCAAAGTGGTGGCGGTGTACGCGTGCACCTCAATCGCAATTGTGCTCAAGAGCAGCTCTCTTTGGTGAGCAAACAAAGGGGTGAAAGAGGAGGAAAATTGGTAGGTGAAAAGGTAGAAAATGAATGAATAGGTGGGGAAAGGTAGTAGAAAGTTCATATTGCTTAGTGGCTCAGTGGTTGCAACGAACACTCGCTCTTAGGCCCCCTCACCTTTTACCGGTGCGCATGTGATTGATGCTGAGATGAGACATAAATGGTGCACGAGACTGGGCAGGAGAACAAAACGGTGAGTGTGCCAGTGCCAATCAGCAGCAGCATCATCAGCAGAGCGGGCCAAATCAAAGCTCAAAGGCAGACGGCGGTAGCACAGTAGATGCACTCATTCAATGCACACACCGAGATCGAGTCAACAGATTGGCTACGTCATGGCACATTTAGTGAGCATAAAAGCAACAAGAGAGAGGGAGACGGCTGTCAGACGCACACCAGACCAAGAGAAACTGAATGGCTGTACCAGAAGGAAGGACCACTGAAGCAGCAGCAGCAGAAGCACCCTACCTGCCTTCAGGAGATGAGTTTACAGCTTCGGGTGAACTGCAACTGCAGCATCAGCAGGAACTAGTTTCCAGCAAAGCGCGCACGGGCACACGTCCCGGTGGGTCAGAGGTCAAATTGGAGCGGGCAGAAAAGAGAAAGCACCGACGATGGCGGTAATAAAAGTCGGTGTGACACGCGCGTTCACCTTTGTGCCAATAGAGAGAGTCCGCCGCCGCCGACAGGAGATGAGGTAGATGCAGGCGAGTGCTGCCTGAGATTAGACCGATTGAATAACGAACTAATAGAAAAGCAAAGAGAGAGAGGGAGAACCCGAACTGCTCACACGTCTACTGCCTGCAGTGGTGAAGGAGGAAGGAAGGGGACAAGAGCCGGGACGGGTCGAGTCGGGAATTGGGCACCGAGTGGCGGTGAGAGAGAAACCGTTAGCTGAATTAGAAAGTGAGTGAACAGACAGACGGTGTTGCCTGCCTGCCTCACTGGCCCCCACCTGGTCTGCTCAGCTGGGCACGTGCACACCGCTGGGTAGTACCGACCGACACTCGGACAGAACAGGACACAAAGGTGAATGAATAAACGAATGAATGAGTGAATGGCTGAATGTGCGCGGCTCGAGTGGCGGACACAAAAGCGTCGCGCTTAACGACGTGCGACACGCGTACACAGTGACAGCACTGCCAAATACTACAAATGTCGGTACAAAGGTGCAAAAGCAGTAATGCAAACTGTGCTAATCAGTGCCCAGTCTGCCGTAGAGGCTCAGGCGGCGGTGATGTGCTCTGGGTGCTACCACCACCATTGCCGCCATTGCCACCACCGCCAACATCACAATCAGCCAACATCACCGCTGCTCCTGCTGCCAGCTCAGGACAGAAGGAGAAAAGAAGAGATGGCCGTCCAGAGAGACCAAACAGCAAAAGAAGCTCAAGATTAGAAGAGACTCTGTGGTACTTAGTATAAATAGAACGCGAACGGATGCAAACTAATTTGAGTTTGATGTCGACAGTGAAGAGGAGGAGGAGGAGGAGGACGAGGTAGTAGTGGTCGGTGGGTATCAAAGAGATCTGCTGCTGAGGAGAGCAGCAAGCAGTCGGTCTGATCAGGCGACCATCTGTGTCCCCTCACAGCAACCATCATCTCCGCCGGGGTGGCCAGCACTGGACACAAAGGCAGCAGTAAAAGTAGTAAATGGGTAGACAAGCTGGCTAGTGCTCTGTCTTCTGCCAATCCCGTTTAGGGTCTCCTGCTCACCCCAAAGCAAGGGTAATTTGCCGCTGCAAAGGTGGTGGCTAAAAGCATCATCGATCGATGTAGCAGTGGCAGCAGGAACAACAACCAAAACAACAGCAGTTTGTTCTTTTAGTTCGGCCGATGTTGATGGCGCAGCAGAAAAGGCTCCAGTGACGGTGTTGTGGTGGTGCTGGTCAGAGACGATCACTGTCACACCGTATCCTCCTGGGTTTCTCTTTGCCTGCCTGCCTGTTTCGCAGTATGCAATATGCCTGCTTGGTAGAGTTGAGGTGACAGGAGCACCGGAGACAGGAGACAGTGCTGCACAGGAGTGCCGTTGCTGCTGCTGCTGCTGGGATTGCTGATTGCAGCAAATGCGTCGGTGAGGCAAAAAAGCAAGCAACTCACACAAACACACACACGAACAACGCACATGATTGAGTTGACGACGTTTGGTCGGTCGACTGTTTGCTGTTGACTGGTTGGCTGAATGGTTCGTTGGATGGTTCGTTGGCAGTATCTTTGCTGCTCTCACCGCAAAAAAGTCACTGATAAGAAGTGATGGGCAAGTGTGTGTGAGTGTTTGTGGTAGATGAATTAGCAAATGAACCAGGCAGGAGGACAGGAGAAGACAGGCAAAGGTATTCGAGAGCCTGCCTGCCTGCCAAACTGAGGTGGCCACCAGGCTGATAAGAAAGAGGTGCTCTCTCTGTGATTCACTGACAGACTGGTTGGCGTCAAGAGTAGGAGTGATAAGCAACGACGGTGTGCGAAAATGACACTGCCAGCACACACCGCGCACACATCAAAAGTACATATTGCAGTCAAGTTACAGCTACGAAGAGTAAGCTAACAGCTAAACAAAGGACTACGAAATGATATGATAAAAATCTTGGGAACTTACCGTTTTTGCGCCGAGGATTTGCTTGTTTCCGGCGACCGCTGCACCGGAATGAGCCAGTGTTCGGAGCGACAGAACTGCTGTTTGTGTGGGAGACCTGCGCCATCTTCATGGCATGTCCAAGGTGTCGATGGCTGATGGGAGTGGTGATGGTACCTCCTTTGATGATGGTTTGCGTGCTGATGAGCCGGCAACCAGGCGGCAGGCAGAGAACGGTGGCACTGGGCGGTTGCTGGCGAGGAATATGCACAGTTATGTGCCCGCTTCAGTAGTTTGGTAGTTAGTGGTGGCGATCGATGATGATGATCGGTGAAAGATGATAAAGATGGTAAAACAGATGTTAAGTCAACAAGTCAGTAACCGTTTAAGGAGGGGAGGCAGACAAGAGGGGGCGCTCTTGTTTGAGACGCATCACTAAAAGGTCACAGAGCACCGAGAGCAGTCAACTGCTGCTGATGCTAAAAAAGTGCACGTAGTGAGGTTGCATACTGCTGGCACAACAAAACAATATATAGCACCGGCACCATCACACGCAGTTTAATTTCTGAAACAGTTTAGAACAATGCGCAACAAATAGAAAGCATGCAAATAGTTCACTGGTGATGATAATCAGAACACCTAACTGGGCACAAATCTACGTGTTCACTCAGCACAAACTCAATCGATTGTTGGCGCCAGTCAGTCAGATGGTGGACCACTGCATGAAAACAGGTAGCCAACAGACTGGTGAACACACACTGACAGACACAAGTAGTAGTGGTAGTAGTAGTGGATAAAGTGAATGGTAGTAGGGGCGGTGTTGTGGGTGCTGAGAGAATGCGCCTGTGCTGGCGGTGGTGGTGGTGGTAGTGGGAAAGAGAGAGCTGGGTCGATCAGTGCATGTGCAATTGGGTGACCACATGTGAACTGACTGTTCGGCGGCAGCACCAGCAGAAGTGGTCGTCGCTGTCGTCGTGGTGGTGGTGGCGGTGGTGGTGGTCACTCTGACACCGAACAGTGATGCTCTCTTTCTCTCTTTGCTGAGCTCTTTTCACTGCGAGTTCTCGATCGCGACTGACTGCCACCGACAACGACGACGGCCAGCCAGAGCTGCAAGCTGCAGTCACAGGCTAGTACAACCAACCACCATGAGGAGAGCACGCGCATTCGCCGCCAATCTCCACCTACATCGCCCATTGCCCCCGACGCTGAAGAAGCATTGCACAGGCAGATACTCACACGGCAAAGCACACCGCTGGCACTACTAATTGGCACCAGAGCACACCGGCCCCGAGAGTAGCGGTGCCGCTGCAGGCCAGAGGCAGTCGCTCACCTGGGCCGCATTACCATAGACATTGAGGGCAAACAAAGGCAGGCAGGCAGGGACCTAGTCTTTCTCTATTCATCAACATCAGCCACACCACCGCTTTCAACCTTTCTTTAGGTGGGGAATGTGCTCAGATGCTGCTACTGCTGCTGAAGCAGAGAGTGCATCAGCGGAGAAAAATTAGCACACGCACACATTCAGCGAGCCACAAGTTGTGGCGCCTGGCGAAAGAGAGAGAGAGAAAGAGGGACACGCCTCAACCTGCTGCTACCTCAGTGAGCTACCTTGTGCGGCCACCGCCAACACCCGATTGTATGATATCCTCCTGTTCATCAGTTTTTGTCTTGCTGCGGTTGTGGTTGCAAAGGTAGTGGTGGTGGTGGTGGTGGTGCAGTGCTGTTGCAGGCACTGTCATCCTGATATGCTCCACTGCCTCCATCGCCGCGCCTGTCCTCCTCCTGAACACATTGACAGGCACACCGGTTGGGGCGCATTGGCGCATCCTCCGTTCTCTCTCTCTCTCTTCTTTCCACTACACTACACCTTCCTTCTGACAGCAAAACGGCAGCAGGTAGACTGTTTGTTTGTTAGAGCATAGTGCTAAGAAAAGATCTACCTATAAAATTAATCAGCGCTAGACCAGAACGCGCCATCTGATGTCGTCTAAGGAGGTTTTGCTATTCAAATATTCTGCTTATTATGTAGACAGTCATAAATTAAAGCAGTGACAGTTCAAAAGAGAGGCACTTAAAAAATGTGAACTGTCTGGCCTTCGAAGAAATCGCTCTCTACACTGCAATAGACTGAATTGGCACCTTGTCCAGCAGATACACTGGTGTTTTGCAGTAGCAAGGCACTGTTGGTGCTATTCAGACAGACAACTGCAGCATAGCAACAATTGAAGCACTCGTCTTCCTTTCCTTTTACTGGTGGGGATAAATCGGCAACTGTCCCTCCCTACTGCCGTAAATGTCCTTCTTCAGTTGAGCAGACATATCATCCATAACAGAAAAAGAAGCATCTTCCAAAGCAGTGGTACGCTGAATGAAGTGGTCGCATTAGCTGAGGAAGGACAAGCACACTGGTGGTGATGTGCGACAGGAGACAGGCAGAGAGCACCTTCCCTCCTGACCAGAAAGGAGATGCAAGTCTGGCTATATTTAGATGAAGAGAGAAAGAAAGAAAGGCATTTCCCTAGAAGCTCCCCACTTTTCCTTCCTTTCTGTCCAAGCATACACTCGCACACTCGCATTCAACAACTACTTTTCAAAGGACAACTACTACTGTCGTCTGGTCATAACCAGCAGCATCAGCACTACTACCAGCACCACCACCACTATTGTTAATGGGCAGCATCAGCTTTGTGTCAGCAACGTTGCGACACACGATTTTAACTCTAGCGCCCTTTCTCCAAAGCAATTCACCCAATTGAAGGCATGTTTTGGATGTAGGTTGATGGCAGGCAGCTGAAAGCAAATTTACGACTGCTACGGTGGTGGTGGTGGTGACAGCAAAGTCGGCCGACCTTAGTTTGGTCAGCAGCGATGCCTAACTTGCTGCAGTTTGCAGCTTATGCTGTATTGTGCCTCGTGTGTGTGTCAATTGTCAACCGAGCTGGTGAACAATCAACGACAAGGCGCAAAAGAACCGTGGACAAGAGAACTACTCAGGCACTTGTGCACAACTGCACAAGGCGCCCTTCGAGCAGCTCCGGTGCACCGATCGCACCTTATCAGCGGCTGTGCCATTGTCTTTGACACTGCTTCGTTTACGCACATCCACATTGAGTGCCTCCTGCTCTCACTTCAATTCAGTCTCTGCGTGCATTACCCTAATGAGATGGGTATTTATTATGCTGTCTACCGCCTGGCTGTGTG
The DNA here is from genome assembly GCA_024499935.1 of Tyrophagus putrescentiae. Lineage (NCBI taxonomy): Eukaryota > Metazoa > Arthropoda > Arachnida > Sarcoptiformes > Acaridae > Tyrophagus > Tyrophagus putrescentiae. Next base: position 10,088,543 of record JAMZRA010000001.1, on the reverse strand, counting down.
TGTGCGTTTCGGTCAAAGTGCTTCTGCAGAGCACACAGGCACACACACAATCAGACGAGCAGGAACTTCAGTGCTGCATCCACTGCTTCAGTCTTTGAACAGAGCAGCAGCAGCAGCCATTATGATTCGCAGTGTTTGTCTCACTTTAAATTGCCCATTCTTATGCAAATAAACCTGGCGTGAAAAGCGCTTCGCCAGGATGTGACAGTGCTTCTCCTGCTTCTGTTGCTGTGTTAGCACGAAGGAGAAGACACCAGCACACAGTTGCCTTCGTGTGCGACATTCACAATCCAATTGGCTTTTCGGTGTCTCTCCTGCCCAGTTTATATCTCTTCTCTTTCTTTCCCTGGCACACTTAACCTGCACTTTAATGTCAGTGCCAGTGGTTGTGTGTTCCTCGTCCTGGCTTAATTGAACGCCTGCCAAAGTGGTCGCTCTTTATTCTTTTCCAGAAAAGTGGTGGTGAGTAAAATCGATGCTGCTGCTTCTGCTCTTGTTGTCGTCAGTGTGTGTGTTTCAGCGACCACTGACTCAACAGCAGCCGTATCAGCGGAAACAGTGCATAAAGTCACTCAGTTTTGTGTGTGTGTGTGGTGTGTTTTTGCACTCTGCTCACTCCGGTCGCCAGGTCTCTGACAAGCGGCGACAAAGAAGACGGTGCGCTACTGCTGCTGGAACGGTTTTCTAGCAATAAAAGTGTATGTGTGTGTGTTGTACTCTGCTGCCCAACTCGGCTCACAATTCAATTGGCCTAACCTATTAAAGCGAACCAGCGCTTATTTACATACACTTTCCATTCGGCTCTTGTAGTGCGAGTTTGCATTATTTATTTATATATTTTCAATAGGTTAGCTTTCTGCTGGCAGTTTTACCGCTAAAAAGAATGCTGCTGCACAGGCGGCGCGACACGGCTTCGATTCAAAGACATTTGAGTGAAAGAAAGAAAAAGAAAGAATCGAATGACATCGAAACAATTTGATTTGAACCTAACGACAGCCATCGAGCAGAGCTGTCGAAGGAGGAAGAAGAAAGAAGAAGGTGAATGCGGCAGTGATGGTCGTCGACAGTAAAACGACCAGCAAGAATCAAAAAAGCAAAAAAGAAAGGGAGAGATGCAAAGACAGCAAAGAGAATAGAATCAGCAGCAGCAGCAGTAAGAGTGAGCGGCAAATCAATTTCCACGACAATGGACCAGCAGCAGCAGCACTTTGCCGATTGAACCGCTCGATTGTCTACAGGCAAATTAAATTCCAGGCGCACATCGCCTTCTCAGAGGCTACTGCTGGCGGACAGGACAGAACAGGCAGCAGCACCGCGAGACCTTTGTTGTCAACTGCAATTGGCGAGTCATTACAGACAGTTGAGACGGCGATGGGCACCACCACTCTTTGGGTGATCACCATTCAACGCAAGAGGATAACTGATTCGATAGAAGAGAGGCACGTCTTGTTGCGCTGTCACCATTCGCTTTATGTCCAACATCAGCAGCAATTGGTCAAATGGCAAAGGTAATTGGACGGACAGTGACCGGTGATAGATGAGCTCAAATGAGCTCATCTGAGCCGATAACAAATGAATGGAAAAGGGGATGACTGCCTGCCTGTCTGCCAATCGTTCCATCAGACGTGGACAGGAAAAGTGCACTGCCCAGTGAATGCTCCTGGTGCTGGTGGTGCTGGTGCTGGTGGTCTCTCTGTGCAAGTGAAGATTAATGCAGGCCAAACGGAGAGAGAGGCAAAGAGAGAGAGAGAGAGAGAGAGAGAGAGAGAGAGAGAGAGAGAGAGAGAGAGAGAGAGAAGCAAAGAGAGGCATACTCAGCGACGGCGCCCGGTGACAGACTCACCTAATCACGGTGCCTGATGTGACCGTCGGTCGGTCGGTGGGTCGGTGGCCTTCAGCACTGGCAGCAGACATTCCCGTTTGCAGCAGCAACAGCAGCCTAATCCCGCCTTATCTGCCCAGTTTAATTCATTACTGTTCCCTCTCTCTTTTCTTTCACTGTCCAAACGAGGCGATGTGACATTTAATTTAGAGCTCACACTGCTGACGGTGACGGCAGGAGGACCGAAGCAGGGACACTTTCTGGCCACGTCGCACCGTTATCAGAGTGCCCCTGACTCTGACACTGCTGTTCTCTTTTTCTCTCCATCTTTCACTGCTTCTAGAATACCACCTCTCTCTCTCTTTCTCGCGGAAGGTAACAATCGATTGCCACTCTCGGCCCACTCTAAGTGGCGCCTTTTGTTTCTATTGTTTCCAGCTAGCTGACTGCCTGTCTGCCTGCCTGGCGAGCGTAAAGTTTCACTTTGCTTTCTTTCTCTTTCACATGCTCTTTACTTCTCTCCCTTAAATCGGCCATAAATCAAAACCGTAATGAGACCGAGCCCGAATGGCGCCACTCGCCTTCATTAATTCCGCGCGAGGCAAGGTTCCAAAGGTTAGGTTGGCTCCTGTGCACAGCGGCAACAGCAACAGCAACAGCAGCAGCATCTGTGCACAGGTCTGCTGGCGCCCTAATAATAAATGGTCCAAGTGGAAGGTTGGCAAAGCGAGCACACACACACACGTTATTAATAAATTAGATCATTGTCCGCTATATATTACCGCGGCAGAAAGGAAGGGAAGGTTAGCAAATGTGTTGCACTCGTCACTCTAGTCACGGGGGCACGAGTCAAAGAGAGATATTTGCTGCTGCCGTCGCTCCCTAACTGACTTAGTAGACTGCATCATCAAGTGAGGCACACTTCTTCTACCAAGTGCCTCTTCTCACCCAAACTGCGGTGATATTTTCGCTGACTGCTGACTCCCTCAGGCAGTCGTTCAGTTAGGTAATAGTTCGGTGATGTGGCCGAGATCGATAAGCGGAACAATATGCGAGGTCACGGGCTTCCAACACCATTGCTGCCGGTGTGCCCTTTAATTAAGCGAGCACATACACACTCACTTGCCATTTGCCACTTGGCATGAAGGATGTGCTTTTCGGTAATGGGGGAGGAAAACGTGACCACGTTTGCAGCTATCACACACACACTGTGGCACATGCAAATGCAGTGCAGCAGAATCTGCCCTCACCGAAGCTGCCACTTTGTCTCCCCATTCATTCTTTCACTGACTGAGCAAATATTTGCACTGCCACACACAGTAAATTGAAGTTGAATAATTATCGCAATTGGCCCATTAATAAGGGCAGACAATGAACGCGAGGGCTTTGATTTAATTAGAATTTATACTTTGTCGCTCGATCGATTAGTTGTGGCCATTAGAGGGAAGTAATTAGCTACTGCTGGCGCAGGGGCCACCGATCGGTACTGTGCGGTGATTCAATGGTGGTGGTTGTTGGCTTCTCCAGGTTTTGCCTACCCACCCACACACACAAACTGCATTTGTCTCCATTTGCCATCTGCCCCCATTTCCCTGCACCACCGCCACCATTAAGCAGTAACCATCAGAAGTCAACTGCGCCCTTATTCCACACAGTGTGCTTTTCAACTCAGGTGAGGTAGCGCACTTGTGTGCACTACTTGCCCGCTGACTTGCAGGCGTCGGGCACGAGCCATTTGTCTTGTCTTGGCCAGTCGCATCTGCATCCCAGCATGGTTCCATTTGTGAGTGAGCCACCGAGCGATCATTACCGAAAGCAATGAGCCATCTATCTGGCGTTGCAGAGAAGGAGAGTGCCAGAGAAAATGAAGAAAAAAAGTGAAAGCAAATCAGCAGGATGCTGAGGCTGAACACTAAAAGCCATCGAGTGCTGGTGGCATTGGCACACCAGTGGCACACACAGGCACATCTTTCTCTAAAAAGGCATCAGTGAATTTGTTCCGATTACGGGCACTGCACCGATCTACGTCAATTAAAGGTTTCCAGTTGGGTCTCTATAGTCAATTTACCGTTCCGCAAATGCAAACCTGCCGCCATCAGTGGCTGCTGCTCTGCGGGAGAGAGAAAACAGTAGCAAATGGAGCAGCAGCAGCAGACAACAGAAGCATCAGCAGCTAATGCAGAAAGAGAGCATTCTCGCGTACACTTGGTCCTTATTGCAAAATCGATACAGCACAATGGTGAAGGACCGTAAAGCACAGGCACAGACAGGCGTCTGTGTAAGAGTGTGCATGTGTGTGTGTGCCAGAGAGGCACACCAGCAGCTCAAATTAATTAGAACAGTTAATTACTTGCATCATTCAGTGAATATATGCAATGAATATATTGTGATCATTACCGGGACGAGGTTGCCTGCCTGCCAGTGTTTGCACTGCCTCGGTGTGCCTCGGTGCCTCACTATTCAGAGCGACTCCGCCGTTCACTGCTGCCAAATGACTGAGCAAGAGTGGCTGACTTTTGGGCCTACTGCTGCGAGTATTGAAAGTGAAAATGTGTGCTTCACAGCTGAAGAAAAGGCAGAGAATCCGATAAGATGAGCAATACAATGGGCGCATGGGTGCGTACCTCAAAACCTGTTAGTAGAATCGGGAATTGCTTCTGCTGCTACACCGTTTCCAGAACTGAACACGGGTGGTGAATGGGCAGTGAAAAGGAATGCAAATGTGAATGTGCTGCTGTACAAGCAGTAATGCAAAGCGGCAGCAGCAACAGCAACTGAAACAGTAGAAGTGAGCAATGAGCAGTGCACTTTTTCCTGCACTGATTTTCTACCGTACAAATGAGAGTTTTTTAGCCTAGGTCGTGATAGTGGCGTAAGTCAGCCCGTTTCTCCTTGCAACACTCGACAGTGCAAGGTTGGCGCAATTGAAATTGATAGTTTTAATGAAAAGTTTTTGCCAATTCGTTAAGTGTCGCACGAAGTGTGCATCAGCAGTGTTGTGTGTGTGTGTTTGCCTGAAAAGTGGCGCCCGTAGTGGAAGTGCGCCACCAGTGAATCGGGCTCCTTCAGCAGAGAAAGGAGGGAAGGAAATAGCAAGGGTAAAGCAGGCAGTGAGTAGGGGACTGCTACTTGGTGGCTATTAGCGAGGAATTCCCAATTAGATCACGCTTAATTGCCTTTTGATACTTTACTTTGCTTGGCAGCACACCTCGAATCGAATTAATGCAAATGATTTATCTCTGCTGGGCCATCTATCCTGGTTGCCTGACTGCCACTGACTCACTGGAGGCTCACTTCACTGGCGGTGAAACTCTTCTTCCTCTTCGGTCTACACAGTTCAGCTAGAGTACAGGCTGTAACAGCTCACGGTAGTGCCAGTAGCACCAGCTCACTTCGATCGGGCTCTTCTCGCTAATTACACTTTGATTCGCCTGGCAAATTAAATTGCCTTTTGATGCGCCCGAATTGCAAGAAAGCCACCTAAGGAATCCAGTGGCAAAAGTGCTGCTGCAGACAGGCAGGCACTCACCGTCGTGGCAACCTTCTTCCGCCCTCTCCTTCTCACTGGCACGAGCTCAGGCAGCACTGAAAGTTTGTATCAATTTGTAAAGTCGATCAATTTTAATTCGATTTTTTGCAAGTGCTAATCAAATATTCAAATTCAGCGCCCTTTGCACCGGGCGCATATGCAAATGACGACAAGAAGAGAAGGAAGCTGCTGCTGATGACTGTGTACGGTGATGGTCCTCCTGACGTGCTTGTGCGTGTGTGTGTTTGTTTGCCTTAATTAACATTAGACGGAGAGTAATTAGACACCGAGAGTCACCGGAGAAAAGAAGAGAATCAGGCAGGCAAGCACTGCTGCTGCCGCCAAACAGGTCGTCGGCGGTACTGCTGTTTGCCTACCAGGCGCCCAGGACACACTCTTTCCCCTATCGCATCGGTAGCACTTTTGGTCTTTTCCTACTTCTTTACTTTTGACGAGCAGACTAAGTGGTGGGTGAACTTAGTAAAGCAGGCAGTAAACATCAGCAGTAAAAGCTAAAGTAGAAGAATCAGAATCACTGTAAGGGTCGAATCACTGGTGTGCTGTGGGTCAGATTGCTTTTGCTGTTGCCAGTGCACTCTACTGCTTCCGGAGAAAACAAACTTGGTGCAAGTTCAGGCTGCTCTGTTCTCTCTTTCTATCTCACTAAAGACAGGTCGAAAGTGAGTGTGTGTCCGATGAGGAGTCAATGTGCCATCGCTCATCGAGCACTCAATGCGAAGTTTGGCGGTGTGGTACTTTGCTATTCCGACTACTCGACAACTGGCCATCGTTGACATGCAAGTAAGAGAAAGAAAGGGCAGATCGCAGATGAGTCGACGACTGATCGATCAGATCAAATGATTCAATTCATATTATATTATTTATGCTGTGGCACCAGTGGCCGATGTTGATGCTGGGCTAATTGAAATGCAAGTCCAATCTATGTTTGTGTCTTCGTCTGTGTGTGTGTCCACTCTTTGCGATAGCTGGACTGTCAGGCAGGCACAAGAGAATGGGGAAGACAACAAACAGAGGAAAAGGAAGCAGAGGAAAAAAAGAAGAAGAAAGGCACCAGCGGTGGTGGCACAAAAAAGTGGCGCAAGTCGGCGATGTCGATGGCACAAAGCCAGGCGAGCTAATTAATCATCAGTGTCAGGCAGGGAGGAAGGCAGAGAGTGTGTGTCCAAGACTGTGACTAAAACTGAACTGTGTGTGTTGTTTGTCGTGTCCTACGCCAAGTGACAGACGGGGGCCAAGGAGGCAGCAGAGGAGCAGCAAGACCAGTGGTGGCCACTGGTGAGCACCATTCATTGATTAAATCATCGTTACGAGCTTATTAATGTGATTCCATTAGGCACATTACGTTATGGCCACTACTACTACTACTACTACTACTACTCCAGTAACCATCATCATCATCATCTTTGTCCGGTGGTTATATAGCTACAGTGTATGTCCGCACTGTGGCGGCAATGAACCGGGCTTTCCCAAGCATCTCTTCTTGGGTAGGAAAAATGTTACTTGCATGCTTGCAAGAGAGAACACTTTTGTTGTTGCTATTGTACTTTTCCATTATTATTATTGTTATTGGCAAAAACGTGGATGCATTTGCCATCTAATCCATGCGAGTTGACTTGGATTAGAAAAGGCGCTCTAATCTGAGCGTCGCTTGATCGACAGCAATTAAGCAATGCCACTACAGGAGAAAACGGAGTTAAGAAAAAAGAAACAAGTGATTGGACACACAGGCAAATGAGGCAATAAATCAGTGAAGGCACACTGCTTAGCTTGTCCCCAGAACACTGCTTTGTTGAATGTGTCTCACATGTGCGCAAATTAATTGCTTGTCTGTCTCGGGGCCGTTGTCTCCTTCTCCACCGATGAGTGGACAAAGTTAAATAAATAAACAAAAACAAACATCCAATCAGTTGTACAGAAGGGCCACAACCAATTACCGAGCAAAACAGAATAAACCCAAAGATAAAATGTGATTACACTTACATTCGCAAATTGAACGCAGGCATCGTTGGGGCAGATGTTGACGATGATGGTGGTGGTAGCAAGGGTAGGGAAGGAATGATGAGGTAGTGGCTGGTTGACTCAGCTTGGACGGAACAGGCACCAGACATGGCTACAAAAAGTCAAGGCTGACTGGTCATAGGTTGACCGGTGAGGGGGCACTGCAGTGACAAAGAAATAAGCTCAAGAAGGCCTAGCACCGGCAGGCAGCACTTGAATGCCTAAAGAACACCTTTTGTTTGGCGTCCACTCGCCTGGGCGCCCGCTGGTCAAGTGCCCACTGGCCACCATCCCAGCTGTGCCAAGTGTGTACAGTGCACACACTCACACCTTGTGCAATACCTGATGGGTGATGTGAAACAGCACAGGTGAGTCGGATGCCTGTGCTCTCTCACTTTTATTCTCTCTTTCATTCTTTCTCTCTTGGAATCGGCCGTTAGCACTACAGACCACAACACGCACGACCGCAGACAGACAAGAGAGGGGCAAAAAGAAGAAGAGAGAGCGTCTGGTGAGACGATCCAAGTGCGACCGCATCCACTCGAAAGCACATTACTCTAACCTGGACCTCTACTCACCTGCGCTAATGCTCTCTTCTCCTTCTTCATTGCTTTTTCCCACTTTGACCATTGCACCGTTATTCGATTGTCGATTCATTTATTGCTGCCGTTTGCGCCCTTGCAGACAGCCTGGCGCCATCTTGACGGCCGTTGTTGCACAAAGTGCACTTCAGTGCACTTTGCCTTCTCTTTCCCTCTTCCAAACTTCCTCCCCTTGGTCGCTGTCCGTCAATTTGGTGAACTGCAAAGTGCCCCTCCCCCTCCCTCTCTCAATTGAACATCTGCACGAGCACCTTAATTGAGTGCAGTCAGTCAGTCAAGTGGCAGCTTCGATCAACTTCGATTAGAGGCAATTGCTGCCAATTGAAGACGCCAACAAATTCCTTCTCGGATGATGCTGATGCTGTCCTGCATCTTCACCACTGAAGAGGCGCGTTCAAAATATTATATCATTTATTAAGTGTGTAATGTATAAAAAGTATTCATTTACATGCGCGCACCTAGTGGAAAAGCTGTGGTGTGTTGTAGATCACTCAAAAACTACAGTTGTTGTATAAGTTCAGACAAAAAGTATATAATAAGAATTGGGTAAAGAACAATGGTAAAAAGATAAAAAGGTTGAGCAATCAAACGTGGGCCAAGGAACAATTGTGGAACTTTCAAGGAAAAAAATGCCCAGGTTATAGAATCAGTGCTGAATGTTTTGGATTGAATAGAAAGATGAAACTTTGGTGTAAAGATGTGTTTGTGTGTAAAAATTCAATAATTAGTTGCAGTCAAATCTTTTGAGAATGTGGAACCATAATTTAGATAGTAAAACTGTGCGCTGAGTATTACACATGATCGGATTCTAACTAGGCCTATCGTCTATAATATCAGTAGTATCACAATAAAAATAACACGTGGAAACAAAGTCACCGGTCAAAGTTGACTATGACTTTAAAGGCAGAGGAAGGGCCCTCCTGTTGTTGTTGTGTGTTGGAAACGACGTCAATTGAGGTGAGCACAAGCACTGTTGGGTAGTCCTTAATGGCGTCCTCGTACTTTGGTGGCGGCTCATCGTAGAGCAAGCCCTCATCGTACTTGCTTGATGTTTGACTGGCGCTCCGAAGAAGAGGCGGATGATTGCGAGATTCGGAGGCATTATTTGCTGATGCATTCACGCCGCCGCCGCTTCTCGCCTGAGCAGCACCTCCATTCGGTGGTCGAACAGGCCTGCCCCTCAACTGATCCACGCTGACGCTGAGTTCTGGTTGACGTCTAAAATTGTGACATATGATACCACATCCGCAAAAGATTCCGATGCACGCAATGAGTACGACTGCAGTGATGGGAAAGAGCGGTGTTGACTTAGGCTTCTTGATCTCTGCAGGCAGTAAAACAAATAGTCAGATAAAGGTGAGAGGATTGTAAATAAACATACAACTTACGTGGAATGCACTTTTTCTCCAGAACTTCGTAATAGAATCCTTTGCGGCATTCGCACAGGGGTTTGTATCGAGTACGGTCGCAGACTAGATTCTCATCAGTGGCTTTGCACACATTCTCATGCTCGCACTGACCACCGTATTGTTGGAACTCGGCGCACTTGTGGCGCCCAACTTGAACGAATCCCTTATTGCACTTGCATATGTTGTCGCTCATATCACAGTACGCATTCTTGATGGGCACAAAGAAGGTGTTGACGCAAATGCCCAAATTGCACGGTTCATCCAAGTGGGCCTCTGCAATATCTGCAGTAGAGGAAAACAATCAATCAATAAAGAGTATTGCACAAAAAATCTTAATTGAAACTGAATTTAATTGAAATATAATCGCTGAATAATGAAATTGCATAATAGAATTTGACGTTTGGCAAACTACCAACCTTGCATGAAGCATAGGAAAACTAGGCAAGTGCCAAGGATGTAGACTTTGCTGTTCATCTTGATTTGCTTTATTGCGCTTGGCTTGATTTGAGTCAATGAATTTGAGATAAGATGATTTTAGGTCTGAAACGAGGTGTTCATCCTTGAGATGGAGACCAGCAAGGTGAGAGCGCTGGTGCGTGGTGATCACGTTGAGCACAAGATCAAGGGTGTATTTTGATCAATGGTATCAATTAGGCAGCGATAACGGCGGAAGAAGTGCTGTGCAGTGTTTGAGAGTGTTGAAGAGGTCGTCCAGTGAAGGAGATGATCACAAAGAGTGAGAACACTCGACCGACTGAGTGGTTTGCCTTGGAGCAAACACAGGCAAACGCACCGTAGTGGAGGATTATTTTGACGTATGTGACAGTGTGTGAGTGATGCACTGATATTACAATGGCTTCTACAGATCTTTGTGCCTAACTGCCATGCCGTTGCACTGAGCCACAACAAAGAACACTGGGGTGACGAGGGTGATCGCCGTTGAAGTAGCAGGGAATGTGAGAGCAGAGAGGGAGAGAGAAGGCAAGAGGGATTCGGATTGTCGAAGTGCTTCCCGGGAGAGGATACAGCTAAAGTATTCGCATTAGGGGCTCGACCGATGAATCACCACCGACGGTGTGCACTCGGACTGACACCAAGTACGTCGCTGATCGGTGGTGGTGGTGGTGGTGGAGGCACTAGCTGTGGTCACGATGCTCAACGGGAAAATTCGCTACTTCTGCTTCTGTTGCTGCTGCTTCACAGCTGCACCACAACAACAGAAAAGCTGCAATCGAGCTCACACAGGGCGTCAGTGATGTAACTGGGCGACTCCACTTGCGACTCAGTGACATTGCTCTCACCACACAAGTCAGCGCAGGTGTTCAGTAAATTGTATTCTCGAGTGCAGCCAACTGAGACGCCGAATCTTACGTCACAGCTGTGGATGAGTCGTAGAGAACGTACATGCTGCTGCTGCATGCTACGAAATGGCGTTGCGCTTGGGCGAATTCCTGGACGGCGGGAAACGCTGTCGCCAGTTTATTAGATTGAAAAAGGAGAAAGTGGTTACAACAAATACAGATTTGGTAACTGATGAACTAATAGTGTGCGTGTTTTTCTCTATGTTGTCATAATTTACAGGACCTTATGCTTCTTTATTTCACTCTTGATGTAGTCCAGTGCTTTGAGGGACATGCGGCGGAACTCGCAGATGGCACAGATGATCGCCGAAGGAGGAACGTCAGCCGAATGCCCAATGACCAGATCCCTTAGTGAGTTGTCCACCCCTTCAAAGTACCCGTGAGACATGTCTCGCAGCGGGGTGAGATACTGCTCGACGAGGAAGAAAGCGAGACAGCGCAGCAGTTCCACCTGAGCGGCGTAGCTGCGGCACTCGAGGATGATGCCAATGGAGGTCATGGAGAGGAGGATGGCCGAGGTGCAGGTGAGCAGCGTCCACTGCGAGAACTCGGCATTGCGAACGCTCACCTGCTCGTAGAAGAGGAAGATGACGAAGAAGTGCCACACACAGTACGCCTTTGCGAGGAAACTGGTCGGTGGCTCCCAGTAGGGAACCGGGTGGTTCAGCTGAAAAAAAGTAAGGGGTAAACTTTATAAAGGAAGATCACAAAACTTAAGTGTTCTTTACCTCCGGAATTTCATCAATGTAGCCCAGTCTGGGCTTTCCCGGCGCCCAACCAGGACCCATGAAGGGAATGAGAAGCTTATTGCGCCACCCTTTGGTGTGGTAGATGTTCTGGAACATGGCCGCCCAGCTGTGAAACTGCAGCCAGAAGATGTTGTAGCTCTCCACTGGGTGCACCAGGCCGAAAATCGCCGGCTCTCGGGGTCTTCCGGCTCAAAGGTGCCAAACATCTTGTCCCAGATTATCAGTGCACCGGCGTAGTTCTTGTCGATGTACTTGCGGTTTCGTCCATGGTGGACGCGGTGGTGTTTGGGTGTGTTGATGATGTATTCCAGAGGGCCTAGTGAGTCCACCGTTTCAGTGTGAATCCAAATCATGTACATCTCCGTCAGCTGAATGTGCGTGAGGAAGACCTGCGGCGGAATGCCGATGAGGGCCAGTGGAGTGTACGATATCTAAAGGTAAATGATTAGTAATCACCAAGTTTTGGCACTTTTCTATTAAATTACCCAAGCAGTGAATGGCTGCAGCAGTGCCTGTCGAATGCTCGCAATGAAGGTAAAGTCCTGCCCATTGTGATGTCCCTGGTGAATGGCCCAGATGAAGTTTATTTCTACAAGTGTGGAAAATGGTTTTAAAGTCAAGTGGTGCTTATGAAACCCAAATGAGGACTGACCATGTGCCAGACGATGCGCCCAGTAGAAGCCCCAGTCGACGAGAATGGCGCAGAAAAGCCACGTGCCGGCCGAGTCCCAGGGAAAGGTGGTCAGTCGGAAGTGGTCGTACACCAGACAGTAGCACAGTACTTCGACGCTTCTAATGTGCAGTCTGTTTAGTAAACAAAAATTTTATTAATAAAGTCTTCGTTACATTTGCGTGAAAAGTTGAGGAAAAGAGAGTTCAGCAGCAATGTCTTAAAGTCGGCAATGTCTTCTCCTCTCATCATCATCATCGTCGTCGTCGTCCTTTTCCCTGATGCTAATCACTCATGGCAGCGGCTGCAGCTAATGCAAATTAGCTAATGTGGCACAAGACAGTGAAAGACACTACTGCCTGACTAACTGGTCGTGATAGGACACTGCTCCTTCTTCTGCGCCCGGACTTTTCGGACACAGCAAACCGCAATTTGCCGCAGTGTCCGCAGTACGGACAACTACAGCGGTTTTCTAACTTTCCCCTTGCCGTCACTGCAGTATCCGCACAGTATCTGTCTGCAGTGGATGCGACGATGCGTCTGTTTGTCTATTTATAGGTGAGAGTATTAATTACGAGAAGATTGTCCAGCAGAAGACTGTTGCAGTGAATCTTCACCTTAGCATCAGTAGTACCAATTTACACAACATGCAGTCAATTGTTATTTCTCAGTATCACTGCTATTTGCATTTTATGGTGTGCCTTGTGTTGTACTCTGTCGAGCTCATGAGAAAGTTAGAGTTATCCCTTTTATTTACTGCCTCTGAATTCTATCCTCTACAAATTTTAGCTCAATGAAAAGCTCAATTCACATTTGATTGGATCACCGTGTGATATCAGTGATTAACTGGCCAGTGAGAAAGGTGCTATCAAGGTGCTGTTGAAAGATCAAGCGGCACCGGTTTCAATGAGCTGGTGAAAGAGAAAAGCAGTTTCCGTGATGAGGCAGTGAATGAAGATGTGCACTGCATCTGACCGACTTTTATCGTGAAAACAAACTGCCATAGGGCGCAAGCAGCACTGATATGCACTTTCCAATAGAGTCTTTAGAAAGGGGACATTTTTGCTAGCTTTTGAAAACTTGCACACTACAATGAAATTGAAACATCGTGAACATAGCATCTCCATGGTTTCAACGGTCTCGCTATTTGCAAATCATCACTGCCTGGTGAAGTGATACGAAACGAGGCACTAACGATAATGACCGTTTTTCTCTGTGGCGGTATCGATGGAAACACTGGAGACACTGGCGCATCACCACCGTCCTATTAACCACACTCACAGTGAGACCTTAATTTGAAGTCACAAAAGAGTGAAAGGAATGACCATTGTTTTTGCTAGCGGTCACGACATTAAGAGACAAGAAGAGACAGTCACTGAGAGACTGCCACATAAATTGAATCACAGCGATTAGAAGAAAGCGCGGGAGTGCAAGCATTGTCATTTGCAGTTGATGCTGCAACTATTTTTAGAGAAACAAAACGACCACTAAACATCAGCAGTTTTGTGCACAGATTAGATCAGACACCAGCGATCACATTCATTTGATAGTGGTCAACAAGAATTTGGTAAAGAAGTAGAATGCAACAGCTTTAGAGGGATGACACTTGCCTGAGACAGTCTTGGAAGAGACCACTGCCCAAACTGGCCAGTGAATCGTTCAGTCTTGAAAGTCCCTTGCCTTTAAGTAAACGGACGGCGTTCTCGATGACGATTATAAATATCAAAACGGGATACATCTGCCAAAAAGGTAAAAGAACATGGCAATTAATTTACGGAAGAAGAAGAAGAATGATGATGATGATGATGCATGGGAAGAATTGTGTGTCCTGTCGTACGGGTGACAGGTAATTTGGGTTGCAAATTGTTGTGATGCCCTGAGTTGCATGTATGTGCGTGAGACTAATATTTTTTGCTTACAAAATATTTAAATAAGTGTTGTGCAAAAAGTAGAATATTGTTTTACTACATATTTGTTTATCTGCAACATCTTATAAAACCTCACCGTTGTAATAAACCTAGGAGTAGACTCCAAATCGGGAAAAAGTGCCTCATACGGGCTGACAAGATAGAAGAAGTACCGAGACCGATTGGTCAAGTCCAGCAGTACGGTGGTGGCATTGCGAAGAAGAACTTCTGTTGCCTCCATTTTGAAGAATGATGATGATAAGGTGGTTGTGGTTGAAATTTAAAGAAAGCTGAAGTTTAAAATCACCAAAAAAATTGAAAAGATTTTAGAAATCACATAATTTAAAAAACATTAATTCATTTCAGATCATCAAATCTTGAGTGTAGAACAGAAAATAAAAAACAAAAATTAAAGTAAAATCAGGGCAATTTCAGTACAGACACGATGTGACAGCAAAAAGTGGTTATAGAGAGAGGTGGACAAGTTAGTTTAAGCTTGAAATGAAATGAAATGCCATCGGACATGACATCGTCCGGTGATACGCTGACCACTACGACCACAGTCAACCACGACCACCACTCTCTCTCTCTCTCTCTCTCTCTCTCTCTCTTCTCTCTCTCTCTCTCTCTCTCTTTCCCGCCACTCTTTTCATTTCTAGCAGTGTCTCACTTTCTCTAAAGCACACACGGCAAGACAAAGCAGTGCAAGAAAAATTAACTGCTGCAGTGGTGATGATGCGCCAGCAAGTCCAGGTATAGCTCTCTACGTCTCCGTAATTACGATGCTCACGAAAGCTGATGCTGATGTTCGAGACATACGACAGTGTGTGACTGCACTGAGAAGTGAGAGGCATTGCGGATGTTTTCAGTGGAACGAGAAAACGAGTGAAAAAATATCTTTCTTAAGCCGAGATAACTAATTGCGGATTTTGAAGCAGAGATGAACAGAAACGGAAGGAGAGAGAAAGAGAGACACATACCTCCGTAAGTCACTGATCAGCACTGTACTCTCCTCCAAGTTTACTGATCTTATCAGATCAAGATCGTTCATCTATGCTGACCTCCATTAAACTGCTATGATGATGATATTATACTTTAATGAATGTTATAGAGAATCCGTCATTCAGGTGTGTCATGTTTTTGTTTGCGTGTGTGTGTTTGTGTATTTAGAAGTAACAAGTTAGATTACAAGTTGACTGAATTCATATTCCAACATGCAATGGGGATCGACAGATCAATACGTAGGTCTGCAAAAGAGAAGAGAAAAAAGAAGAGAGAAAGGTGGAGAGAGAGGTGACGTAAAAGTTTGTACGACGATAAGAACAGATGAGATGCAGCTGATTGAGAGTCAGTTTTAGACAGAGATAGGAGTGTAGAAAGAGAGGAAGAGAGAGGGGAGATAAAAGATGATCATGCTGGACAGTCTCAGCGAGGACAAGATGGAGGTGGAAGGCGCTCACAGCTCAGGAGTGTCTTTCTCGGTCCTGGTGGTTGGTTGATGATGCATTTCAATGCACTAAATAGGTGTGTAGGTGGTTCGTAGGTGTGGGTGTCGAGTGGAGGGTAAAAATAGAAGAGAATCTGGTGTTGTAAATTTGTAGATGATCAATAATTTAAGTAATGAATGAAAAAACGCCAACAAGAGAGAAAACACTGAACGGCGTTTTGGAATAGGGTTCATGATCGGCGTTTGCTTGTTTGTTTGCTTCTATGTACGTGGGTGTAGCTGCTGTTGTTGCTGTTACGGCTGCTATTGTGTGTGTCTGCGAAGATGATCTAGTCAATGGCTACTGTTTTTCCTGTTCATTCACTCATCGGCATCATCATCGTCGACGTCGCCGTCATCGCCGAGTTTTCGCTTCTCGCCCTTGCTAGTCTGAAGTGCGTCCTCCTCCTCTCTTCCTCATCGTCCTAAGCAAAAATAAAATTATTAAACTGTCATGTCAAACTCCAAATCCCAATAACTTACAATGTCGTCATCCTCATCATCGTCATTCTCTCCCGGAGCAAAGTCCTCCTCATCTTCGTCCTCCTCCTATAAGTCATCAAGTTGGTAAAAACTGTCAGTGAGGAATGTCCTAAAAACTTACATCTTGCTCCTTGTAAATGTCTGCCAAGTTGCCTGGCACCTGTTCGTCCTCCTCGTCTCCTTCTTCGTCATCCTCCTCGTCGTCTTCGGCGCCATCGTCATCGTCCTCCTCGTCGTCCTCTTCGCCATCATCGGCGCCGTCTTCGACGCCATCATCCCCGTCTTCCTCATCCTCCTCATCGTCTTCAGCATCAACTTCGCCGACTCCGGCAGCGTTCTCATCATCGTCTTCTGCGTCGTTTTCATCATCGTCATCGTCATCATTCTCATCTTCGTTTTCTAAAAAAATAACAAAATTTATTGAATGAATTCAAAGCCAATTCGCCGAATGGCAAAGAAAACACTCTACCGTCTTCGTCTTCAATCTCCTTGTTGTTCTTATCGTACCCATCCAGATATTTGAGGCTAAATATAAAAGAGAGCAAGCAATAAGTATTAAAAAGCCTTTTTCTAAAAATGAATACACGTACTTGGGAAGCAGTTCAAAGACGCGACTACGGTAACCCTCCACCTCGGTTACCTCACAGTTAAAGAGATCCAAAATCTCCAGCTTTGTAAAAACATTCTGTAAAATAGATAAAGTGTAAAACTTTGTTGTAATTTCGAAAATGACAAACAAACCAATGGCTCCAATGAGTCGAGATCCTTGAAGCGGTTTCCACAGAGATTAAGGTACTCTAGCTCTGGAGAATTTGCCAGGTGTTCAAGGCCATTCGAAATTCTGTAAAATCAACAAATGCAAGTTAGATCAAACAATGATAATTTCAAAAACACTAAAAAGATTACCTGTTGTCACTCAATTCGAGTCGCTTAAGTTTGGGTAGCTTGGGAAAGTTCTTCAGAGAAGTGAGACCAATGTTGATCATCGATAAGACTTCGAGGTTGCAAAAGCTATCGTCCAAACCGACAATAGACTGACTTCTGCAATTGTCCAGGCAAATTTCCTTGATCTGAAAAGACAAATGAAAAAGTAAAGTGCGTGAGTAACTGTAGAATCTGGAGATTTAAATTCGGGCATTAAAGTGTCCTGCTGGTACAGAGATTCTCTCACGAGGTGGCGATGCTCTATAGTCGCCAAAGCAGAGGGCAGGCGTGTTTTCAACCGCACAGCCGACGTTAGTAAAAAGGCGCACTCTGAGCTTGAACTCAATCAGTTCCATGGTTGATGCTGCTTTGGGGCAATTGTGGTACATTGCAAGTGAAGGCACTCAGTGGTGTCGAGGAATGGCCGCAAAATGCACACCGAGGCGAACAGATAACAATGGAAACACATGCTAGGGAGTGCAAATGCCAGTAACATGGGCGCTGACGTAAGAGAGTGTGTCGATTCAGGCAGAGGACCCACAGTTCGATGACACGACAACGTGTCACGTGTTTGGGTGAAGTCCTGTTCTAGGACCAAATGAGACGAGGACTCCACTTAAAACAGGCACATTTTGAGCATTCAGCGAGCTGCTACAGCGGTTTGGCCATGATTGAAAGTGAAATGTCAAGTGTAATGTGCTAGTGCTTACCAAATCGGCCGAGCGTCCACGCCTCTCAAGATCAATGCGCTTCTCCATTGGTAAGTCGTAAGAGGTGTGCTTATGAAGGCGGAAGTGTCAGAAGTGTCGGGTGAGGTCTTTCGGCAGCACAACCGGCAGAGGATGCTACCGGAGAAGTAGGGTTGCGGAAGATGGAACGGAGAGAATGCTGCTGCTGCTGCTGCTGGTGCTGGTGCAATGCACTTCGAAGGTGTTCTCACTGCGACCGAACCGTGCGGTGACAGGCGGTGCTGCTGGGCAATCAGTGCTCTCCGAAGGCAGGAGGCCAGGCGTGAAGACAAGGGCGGCGAGGACTGGGACCGGGGACTGGCTGCGGCAGAAGATTCGGGACGAGGACTGTTGTTGTCTTTTGCTGAAGGCTAACGCACACACACACACACACTTGGTGGCCACTCTGACGAGACCTGCGCTGGTGGTGGTGAAGAGACGCGCTGCAGAGAGAGAGTGCCTGCCTGGCCGCCAGAAGCACATATACAAAGAGAGAGAGAGAGAGAGAGAGAAGAGGAGGAAATTCTCAGAGGCAAAGATGGCGAACAGTGCTGCACTGCAGCGCCGCCGCTGATTTCAAACTGGCGGCGCGCGCCAGTTTGAAATGATTTTCTTGATTGTCCCGTTGCTGTTGCTGCTGATGCTGATGCTGTTGTCGCTGACTGACTGACTGAATGACTGATGCAGCGACTGAATGGCATTTATTTCTAAACGGATATTAGAATCCGTTAGCGATGATTGTTGATGCAGTACCATTTCAAAGGAGTTTGTGAATGGAAATCAAAATGCCTGACCAACTTTTGGCTGTGTCGTCTGATTCGGATTTGAAGATGCAGTGCCATTCTTGGAGGATGAGCACTTTTTTTGGTGGTGACGACCGAAAAGCCCTTTTTCCGAGACATTGTAGGGCAGTTTGTGTCCAGAACTGTTCTTCCCAATGCGAGGACTATGTTTATGTGTCGTTATGGATAGTGCTGCTGATAAACAGTGAATCACAACCGCACAACAACCGTGGTGAGGCCAACCAGGAGAGAAAGAGAGCGAGAGCAAACAACAGGCAACCTTTGTTGTCGGTGGTGGCGGTGGTGGAGGAGTCTACTGTCGCTGCAGCAGTTTCCAGTGAGCAGTAGAGCTGCTGGCGGCGTAACGGCAAGTAAGAGCCAGAGAGTGTCTTATCGAGGGAAAATTTAAATTGGCCGATATCATATTTGATACTGATCGGTGTGTGAGTATGTGCTAGGCAGAGCTGTCTGTTTGCCTTTCCTTCCCCATCACAGTACTCTCGTTACCACACATCAATTGCTGGTGCTGGTGTTCTGTCTCTGTAACGCTAAACAACTGCGACTGGTCTCTTCTGTCTGCTTGCACATACTCCTCTGGTCGCACCTGCACCGGTGGTAATCCCTACGCTGACGGAATCCTTTCCCCCTCTTTTTTGTTCGAAAACTTGGTGCAAAATGTTTAGGGCGATCCTTAGCAAGCTGCAGGGGATGGACGTCCGAAAGGCCTTCGTGTGGGCGCTGGTGGCGGCCACCATCATCACAGCTCTCATGCCTTTCATCGCCTACAAGTCCAGCCGTGTAAGTATTGTGCATGGCTTCGATTTGGTGTAATGTTTTGTTGATGTTCTTCTTTTCCCTACCAAGGATCCCGTTGTGGGCGAAATCTTAGGCAGCTGCATCATTGGCATGGCTCTCCTCTTGACCGCTATGGTTGGCCATTCGTGCGATTCGTACTTTACCATCTACATCTTTTTTGTAAGCTGAGGTTCTTTTTCTTTCAAAAATTGATAATTTCAATTTTCACTTCACTCTCCAACAGGCCCTCACTATTTTGCACGCCATTTTGAACGTCGCGATCAGCATTTCATTCCCCCTCTTCAACATTTTGGTTTTGAATCAAATTATACTTGTCATAGTGGGCTTTTTCCACGCTCGGAATTTGCGTTTTGGCAGTGGCGGCATCAAGCCTCAATATCAGTACAGAGTTCCGGACAATGTTCGAGTTGAAGGCTGAGCCACTATATTCGGTTTCATAGAGATCAGCTGCCAAGTGCGTCTGTACCAGAAGACTCAACTTGATTTCATCCCCCACTGTGCGTCGAGCACGTAAATCAATCTACAAATTAGTAAATTTTATCAATACACATTTGTAATATTACCACACCATGAAATAAATCATTCCTTTTACCTGAAATCAAATTGTCCTTTTTTGATGCACTTTTTCATTTTCCCCAACATCAGCGAGCCAACACAATCGAAAAACAATCGATACTTTGATAGTGTCGCACCGAAAACATGTGCAGAAAATTGTTGTTTTGATTTTGAAATCAGCATCGTACACTTATCTTTCAAAAATGTTTGCTTTCAGTTACCTTCCTCGATTCATTTCATGCCTGAAGCCTTTACATTTGAACAGGATACAGCAGTGCAATATCAACAAAAGCTTGGTCTCTTCATTTTCAACAAAAAATGACGCAGATATTGAGAACACCGACATCCCCGGCCTGGTGGACAGACCAAGACTGCAAAACACTGTGCCTCAGGTGAAAGACAAAAGAAAAACAATGATTGATCGAGTCCCGGGAAACATTAAAATAAAAACCAACCCCAAGGACACTACCATTATGATGTTCCCCGGACAAGGCAGTCAGTTTGTGGGAATGGGCTCGGCGATCTTTGAAGTGCCGAACGTTGAGAAACTCTTCTCCACCGCCAAAGCCATCCTCGGCTATGATCTGCTGAAGATGTGCCTTACCGGCCCGATAGAGATGCTCAACAAGACCGAGTACTGCCAACCAGCCATCTACGTGACGTCACTAGCCGCCATAGAGTACTTGCGAAGCATCAACTCGGCCGAAGTTGAGCTTTGTGTCGCCGCAGCGGGCTTCAGCATTGGCGAGATTACCGCGCTCGTCTTTGCCGGTGCCATGTCCTTTGAAGACGGCCTCAGGCTGGTGAAGCTGCGCGGTGAGGCGATGCAGTACGCCTCTGAGCTAGTGCCTTCTGCCATGGCGACGACCTTCTTTCACGCCGACGCCAATGTGAACCTCGCCTGTCAGGCAGCGCGTGAGTGGTGCAAACGGAAGGACATACCGGACGAGTACGCCGTCTGCTCGGTGGCCAACTACCTCTTTGCTCACTGCAAGGTCATCGCCGGCCACGAGGAGGCGATCAAGTTTCTCGAACTGAGCGGCAAAGACTTTGGCCTGAAGAAGATGCGACGACTGCCCGTCTCAGGCGCCTTTCACACCTCGCTCATGGAGCCGGTGACGAAGGTGCTCGCGGAAGCTCTCAAGCAAATCAAACTGGAGGTTCCACTCATTCCAGTGTACTCGAACTTTGACGCCAACGTGTACCGAAGCGAGGAGGAGATTCGCAGAAAGCTTACCCAGCAGGTGTGCAAACCAGTCAAGTGGGAGCAGATTCTCCACAATCTCTACGACCGTCCGGCAGACGTTCCATTTCCTCGCACTTATGAATGCGGTCCTGGAACAGCTCTGCTCAGCACGCTCTCTATGGTGAACCGGGCAGCTCGGCAGCATAGTAAACATGTCAAGGTATAATCCCTCGATCTCTAAAACCTTTCATTCTTTTTTCTTTTTTCGCAATACCATTTTGGGCTCTAGTAAATAAACGAAAAACACATTTTAAGATTAGAGCTGATCCATGAGATTACATTTGCAAAAAGAAAAATGGAAACTTAAATAAATGAACGTTTCTAAACTAACCTGTGCACAATGTTTATAATTACCATTTTTTTGTCTGGTTATTTATTGTTAGAAGAAAAAAATCTACAACTCAGTTTTTTGTTTTAAAAGTAACAAATTACCAATTAAAAGTTTAAATGCCGTACAAAAAATAACTACTTTGTCATGTCAAAAACCGCAAAAACAAAAAGCGACAATTAATAATTTATTATAAGTTTTTTAAGCGTTCGCTCTAAGCGACCATCATTAGTTGTTAAAAAATACTTTTATTTTGCAATCGGCACTGCTAATAACAAGACTGGGTTATCAATGTACTTCAGTCCGAAAAATGTTTTCAGTTGTTTACGTGTTTGCGTGCTTTTAAATTGAATACAAAGACTGAAAACAACTGTCACACATTAAAATGTACATTTTCAAAAAGCATTGAACAATCAAGCACATTACAAACAAAAATTAAAAAATTGAAATTAAAAACTAACTTTTTTAAATGGATCTTATCTTTTGTCAGCCCTTTCCCTACAAATCACTTTCCTTTATTCATCAGTACCTTCACACCTTCTACACCTTTAGCAGACCAAAGAAAATCAAGTACTTTCAACTACTTTTCAGCTTGCTATCCCTTAAGGTGATTCATTATGCCGCTGTGGGAGTTCTTCAGCCTAAAACTCCATTAAACAAACTCCTTTTTGTTGACGTTTTTGTCATCAGCAATCTTCCTCGGTTGGCGGCCAACTGCATGCTGATCTCCTACCTCCTTCTAGGAGGCTACTTTTTGCTTCTAAACTACTTTGACCCTGACAGTCGATTTCCAGTAGACATTATGCGTGACTTTTTTGTCATAGGCAAAACTTCTCTTTTCACCTCTGGCTACTTTTACAAAGGCAATCAAACAGTTTTTGACCACATTAAAAAGTATTGCTATTTAGTGCTTAATCTTCTTCAGGTGTTTATCGTTGCCATTGACAGTTTCATCATTCTTTCACAAGTCATTGCCTTTTCAATGCTCATTTCAGAAGTTTTTTCAGCAGAGTTTGGACTGTTTCAAAAAGTAGCTATTTTTGTTCTAGTTCAATTTAACCTGATCACACTTTACGGAGCACTTTTTACCTTTTCCTACTCGTTAATGCTTCAGGCGGCGCTCGCTTTTAGTTTACTCGAGGTCGTTCGCCTGGTGCTTCGAGAGCTGGAGCAACAGGTGATTCTTCTTGGTGGAAAAGTTTTTAAAAACTCTAAAATCATAAGTAATCACAAGAAAGCTTCTTCTCCTTATCAGCACGCCCGATTCAGGAGACACTACACTGCCCGCGTGGTCACTTATTGCATTGGAAATGCTTACGTGGGAAAAGCTTTCATTCCACTTTTAGCTGTCAACTGTCCAGCTAATGCTCTTCTCAGCATTGCCCTACTCAATTTGAAGTTAAATACTGGAGTTCAACTTCTTTTGTTGGCCATTTTTTGTATGCAGTTTCTCTGCATCTTTCTGGTTCATTCTATGATTGCCTACCTCAATGATAAGCTTAATCAAATTGCCCGGCAGTATGTCCCACTTTTCTATCGTCAATTAGGCAGCAGTTATCTGTGTTTTAACCAAAAACAGAGGCTAAGGGGTTATTTGTTTTTGGAGCGATTTTACACCACTAAACCTTATGGATTTACGTACATGCGTTTTGGGCACATTTCAATGTTTACTTTTGTAAAATATCTAGTGCTCAGTTCAGAGATGCTAATGATTGTTTACAAAGAATTGCAGATTCATAAAGCAATTTCTTGAGTAGAATTTGTACAATTTTTATATTTTAAAATCAAAACAAAAATTATTTACCAATTAAAAACCAAAAATTGTATTTTTTAAATCGTTAATTTTTACTAATAAAAGTTTTGAGAACATAAAGCATTGATCAAAACATTTGCTAAAGTACAATTGCACCATTGTTTAAAACAATTATGTTGAAACAACACGCGGTTGTGCGTTTGACGCACAAAAAGTTTTTGCATTAAAAAACTTATTTTAGTTTTAAATAAACGGTAGCGAAATAATCAAGTAACAATAGTTAAAACGATAAACTTAAAAATTATCGATAAATCAAAAACGTAAATAAAATACATGCATTAACACATTGAATTAAACAAATAAAGTTGAACTTGTAACTTTTTACTTTCAAACAAATTATTCAGTTAAACTTTAATTTAAAATGGACTTTCAAAATCCAATTAGGCTAATTTCTAACACTGTTTTTTCAGTACTTCACTTCTTTGTTGTCCATTTAAAATCTCACTATTTTCCACTTGACTCAATGCGTCACTTCAACTCATCAGAACAATTTAACTCTGAATTTTCAAAAACTAAATCCAAACTTAACTGGAAAGATCGTTTTTATGCCAATTTCCAATACTCGATTCCTTTTTTCAGTTTGCTGATGTTAAATGTGGACACAGTTTTCGTTTTTAGAAGCCATAGTTACCATTACAATTCAACCGGAATGCCGGATTTATTTACCCACAAAGTCTTCCCATCAATTATGTGGCCTCTGGGCGACTTGGAGATGGTGATGGGCATTGAGACGGAGTTTGCCATCTACGGATTGCTTCTTTTGGTTGGGCCAGTTCCGACAAAACTACTAATCTATGTCATTCCTAAAAATGTAATTGAAAATCAGAAAAACTCTTATGTTCTTGTTCAAAACGGAAAAGGTAATTTTTTAACTTAAACTTATTCAATTAACGAAATTTTTTTATTTTTTTAGTAATTCCTTCACCACTTGCCGACCAACTGTTGACTTTTCACCTCAAAGCTCGCAAGTGGTTGGGTCGCTTTATGTTAGTCGTCTGGTTAGAGGGGTTTGTCTACTGGAACGGCAGTTTATGGCTAAAGGGGAGTCACACAGTTCGAGATCTTCTGCTCAAGGTCTACGTACCCTTTTTCTCACTGTACTCTGTTTCTGCTATCTGCTTTATGCCTTTCTACTTTCTAATGGACGTCCACTACTGCCGACTAAAACAAAAAGATAACTTGCAAAAAATTTCTATTAATGTTCACCATTTAACTAAATTAATGAGCAGCTTTAAGAAATTAGTTCCAGGAAACAACTTTGCTAAAAAATGCAGTGCGGTAAAGAGTACTTTTGCCAGGGGCTGCCGCATGGCTCTGATTCTCTTTAAAGAGTGCTCAGTCTTGGATCGATACTGGCGCCCACTGATGAGTGTTGAGTTTGTCGGGTACATCTCAATGATTTGCTATCTGTTTCACGGATTCTTTACTGACACAAACGCTTTTGAGTTGGGCCAGAGAAGTTTCTTTGTCTTCTTTGCCATTGAGCTGTTCATTTTTTTGATTATTATTACGCTAGAATGTTCTACTGTGGTTTCGGGTAATGTAAAATACTACAACCTAAACAAAAAATATGTAGTTGAAATGAACAGGAATAAAGAGTTGATAACTGGCGTTGGAATTCATGAGAGGCTTAAGGTGAGTGCTATTTATTGCATAACTTAAAATTGCAAGTTTAAAACTTTTTTGTTTGTTAGCTTGATGCACTGGTGGCTAATTTTAAAGGAACACGATCTATTGGACTTCATCTGAGTAATGGAACTTTGATTGACTCAAAAATGTTTGAAATGGTAAATCAAACGTATTTTTAGAGACTTTTAAAACTGATTTTGATTTTAATTTATTAGCTTTTCTTTTACATTTCAACGCTTTACATGAAGGCTTCAGAGTACAACTAAATAAAAAACTTTGAAATAATTTATAAAAAAATTTTAAATTATAATGTAAAGTTTTTTTAAAAGAATGATTGTGTTCATTCTAATGATTTTCAAATAAACATTAAAAACTAGTTTGAAAAACAATTCTATACAACAACACCTTGAGTGCATTGTTTCAGAAAAACATTAAAAACTTTATGATGTTTTATTACCAAACTAAAAAACAGCTTGTTTCTGTTCAAAAAACATAACTTTTATATTCTCAATTTGAATTTGTTATTGCCTTGAAAAAAAACCATCTAAAATTTTTTTAATAAAAAATTGTGTAAATAAAACTTTTTGCTTAAAATGACTTGTCTTTTTTACTGGTTTAAATCATATTTAATTGATCCAATGACTCGGCACGCCCTTGACCTTGCTTACTACCTAGATCCTGTGGCCAATGAACACAATAACAAAACTTGTTTCAAGAAAAAATCCACTTGGAGCTTTACCTTTTTCTTTCCGATGATTTCCATGGTGGCCACTTTTTTCTACGGAAACGTGCTCTACGTGGCTGTGACCATAAAAGAAAATATTTTAAAACTAGATGTAAAAACTTTAAAAAACAGTTCAGCTATGATGTACCATCAAATCTTTCCGCGGGCGACCTGGTCGCAAGTGGAGGTTGCTTACTGTATCCTTGCCACCTCTGCCATTGCACTTTACGCCACCTTCCTTCGACGACCATTTCCTTCGGAGGAGCGGTACAAAAAGATAATATTACAAAACCACAAAAAGAAAAAAAATATAAACAACATCATTTTAGTTTTTAGAAAGCAAAGTAATTAACAAAAATTTTTTGAAAATTAAACTGAATCAATTTTTTGTTTTAGGATTTTCACCCGCTCTTTCTGCCACTCTGCTTTCTGTTCACCACCGTTTCACCCGTCTTTCCTTTTTCGCTCTGCTTTCAACCAATTTAATTTGCTTTGGAATTCTCTACGCCCACGTCTTCTTTGTTAACGCTTTCTATAAAGTGAGTTTGTGGGACGCCGTCCTCTGGCTAGTGGTTTATCCAATTCATCAGTTTTATTCGCTTTATGGTAATATAATAGATAACATTTATTAAAGCACTGATTTATAAAAATTCAATTTTTTCAAGCTCTTTTCCAACTGATCGTCTTTGTCTTGCTCGCCAATCAGTTTCTCGTTGTTCGACAAAAGGCTTTGCTTGCCAGTTTAACGTCACTGAACCAAAAATTACAAAGTTTTCAAAGTCAAGAAAAAGTGCCAAGATCTTTAGACCACGTTTGGGCAGCCTTCATCGTTTTAAACCGTTCCCTAAACAAATGCTGCACTGATGTACATCGCACAGCAACTTACTGGTCCTTGCCTTTGTCGGTGTACTTTCTCCTTTTTATCACCCTGAACTGCTACCTTACGTACATTGTCTTTTTCGTGAAACACGCCCACCTGGCGGCCCACGCCCTTTTTGTGTACGGCCTTGTAGAAGTGGAGGCGGGCCTTTATTTTGTAGTAGCACTTTGTGCCAGGTTAAGCAAAATGAATAGGAAAGTAGAGAAAGGGTGTGGAAACTTTTATCGAACCTTTCTGTGGCAGAAAGGTTTTGCTGTCGGCGGTAGTACTTTATCAGCAGTAAATGTATCAAAAGCTTTAAAGGTACTTTTGAAATTGTTGTAAGCATAATTGAATTTGAAAAAATGGTTTTTTATTTTTTCAGGCTGAAACACTTCAGATTAGTGGCCGCCTTCGTCTGTACTGTATGCGACTGTTTACTTTTTATCGCATCAGCTCAAAAACGTTTTATATGGTAAGTTGTTTTTAATTTTTTAAAAGTTGTAATTTTAAAAATGTTTCACTAAAGGTCATCTCTAACAATGCGTTACTCTTTTTGTTTTTATTTAAACGGCAATAGTAAATTATAAAACATTGCATTGACAATTTAAACACACATTGTAATGTAGTGAACAATTTAACGTAAAAGTTTAAAGCTGAAAATAATTAAACGACAGTAGGCAATAAAATTCTGCAAAAAGTAAAAAAATGCATTTAAAAATAAAACAAAACAAACAACACGACTTTTGCCTTTTTGAAAAAACAAAAGTTTACCAACCTTTCCATAAGAGCTCATGGAGATAAGCGAAATGGAGCCATAGGTGATGCCGTACCGCTTGACCACCATAAACTTGGCAATGTAGTGGGCGTGTTTTAGTTGACTTATCAGGGACTGTTTTTTATCAATCGTACAACCAAGCGAAAATAACCTTTTAGTGTGACTGTGCAAGTGGACAGTGTACAGCGTACTGACCCAGTGAATGGCAAATTGGCCGGCCAACTGACCAAACAACCACACGGTAAAAACCGGGGCAACATGCGACTTAAATTTTCCAAGACAGAGTGACATTGTCATGTAGGC
This sequence comes from Tyrophagus putrescentiae, assembly GCA_024499935.1. Lineage (NCBI taxonomy): Eukaryota > Metazoa > Arthropoda > Arachnida > Sarcoptiformes > Acaridae > Tyrophagus > Tyrophagus putrescentiae. The sequence goes on along the minus strand of JAMZRA010000001.1, from coordinate 10,061,021 downwards.
ATTAGCAGGTGGAAAGACAATCACTGCAGCAAGCAACACTTGTCCACAGACTATATTTGCAGTGATAACAGTTGATAAAGTGGCAGTGTGAAGTCGGTAAAAGGAGCTCAAGATGATTGGGTTAATTTTGAAGTTTTTGTTGTTCTCAGGAGATTTCAAAATTCTGTTGATCACCTTCAATCTGAAAAATGTAGCCGTAGTAAATGTGAGGTAGACTATGACTGATAAGTCACAAGCGTGAATAAACACCAGAATGGCAAAGTAGTCGTTTAGCAGGCTGGCCTGGCTGGTTAGCATCCTCAATAGACCAAGTAGATTCCTAATATTGTAAAAGTCAGCATTCGCTTGGAAGGCATCTCGAAAACCGCACTCGAGCTGTATGATCCACGAAGCTAATTTTTGGAATAAAATTTGTACGTGAGAGTGATTTTAGAAATTTACAATTTTTACCTCCAATGATATATAAAAACTGAAATGCATAAACGACCAGTTCAATGCTGTATCTAATTTTCTGGCTTGTTTCTTTCAATACGTTTGCTGATTTTTTCCTTCTTTTTTCAACTTTTTTCTCTAATAGGTAATTACTCTGGTCCTTTTTCAGTACCACTAAACTGACCAATTTGACCAACTTTAGCGCTTCAAAACGAAAGTACAATTGCTCAAGAATGTAGCTACCCAAAATGATTACACCGGCAAAAACGAGTCGATTTCCTGCAGGAAAACCGCTCAGGTAGTTAAAATCAAAGTTTAATAGGCGAGTCGAGAGAGGAAGATCAGACAAGAGGTACAGCATAATCATTTGAGCTGCTCGAGAAAAAGTGATAAATTGTGCTAGACGAACTTGTCTTTTTGCTGAAGATAAAGAATTACGTTTGAAAACAGTTTCAGCTAATGTTTTTGAGTAAGTGGTCAACAGAGTTTTCAAGTTGTATTTGATTGGGCTCACTATTGGCAAAATGTGATAAAAACGGTTTTGGAAGTTTAATTTGACCATAACTTTGTTCAGAGTTTTTTTACTTTATTGTTAAAAAGAGTTAAAATGACATTAAAATAAATGCAGTTTTTAATTTTTCAAAAAATGTTTTTAATTATTTATCATAAATGTACTCTTTATGTAACTTCTTGTTCTTGTAGTTTGCTTTATTTTTTTAAATATTGACTGAACCTGACACACGCACATTCTGTTTTGTAGAATTTGCTGAAACAAAAAATATATTTGAGAAATCGATTATTGTCAACTTGAATATTTAATGAGCACAATTATTTTTGAAAAATTTTTTGAAAAAGTGAGTTTTATAAAAACTACTTTGTTTTGTTTATTTGTTGTTATTTTGTTTAATAAAACCACTTTAAAAATTAAATTTGAAAAAAGTTTATTAATCAATGTAAAAGTGATTATTGCAAGAGAGAAGAAGACAATTTACAAGATAGTTAACCAAAAGAGTAGCAGCAAAAAAGAGATTGCTAATAAAAGCAGAAAGTACACTTTGTTGGCTTCATCCAAAAGAGTAGTCACATCGACTGGTGATGATCACTAGCAGGACCAAGCCAAATCATAAGTCTCGGCTGCCATTTGACTAAGTCGATAAGTGTACGTGTGTTTGTAATAATAGAAGGCGAGGCAGCTTTACTCGATTCACACAGGGTCAGTCTGATTCAGGTAATTCGTAATTGTAGAGTGCACTACCAGAAGTTCAGTATACAGTGCTCAGTCATTCAATCCTTTATTCAAGATTGGCCGCCGCAATGAGCTCTTCCAGCTGGTCAATTCGGTCGCTCTTCTCCTTTAGCTCACTCCTCAGTTTGTGAATCAAAGCACGCTGCTCCTGGAAGACGGACCAAAGCTAAAAAAGGGAAAGAATTAGAATAAAACATTAATCGGTGAAAAAAGAAACTCTTTATAAACATACCTCTCGTTCATTCTTTGGATCCTTGGCCGCCAGGTGCGCCTCGATGAGATCAGAAGTGGAGGCAGTCTTGTCGGTGAGTGAGTTATCGCTGGTGGGTGAGTGGTTGAGGTGGTGGTGGTGGTGAATGCCAAAGTGGTGCCGCCCACTGCCACTTCCATTGCTGTCCTCCGTGGCCATCACCCCGTCGTAGTTCATCTCCTCGTTCATGCTGTCATCGGTGGTGTTTGCCAGCGAGTCGTCCGAGTCGGAGTGAATGGTGACGTAGGTGGCCGCGGGCAGCTGCTTCACCGCCACAATGTCACACATCGGCGTGGACTTCTCCTCGGCACTGTCCTCGTCGTCGTCGTCCTTCACCCAGGGCAGCTTGTTCCGTCGGCCGCTGCCGCTGAAGGACTTGTTGTTCTTCCTGCTCACCGCCTCGTGGAAGTTGTTCAGCAGCATTGACTCAGATTTGCTGCCTTCCTTGGAGAGTGACTGCTGCTGCGGTGGACTGTTTGACTGACCATTGGTTGACTTTACCTTCTTTCCATTGTGCTCCTCACTGTTGCCCTCACTGTGGCCATTCTTTTTCGGCGAGTGAGTGTGACCGTTTTGGTGGCCGTTTGACTTTGGCTGCTGCTGCTCTCCATTTACCCGACCATTTGCTTCGGCGTTGGCCTTTGCTCGGTAGTCAATTTGATTTGCCTGCAAGATGTACTCCAGCTTGGCATTAAAGTCCTTTGTCGCCGGCTGACCGTTAGGCAGTGGAGTGGTGAGGGGCTTGATGAAGATGGGCCTGTTTGTCTTTGCTCCTACGCCAGTCTGGTAGATAAAAGCCAAAAATTAAACAGTTAATATTTCTACTTTGAAAAGCTATTGGCTATTAAACTCACCTTTAGATTGAAAAGAATGGGATTGCGCGTCTCTCCGCTGATCCACTGCTCGGCGGTGAGCGCCGGCGTGGGCGCCGAAGTGTTGGGAAAGATGTCCGCCTGGAACTGCTCCGACTTGCGCGGCACAATCATCGAAATGGGCTCACAGACGGCCCGAGTGGCGTGCAATTTGTAGAAACGGAGAATCTCACACTTGTAGACATCACAGCCGCGTTTGGGCATCACACAGAGGCCACGCTGAGGCTGACCGGAGAGAAACTGCGACAGGTAGTGACAAAAGGGCGCCTCATCGGTGGTCTCATAGAAGCGAATGTTGCCGTCGCCTTTTCCCGCTACGTACACCATTCGAGTGTCGTGGTCGTAGTAGGGAAAGAGCACCCCGGAGCTGGAGTCGATGTTCTCAATGGTCAACGGCACACTGAGGTCCTTCTCCGACCAGACGGCCCACTGGCGGTCGCTGTATCGGGAGAAGCCCACTGTGAAGAGGCGGCCCGAATCTCCCAGATAAACGACCTTGTTTGCTTTTGTTCCGTGGTGACACAAACCCTGGTTGACCACTGCACCCGAACGAGGGTCGATGATGCGCAGCTTCTTGTCCTTGCAGGTAGTCGCAAAAAGGCTTCCCTCGCGGTTAAAGGACATCGAGTGGATGACATCAGTGTGACAGTCGATGACTCGAACCACCTCTGCCCGGGCGGTGTTCCAGACGATGACGAGGTGGTCAAAGCCAGCAGAAAGCAGTATGTTGTCAGCCGTGGGGTGCCACTCGAGGAAGCTCACCCGTCGTTTGTGCTCTCGCAGGTCACAGATGGGCTGATTCATGTTGCGACTGAGCAGTCCCTCGTCGGGAATGTACCAGCACTTGATGGTGGTGTCGTCTGAACAGGAGGCAATGACATTGTCGTTGAAGGGACTCCACTTGACATCGTACACCTGTCCCTTGTGACCGGTGACGCGACCAGCGTGCACCTCCACACGACCGACCTAAATTGGAGTTTGAGTAGAGTTCTAGATTAGTTTAAACTATTTAGAAAGAAGGAAAAAAGAAAATGTCAAATGTCTAGACAGGTTAATTGTAAATGTTTAAAACCACTAATTATCTGCTATTCAAGTCATTGAATCAATTGAATAACATCAATCGATCATACATGGGGAAAAAAGTAGCTTGCCTGCTGCTGCCTACCCGCAGGAGTAGAGAAACTATGCAAATAGAAGCAGTCATGCAGCGTTTAGTGTCAACGTCCTTCCCTGGCAGACAGTTCAATCGAAGGTCGACTTTAGCTCAACTTAGCAGTCGAGTGTTTGTTGTAGTGGGCAACAAGTGCCAATTAGAATCTAATTGCTTGACGAGCACACTTGAGCATTGCCACACTGATGATAGTGATGGTGATGAACTGCAGAGGAAGCAGAAGCAGTAGAGCACTCACTAAAGAGTGAAGGGACGACAATGTGCCGTTAGAGAGAGAAGTGGCTAATGCTCTTCAAGTGTCAAGCCATAAAATTGATGGTGTGCGATTAATCAGACACAGTGTTGGAGGGCTATTACCAGAGCTGTTACCAGTGACCACCAGTGTTTCTCTCAAATGACCATTTGCCTAGATAATCTTCCCTTTTGGTGAACAAGAGGAGAAAATGTGACAATCACGACGCATTGTCGTCTACCGGTAGAAATGTAGTGGTAGAAATGCTGATGTCCTGAATGTACTGTTCCCACCCCCACTTTTCTCATCTAAAATCAACCTAATATGGTGCTATCCAGCAGCTGTTGACAGGGAAAAGTAAAGTGCTGCTGTAGACAGAGACTGCAGCAACAGTTTAAATGACAATCGACCGAGAAAAGAAGCAGAGGCAGACGTCTCTGGTAGAGCAGACACTGAAAGAGTCCCCTTTATGGAGACCAATTTCAATGTCAAATTCTAAATAAAGCAGATTCACCAGTAGAGCAGGAGATCTTTTTCTCCTGCTTTGATGGTACTTTATGCGATGCTCCACTAGGCAACAGCATTCAGCATTCAGTTGGGGGATTTATGAGTACTATTGAAGATGCTGCCATCAAATAGAGTCATCATCAAAGGCAGAGTAAAGTGTGCTCATGAGTGACTGAAGAATGCCTGCTATTCTTTCCTGCTAATAAACTAGTAACACTCAGCAAAGCAGAGCACCAAAAGTTATGATTTGATTGTCACTGGGAGATCGTCTGTGTGCTCATCGGTGCTGTCTGTGCCGAGTCGCTGAGGTGGCACAGTGTCTGGCCGGGCAGACTGCTATACTCCAAATTGCCGAGTAATCAAACGAAATTGGAGAGGATGGGGTAGAGTAAAAATGACGATGATGATGCCTGTGATCACTCTCATCATCCATCAAATGTGCGCATGGGAATCCATCTTTCGGTGTATTTCTTTTTTCTCCGAAAATGTCCAGATCACCTCGATGACGACGACTTTCCTATCTTTTACTTTGATTGTCCAATCGTGCAAACGTTAAATTGATTAGTAAATGCTAAATAATGCAATTGCAGAGCAATCTTTTATGCCTAAAATAAGCAATGCTAAGAGAATTCAGCAGTAAACTGTGTGCATCGTATCAGCAAATGAAAAGAAAGAAAGAGACAGAAAGGTCAATCAGAGAGTGAATTGATGGCGACCGATTGGCTGCACATTTCTCGCTTCATCGACATTGTCTTGGGTAGAAGAAATGGTCCAATTGGCAGCAGAAAATGAAGCCCATCATGCAGCCATTGCTCCACTTTGAATGATTGCCTGCGCACAGCAACAACATAAAGACGAGCTAAAAGACATTCAAGTAGAATTCAACAGCAAATGGCAGTTTGGCAGGCGGAAGACAAGACTCTCAAAAACAGTTAAACTCTTTTCCTCAAGTCGATGTTGACGCAAAACACTGCGTTCATCACCGGAAAGCAAGGAAGAGGAGACGAAAAAACAAAATCTGTTTCTAATTGGCAGATCGAGTACTATCTTTAAACTTGATTAGAACGAGTACTAATACCGTAAACGGATTGCTTGTGTCTGTGCCTAGTAGACCAAAGAGAGTGTGTCTCGCCAGCTGATCCGTAGATGGCTGTGAATGGCACCGAGGCGTACAGAAAGCAGAAAGATAATGGCTAATGAGATGATGACGCTCAGTGCTGAACACAACCAACAATTAGCACCCGTTGTGCTAGCGCCCAATGGTGGCTATCACTTCCTTTCTTTATTGCGGTTTCGATGGAGGATAGATTGAAATGGGAAAAATCAACAAAACGTGCCATATCGGCAGGACAGGTAAAACGGCAAGGGAAAGAACGGCTGCAGATGGGAGAAAGTTTCATCTCCTCAATTGCCCTAATCAACGGCCTAATTGAACGATATTACTTTCATTTCGCCCACAACATTTGGCAAAAGTAAAAAGTATTAATAACCGGCAATTGCAGCAGTGCAACTCCGTCTGAAAGAGAACAGCCACAGTTGGCTGATAATTAAATTAACAGTCGCTTGTTCAGCGTCTGCTAATGAGCAGTGGCAACAGCGGCAGACAGGTCGAATGACCAACCAGTGGTGAGCAGAGTGTGCAATGCAGACTGATTCACATCAGACAAAAACAGAAAACGGAGACCGCTTTCACCGGTGTGTCTTTATTTATAACTGTCCCACTATCTAATGCTTTATGGTAAAGAGCGAGAATGTGTTTGTTGCCTTCAGAAAAGGGCTAAAATAGAAGCGCGTGAGTGAAACGGTGCAAACGACGGACTTCTTTCTTATTTTTTCTGCTGCCGTTGTTCTTCTCAGCTCTCTCTCTATCTCTCTGAAATGGCCCTTGCAGCTGGCCATCTACGCACACACACACTATTGCAGTCGGTAATAGTAATGGACACCGACGGGTGCAATTACCGCTCGTCAGGTTAAACATATCAAATGCAAATGCTTGCTTTGCTGTTTCAGCAGTGCCATTCAGACTGCACTCTTTTCAGTGCTGTTCTTGCAGCTTTAATTTCCGCAATTTGTCACGTTACCCGACATTAAGCCATCTAAGGCGGGGGATGAAGTGGCAGACTCCCATTTTCCAATGACAGCAAGCAAAGTGGGTTCCTCTGCTGAGCGACCGTCAGTGCCCGTCTCACTGTCAGTCTGTCTGGTGGTCACGCAAGGCGTCCACCCAGAGAGGAAGAAGGAGAAGAAAAGGTTGATTGCAAACCTCAGTGACAGAGGCAGTGAGAGGACGACGATTGACCAGTCAGTCTGTTAGTCAGACAACAAAGGCAAATGATAGAACCAGTTGAGAGTGCTGACGATGATGATGATGGTGATGGCTGAGTTGCCTGAGTTGCATGAGTGCAATCGAGCTCGATTCTGTGTTTGCCAGCAAAAAAGTTGCTGCAGCAACCTTACAATTGGCAGCACAATGCGGAAGGAATGACAGCAGTTCAGCGAAACAATCGTGCACACCTCATCTTTCCCTCTTCGGGGTGACTTCTCGTGAATTGAATCCTTTCTCTCCGCCGTTTTACTCCTTTGATCTCTAAATGCTGGTTCTGTCGCTATCTAGAATTCACAAGCAGATCCCAAATTGGTAAGTGTGCCACCTTGCTGGCAGAGTGCCGTGCTTTGATTGCAGCAGCACAGTCTTTTCCTTTTCGTGGTTTCCCTTTCTTCCTCTCCTCTCCTCTTGGCGTGTCTCCTAATAATGCAATGTGCCACTAATATGCTTGTAAACAGCCTAGATGACGGTAAGATGTCGACAGGATAAATGTTGAGGAAATCGACAGCTTTTGCCTGCTCGCAAATGCTCCCCCCCCCCCATTGGGACACTTGTGGGCGTTTGTCGTTCATCTTTGGCAGCGAAGACAACAACCTGACTAATTGACACTGTTCCTCACTGCTTTGAGTGCAGACCAGGCAGAAGAAGAATTAAGTGTCGCGTAGGGAGAGCAGTGTTCGCAGCAGTGCCTATTATTAGTGTCTGCAGGCAGTGGTTGTTTGACACCGGCAAAGATGGTACGTTTCCACCAGCACCACCACAACGCTGTTCAGTGCGTGCATTCAACCAAAAGTGGGTTAACACACAGAAGAGAAGTTGCAGCAAAAAAGTCGGTGACCTAGCGCACAGAGGGGGAAGAAGAAAGAGATTGAACAACCGCCCATCTCTTCGGTGGCACTGAACTGGGCCACAACTGTGCAACGATTGTCGCAGAGGGAAACAAAAAGGAGAAGACAGCAGTTATTGCGAAACACAGAACAACCTGCAATTGTGGTGCACTTGTGGTGGCACTAATTTGCACTGCTTCTCAGAATCGATCACAGCTGTTAAAGCCAGCAACTGCCAACAGCAGATTTAAGCGTTTTAGGCAGATCAGCGAGCATTTGATGCTATCAAATGTCACCGTAGTGATTAGCACTGCTGAAAAAGGTAGAGAAGAGCAGGCTACACTGCTGTGGTTTGAGTTATTAATTTTCCACCTTTGTCTAATAGTGCAGGAATGAGGGGGAACGTTTGAGGAAGTAGTGGGCACATTAACATTGGTGCTGGTGGTAATATGGTGGGGATGTGTGCAACAACAATAGACTGCCTGGCAGTTTGCACAATGAACACCTCTGCTGGCCAGTGGGCAACTCATAGATGCTTGGCCTTCACAGCCTGCGGAGACTGTAAGTTCAAAAAACTCCGTCGTTCACTGCCACACACACAGGCAGTGTCCTCTTCGCTGACTGTGGAGGCGATAATAGCGATGGTGTGTGTGCGTGTGTTGATGGCGTAAGGCACACACACACACAGACACAAGCATCATTCTCTGTTCTGAGCAGAGTACAATCAACTCCAGTCAAGTTCATCATCGACTGAAGATGCTGCACTTGCTGAAGTGACTGACGCAAGCACCCGCCACTCACTCAATTTGGTGGACAACAAACATTTACATCACCAGCGACTCGTGTTAGCACTCCTCGCTGGTGCTCAGACTACTTTTTGAGTCTGGTGGTGTTTGAGCATCCACAGCGGCTACTGCTGTTACAGTTAGACAGAGCACTGACAATTGCAACACTGGTGCCGTCATCGCATCATCGCCGCTCGCCGTCCACCAACGCGCGCACTCTTTTACCGCCCTGATGGCAAGCACATGTCTTCTTCCTCTTCCTCACTCCTCACATTTTACTCTGCTTCTGGCTTTCCCTGGGCAGCTGATGATGATCGGTCGTTTAACTGTTCGAAGTATATGTGCAGCTTCAGATGGCCACAGATGGACTGCTGTGCCAAGTGCACACACAAACACACATGGACAAGTGGAAAACTGAAACACATAAACACAGGCAGACACCATGGCCATCACACATTTGCTACTGAGTTGTGGAAGGGGAGCACACGAGTTTGCACACAAGTCAGCAAACAATGCCCACTGCTGCAACAGTGCGATGTTCAACATTGCCACTGATCAGTGAACGCTTTCGCAGATCGTGAGTCAAGTCGCAAGTGTGTGAGTGCCGCTAAAAGTGAGTGTTGGAGGAAAAACAACGGCGTAACGGCACACAATGTCTATTGAGGACCATTGGCCAATGGCCTGGACGTCTTGCTCGATTGAGCCATCATCACGTGTAATGCAATCGGCAGCTAAATTGATTGGCGCCAGCACATACAGCATCGCAGTGGCACTAACGATGATTTGATCGGAAAGAAACTGATCAAAAGTTGGACAAAAACAAAGTGAAAAAGGATGAAATCAAAGTACCTCACTCTTTCTCGTTCAGTTACGATGTCAGTGGTAACTAACTGACTAACTGTCTAGCGATATTGTCAGCATCAGCTATCAGTGATAACATTGCCGTGTCTGTGTCACAAAAAACCAAGCCACAACAGCAAAGTGAGGTGATTGAGCGATATGATAGTGGCAGAAAAGGCACAGGACTGGAAGGCTCGTGCGTGAAGTCTGACAAAACATGAACTGAAGAAACCTTTCTATCTACACTCACAGAAAACTAAAATAGTAATCAAAAGTGAGCTTACCTTGTCGAGGGGTATCACAATGAAACTGCCACCTCCACAGCTTTCCGTTACGATGGCCAAAAACTGTAAAGAGAGACAAAAAGTGAGGGTGTCAGTTTGGTGTCAGTTACGAGCTATCAACTGCAATGAACTCCAGCAATAGACCACTGAAGCAATTGCCTCAAAGACTGCTGACTCACTTTTGGGTTGACGGCGCAAAAGTTACTGTCATGTGCATTCTTGGTGATGTTGATGTTGTCGTAACACTGGTCTTTCCGAGCCGCAGAGCCATACACGTGTCGGTACTTGCTGGTGCGAACACCTTTGAACAATGCCTGTGCGGGGAAGAAAGAGGAAAAAGCGTGAAATAAACAAATAGCTTGTGTGTTTTGCTGTAACTAATTTTGCTGCTTCATTAGTGCCACTGCATCCTCAGCATTGTTTGCCCATTACAAAGCAACAAATGGACATGGAAATGCCTCATTTACTAATAAGCAGCGCTGCCCACACGTTTAAATACTCAGTGTTTAGTTTTTAGAGCTGTTTTGTATTACCTTGGTATGATAGGACATGGTGAACCGCACAACCACAGTTTAGCAGTCAATAAATCACTTGGAAGTTTTTGTGGTAGCAGTCGTGAAAAAAGCAGGGGCAAATGACGAGAATTCACTATTGCACTAGGTTTGTGTGGCACAAGTAGTTCAGTGGTGCACTGCGGTATAGTAAATGAACACTAAATAGCAGCGGAGAGAATATATCACAAATGACCAACTATTTAGTGGTCAGAAAAAGGCAGAATGACACACAAACACACAAAGGGGTACACAAGAGGAAAGTGACTACAACTGACTTCGGCACTCTTGCGCTGACTGACGACTCTGGCAATCACTTTGGCGGAGGAACTAGAGAAGTGGCAACTACGCGATCCCAGATCAGCTGACGTCAGGCTTATCACTCTGTTTCCATAGAAGTCAGTGTCTGTATGAGTGAGAGAGTGCAAGTGCTAGGACGAGAGTGAAACACGGCTTGTTTGTCGCCGCAGAATGAAAGTGTCCTGTGGAATGGAGATGTAGAAGTGTGCTCGCTTTATGGAGAGCACATGGAGACACTTAATGTGTCGGCGACAGCAGCAACAGCAGCAGAAGCAGAAGGCGCAGGTTGCCCGGCACACAAAAGCAAATGTCGTTTTGATGTGCTTTATGTTTGTCAGTGCTGCTGCTGCTGGCGGTGCAAGTGCTGAACAAACATCGTCCAGAAGGAGAAGAAGGGGACACTGAGATGAAGTGAGTCAGAGAGAGCACAAAAAATAATAATCATCGGTGTGCAAGCCTTGATGATGGCAGTGGCGAGTGCAATTCTACCTGCTGAAGCAAGAAACAACAGAGAGGTCGCAACAGAAAGACAGCAGTCCAGCTGTGTTTTTGTGTGAGTGTCTCTGAGTGTGGAGCTGACTGAATGAAAACGACAACTTTATCTGCGGCGTCGACTGCAAAAACAGCAGCAGCAGCGGCGGCAGCAGTTCAGCTCGACTGCAAACTGGTCTGTCCGCAAGACATCGCCGCAATCAAAGCTCTGGCACTGACACACACTGGCTTTGGAGGTGCATTGAAGCGCACACGGTTATGATCGCACGGAAAGGCATCGACGACTGCCAGGGAAAAAGAGAAGAAAAAGAAGGGAAGACAAGTCCGAAGCAGTGCAGGAACACATACAGACACTAGCACACAATTGCCACACAGGAGTGGTCTCAGGCGTGGTGTGTTCTTTTGCGCCCTCTTCTGCACCGGCAGCGGCGGCACTCTATCTATCAGCCTCTATCGGATATGGAGTTGCTACATTTATGGTCTCCGGCTCAGTTGCAGTCAGAGAGCAGTGTGTGTGTGTGTTGAACGAATGCATCGTCGGCACTGACTCTGGCAATATATATTTTCGGTATATCGCCCCGGTGACAGACGATACGTGCCACCACAACTGCTGTAGCAGCATCAGCATCAGCAAGAGCACACATGGCCTCTCACGCGACCTACACTTCACTATCTCTGCTAGCTGGATCTGTGAACAACTCGCTAACTTGCTAATTGGCATCAACAAACTGGTAGTAGATTGACATGGCTGTTTCTTTGGTATCTTTTGCTCGATTCACAAAAACCAGTCAAAATCCAGTCAAGTGAAGGTCAGCTGGCGCCAGTGACCATATGATTGCCTTGCTGAGCAAGTTGGCAGTTCGACTGCAGTACCAGTTAAAAGAGGTGAAAGAAATAAGCGGACTTTTCACAACAGCCTTAGTACATTGTCACCCGTTTGTTTGTGTGTGTATGTGTCGGATTATCGCAGCATCTCAATCACCAACATAAAGCTCCAATAAGAGGCATTGAGGCAATCAATCGATAAGTGCCGAAAGAGGCAGGAGATTCAATGAGGGAAAGCGGTGCTTGACGGGGACAAATTCACGCAGTGTCACAGTGCGTCAGTAAATATTAAGTGTAAAATGAGCATACCTTATCGCCGTCGGCGGCGTCTTCATTCAAATCGAACATGGCTGGGTTTCAAGAGGGAAACTGCGCTCTTTGGCTGTCTTTTTCTGGTGCGCAATTGGCGGACTTGTTTGTACTTGTGCGACGCCGGTGGTCGTCAGCAGACAGAGTCGAAGTCAATTAGATATCAATATTTGCTGGCTTACTTCTTCTCCTTAACCAAGGCTAAGTGCAGTTTGCTATACCAGCCACTTGCTGAGAGGCGGCGGCGGTGGAGGTTTCGACGGAAACACGCAAAGTGCAACGATGCTGTGTGTTGATGTATTCAAGTGAAGAGTCTCAGTCGCGAGGCAAATGAGATCAGTTGAGACGATGGTAAAAGCAATTTATAGCAAAAAGAAGAAGAAGAAGGAGCGGGGGAAGAAGATGGTTCGAGCAAGCACGAACAACCAGAAGTGGCAGTCTGTGTTGTAGCTTTGTTGTTTTCACTGGTGCGGCAAAACGACCAGTGTGTACACGACTTTTTGTGGGACTGTACTGCTACAGCTGCAACTGTCGTACTGCGGCAATCTTTGAATTCAGAGCAGGCAGCAAAGTCGGTGGTTTCTTATCAACGGCCACAGCAGTGGTAGTAGTTAAAGCTGAAAGCGAAAGGCCAATGAGCAGGGAAGGAGTATGAAAGTAGGAGGCGGTGATGGTGCTGGTGCTGGAGAAGACTAGAGAAGTTGGAGGGAAGTGCACAGACTGCTGCTACCACTGGTGAGGCACACAATTAAGCAGTGAAGAGAGAATTCGGTTATATTTGGCAATGTTTGGGTGTGCGTGTCTGCTGATGGTGTTTGCCCACCATGCGGCGATCCCCGATCTGACTGACTGGATGGCTGGCTGAATGAGAATGCATCAGCACATTCTGTGGTTGTCAGTGCACCCGGCAGACAGACAGCTGACTGCGCACCAGAGAGGACTGAAGATCGGAGCGCGCTTTTGCGCTCTCTGCGTCTGAGTTCAGTTGGATCAGAGCGCGCGCGCGTTCTAAGAACGACTACGACTGCGATGACTACTAATCACACTCACAAGTCAGTGTTCAGTGAGCTCAAGGAGGCTTGAGGCAATGGACGAGGTGCAAACTAACTGCTGCAACGCACACACACACATTTGCTTTTTACACCTACTTCTAATGTTGCAGCGTACTTCACGGCCACCAGAAGGATCGTCGACGGCAGTGGCGAGTGGCGGACGCAATCACCGAATCAGTGATGAAGGGTTGGGACTACTACTGCTGCTGCTGCCGTTGAGGATGATGATGGCAGTGGTGGTGGTAACAGTGTGGACGGCGATGATGATGGGCCGTTGACGTCGCATTGTCGCCTGTGCATCTGCTGATATTGCCTCTGCTGTTTTCAGCAGTCACGCTGAAGTAGTCTGCATTGCATAACGACCCTAATATCATTCCTGCACCAATAAACACAACAAATTCGTCTGTAGTGCTCGCACTGGCACTGGTGCCCCCAGCAGACAGACTGCTAGGATAGTAGTTTATGTGCCAGTGCGAGTGCGCCCAGTGCCACTTTGACTGCTGCTGCCTTCCTTTGATGACAATTAATGCGGCAGTATATAGAGCAATCAGACGAAGAGGGAAACGGTGTTATGTCTGCCACTGCTGTTGCCGCTGCTGATCTGCTGGCTATTTAGTTAGGGATTACCAACACCAACACTGCCACCGTCGACCGCTGCGGTCACAGCTGGCGCATCGATGACTCATCGGCACCGGAAAATAGACCGGGGACTAAGCGGGAAATGAATCAGCTCTCAACGTGAAGCTTTTTTATTTAATATTTACAAAGAATGTGCAGGCACTAGGGCGGTAAAATGAAATAGAAAGCAAGTGTACAAGTTTAGAGCATGCAGAAATCTGAACACCGAGTGTGACCAGAGTGGTCAGTGAAATAAATTAATTAAGAGTTTAAAAAATTGGTTCAGTAATAAAAGTAATAAAACCGGGCAAATAATAAATTAGGTAAAAAGCGTGAAGATAAACTTTTAAAAAGCAACAATTGAGGCACGTAAAAATATCACTCGTAAAAGAAGAAGAAGCTTTCGTCGAGATTCACACAAAAAGGTCAAGACAGGATGCGCAAAAAGTTGATCACTGGTTGCATGACGGTAGGTGGTTGTGGTGGTGGGCTGTTGTGGTGATACATCACATGGCTACTTTCGGCTCGCAGTAATAACGACCTGCACAAAAACAGAGGATTAGCACTTTAAGGCTTCTAAAACAAAACACGCAGACATTACCGGAAGAGAACTGCCGCTTCACCATAGACAGACGATATCCAGAGCCAAGCAACTCAAACTCAAGCCCTGAGAGGACGTTATCTGTCGAGGTGAACTGGACGTATGTCGATGATGGACACGTCGGACCGCTGATTAGGTCAAACTTGGCTTTAATCGAGCCCAGTGCAGAGTCAGCCTGCGAGGATGTTCCAAGCTCATTAAACTTCCACATTGCTTGCTTAGTTAACGAGTCCCTACAGTGCAAACAACAGCATGATGACATTCAAATTCAACACAAACTTTAAACAACTATACCATTTTCCCTCCGGCTGTGAGGTCATTGAGGAAACATTCCCGTCCACATTAGCAGTGAACTGCACATTCTTCAGTGACTGTACATTGCAGTGCGGGAACGCTGAGGCATTGAATTTGAAGTCAATCTTCAGATTGGTCGTCGTTTCCTCACACTTCCAGTAGCTGACCATCTGCAGTGGCGCATTCTTTGCCCCAGGCTCTGTTTTTAGTTGATATTTAACCATGTCCAAGTTGTAGTACCGAGCATTAGGTGACTGTTCAGACAGACGTCGCAGTGAAGCCTTCAAGTTGGCCATGTTCATTTCATATGTCACATAGTCCTCATTTGTGTCGATTCTTTCAATGAAAAAAAATACGTGATTAGGTTATACCCGAAATAAAAATACTAAACAACTTACTGCGTAACCAGCTCTTTAGATAAGATGATCCTGTCAAGGCGGTTTGTGTTCTTGAGCCGAAAAGATAACTGTTGGACGTATGGGTTATTTGAAAACAGCTAGAAAAATCGAGGTTAGCAAAGAAAAGAATCTGGTCATCAGATTAAGCCAACCTGAATGATGCCCGATGAGAAAGCTATTTTGATGCAACCAATAACGTTAATCTTACACAGATTCTCATCCGTCCCCTTGAAGCAGGCGCCAATTGACTCCTGAAAGGCAATGGCAATGGGCAGAGTGTCTGACATGCCAATGGTGAGGGGCGATGGATCACGAGAGGACAACGAGATTGGCGTCATGTGAAAGTCACTGGAGAGCGAGCTGATGCTCTCCGCGCGAGACATCATTCCATTGGATGAGGTACTGGAGGCGAATGATTTTGATAGTGAAGGCTTGTACACTGAAAAGGGCGTCGTTCCCATGATAGAGGTAGATGAGAGACTTTTGGCTAGGGATGAACTGGACAGATTGTTGAATGAGTTGGTGAATGCAGAGTCATGGTTTATTGACTTGGGCGGAAGTGGGAGGATGTTTGTCGGTTCACTAGTCAGAGGCAATGGCGGCGGTTTGGATTCATCAGCAACTTGCTCAACTATGGTGGTGGCGGTGGTGATTGATGTCGTGTTGGAAGTGGTCGATGCTGAGGAAGGGCTGAGGAGCAGATCACTGAAGGCTGCGTATCGGTCAGCGACAGCAGGCACAGCGGTGCCTAACTGAGGTTGTTGACTGGCAGACTGGAGGCCTTTTCCTGCCAACTCAGTTGCTGCTGAAGAGTCTTTTCGCCTCAGGTGTGAAAGGGGGTCATAGGAGCTGGCAAATGAGGAGGCGCCCGTAGTGCTGTTACCGCCAACGCCAGGCCTGGGCACTGGTCCATTGCTCGGTGGTGGTTGTGAGTGGAATATGTCAAACAGATCGTTCTCGTTTGGCTTGCCGAAAGCACTCTGACTTGCCGACACTGAACGCTTGATGGCTCCGTCATTGAGAATGGGGGATGGGTTTGCAGACAAATTAGCACGCCGACTCTGCAATATTTTAAATAAGTGTTAGAAAATGTTAAAAGTTTCCTTGTGAAATCAAAGCACTTACCAAAGTGTTACTAGGAGGTGCCAGTGTTAGGGCGCCCGCACTGGCAATCAACTGGTCAACACTTGCAGAGATCTGGGCACCATTCTTCAGTGGGTTTATCTTTACGAAAATCTTCTTCTCCTTTTCATCTTCCGACTCTGACTCGGAATCGGAACTCGAGTAGAAGCGCTCGTCATCTTTCTGTGCTTGGACTGGTCTCACTGTATATCCCTCAGCGTCAATCATGTAGTCATTGTTGTTGTTGTTGTTGATTGCATTGCTGTTGTTGTTGTTGGTTCCATTTCCAAACTGGTCTTGCAAGTCCATCTTTGACCCCGAGATTGAGCCGTTATTCGAGTCGTCGTCTTCCGAGTCTTTCTTGCTGTTTCTGTTTCTCCTACTCTCCTTGGTCTTTTTGCTTCTCAGGAACCCTAGACAAAAGAAAGTTTTAGTGTACTGTGCATGAGCAAATTAGATAGGAGGTGCAAATAACAAAAAATAGTTAAGTAAGCAAAACCAACTGAAATTAGGTGCGGGGAAACAAAAGAATCTAGACATGCTAAGATTAATGTATGCGTGAGCGTGGTAAACGAAAATGTGTGCAAAATGTAAAGTACTGCAGCAAACAACAAGCAACACTACAAAATGAGGTGATAGCAATGGGTAAATGAAGCAAACTAAAAACTACAAAATAAAAATAAAGTAATGAAAAAATGTGGAGTGAATGGAAATGTCAAAGGAAACCTAATTACATTTGGCCGACCTAACGCGTGTGCTATCCACACGAACGTCAGGAAAGCTTTGGTGGTGATCTTTCTGCGCATCATTAGCAGCAGCGACACTGCTCATCAAATTGCCCTCGTCACAATTGAACGTGCTGCTCGATTGATGATGAGGAGCAGTACTGTCAGCAACGGCGGCGGTAGTGCCAGCACCAGCACCGGCAGTCACTGCACCAGTAAACTGACTATAGCTTGAATAGGAACACTCGGCAGTATCGTTCCTCGAATGACTAGTATCACCACCACCACCACCACCACCACCACCATCATCATCATCATCATCAACATCATCGTCAACATAAAACTGCTCCCTGGTGCTTCCTGCTCAATAGAGAAAAAACAATGGTCAATGGTCACTTCGGAGGAAAAAGAGAAGAAGACGGCAGTTAGATTACGGAGGCAGGGCTTGCTGTGAAGTCCAGGTCTCCGAATCAAACCGCAGCAGAAGGAAGCAGATGGCTGGCAATATTACCAAATGTGGTCACCCTGTGGTCAATGGAAACCGATTTACAGGTAGAGAGAGATGAGAAGACTGTGGAAGCAGTACAAGCAGGGACATGGGAAATGATAGCATTAGCCTGAGCGGTATAAGACGGAGGACCGCGGCGGTGGGTGAACGCTCGGTGGTTAGCACCACTACCACTACCACCTGTCCACGCTGACGAGCCCCCAGCGGAGGAGGAAGAGGAGGGCGTGTTAGAGGAAGTGAACAGATCCATTAGAGACAAGGCATAACGCGACGAGTAGGCACTGCGCTTTTGTTTCAGCGTGTTTGGTTTGCTCAATTCATAAGCATTGGTCGAGTGTTTGGCGGCGGCGTGCCGGTGAGCGTGCCGGTGTAACAAGGTCGAATTGAAAGTTGCTTTACCTTCCTTCCGCAGAGTGCTACTGCTAGTGCTGCTACTGGTGCTGGGTAGGCCGGCACCAAAGGCCAGCGAGGAGGAGGAGGAGGTGGAGGCTAGGTGGTGCACTCCCAGACCCACCCCTCCACTCGAGTCCATGCTGGGGATGGCAAAGTCGTGGGCGCCAGGCTGAGGTGTCATCAGTTGGTCGAAGTTGAAGAGATCAACCGCCGATGTGTAGCCGGAGGAGTTGGCTGGCTTGCTGGAGAGCGAGCTCGTCGAAACGCTGAGCTGAGGCATGTTGTTCAGTTGCTGAAAGTTGCTCGGGTTCGCTTCTTCAAATTGAATGTCCGCTGAAAGCAGTTGGGATGTTATAGAAATGTAAATTCAATCAACAACAAAAACTAGTATCACCGTACCTGGCTTGGCAGCGCCCACTCCTTTAGACTTGATGAACATTTCCAGTAGTCGATCGGAGGTCATTTCCTTGCAGTTGTTCTGAAACTCCTTGTGAACTTGACCGATTAACGTGTGACCGCTTTCCAAAATTTGAAAGTAACTGGCCAGGTACTCCTTCATCTGTCGGAGGTGATCCTCCTCCAACTTTTGAAAGTTCTGTGCAGTAAAAATTGTGAGTTTTTGAAAATTATTTGTTAAGTGCTAAACTCTACCTTGCAGGAGATGCGAAACTTTTTCTCGTAATCATCTTTGTTTTTTCTATATTTTTCAATGAGAGTTTTGTATTCGCCACCTAAAAAAGTATCGATTAAGATATTTAAAAAGTCTCATCTTTCCACTACTCACAAGCTTTATTGACTCGAATTTCTGCTTTTTCAATGTCCTTTTGAGATGCATTTTCACGTTTTAGTCGCTCAACTTCTACCGTTTTTGCATAGTAAAACTCTTTTGCCTGTAGAAAAAGCATTTATTAAACTTCCATTCAGCAAAGGTCAAAGTTGTTTACTTTGTTCAAAGCGGCAATTGTTTCTTTTAGCTCATTGATCGCTTCAATTGTTGGATTTTCCTCCGTTTTGATCTGCTTTTGTTTTTTGTGGTGATCTTCGCAGTACTTTGTGACCTCTTTTATTAGCTGGTTAAGCCGTTGAAGTGTTTGCATATGTAGTGATGATAGCTTTTCAGTTGATGATTTAAGTATCGTCCACAATGGCTGAAATGTGCTGTGTAACGTAAAAATGCGGAAATTAGTTGGCGGTTGTTTGAATTACTGAATTACTACTACGTACCCAAATTGTGCATTGCTTGTTTTTCGAGAAAGCTTTATCAGAAGATTAAAGTTGTATTCTTCAATACCCGTTCTGTAGATCACATGATGGCAAAATTAGCATCAGAGAAACACTAGGGTGTTACTGCATTGCACTGTACAAGTGCAAGGTGCAATGTTTACACTGGCTCTAGAGCGAGCACTCACCTTATTCGAAGAAAATCGGCAAGCTCTTTAGCCGACGTGGAACCGCATTTTAGATTCTGATAGAGAATATCAAATCCATTTTGCTTGTCGCCCTGAAATAAGGTGTGATGAAAGTCAGTTAAGCAAGCACTTAATTAATTGGTAAACAAACCCAAAAGTGCTCTTGAAAATCCACCGTCATTTTGGTGCCGTGCAGCAATTGTGACCGTCAGTTTGAGGTTAAAAGTTGAAGACTGACACTATCAGCTGCGTCGATAAAAGCTGCAATGTCGCTGATGATAAGGGATTGAGCCGAGGAGAGCACTATGGAAAGTTGCAGAGTGACAACAACAACAACATCAGTGCACCAGCTGGTGTAGAGACTCAGTTTAGCAGCAGCAGCTTCAAATTCTAAGTTGGCGAAGGCCACGACAACAGTTGAATGCGGCGTTGAGTGGGGGCATTACCAGGACAATTGAATGGTGATGATGGCGAGGAGGAGGAGAAGGGCGGCGATAGGAAACTGGTAGAGCTGGGACGAGAGATTAATGGTCCACTTGATTAATGCATACACACACAGAGTGGTGCAAATGCAAACACACTGGTGCCACTTTGGGTGCCACTGGCAATCGGCTGCTGTCAGTGCATGGGCAAATGATCGCCGATGAAGTTGCTGCCTCTGCTGCTGGTGCACGGCCCAGTGCCGGCTATCTGCCTGACGCCCACCTCGTCTTTGACATCTCAGAAGTTCCTCGTGGCTGTGTTTGCTGAAGAAGCAGTACAGGCGCACTCAGGTAGATTTCAAGTAGCGGATTCCGGCGGCGGTGGTGGTGGTGGTCACTCGTCCTATGCACTTCAGCTGTTTTGTGCTGTTGTCAATGTGTGCCTGTCTCTCAGTGTGTGTTTCAGTGTTTCTGTGCTCGGTGCTGCAGTGCAGTGCGGCGCTGCCATCGCCGTTACCTTTTTTCTGCCTTTCTTCTTTCTTTTCGCAATGCACACACATTCTCCCCAACTAATGGGGTCGATGATTGGCTCGAGAGCTCCTTAACTTTGCCAGCGTCTCGGTTCGTTTAGTCGCCTAACAGTCGGAGACGGCGATAAGTGGCAATGGCAGTGGTTGGTGATTCATCAGCAGAGCTAACGGGTTTATCACAAGAGAGCAAACTGGTGATGGCGCAATAAATTAGTAATTTGCCTACAAAATCTTGAGGACACTCAACCTAAAGCACCTGAAATAAGGCTGCAACCAAAATTCGAGCGGATTTTTTTTAAGCAAACTGGCTACTTTATCCAGATATGCGTGTTGACTGATTGGAATTGCTAATTACTTCTGCGCCAGTCAGGTTAATGCTGATAAAACTCGGACTACCTAAAAAAGCGCGCGACGATGCGGGCACTTTGGTACAGAAACAAATTAATTTTGCTATAAATAGAACCGTTCCATGGGCAGCGACGGCAGCAATTCAGACTGGACTGGCCAGCATTGTCGTTTGAGCTGGCGAGTCTGCACATCATTTGTTCCTGATCAATTTCTGCTTAAACCATGGCCTCCCTAGCGACTCAACTGATCACCGTGTCCATCATTGCCCTGCAGCGACAGTTGACGCACAACAATGCGGCGAATCGTGAGCAGTGGAACACCAACTACGACTACATTGTCGTCGGTGCCGGAAGTGCCGGTGCCATTGTCGCCGCACGACTGACGGAAGACCCGAACATCAGTGTTCTGTTGCTGGAGGCGGGTGGACCGGCCACGGTGATCTCCGATATGCCTGCAGAGGCCTGGAATGGAATGACCGGCGAGAACGACTGGGGCTACCTGACAGTGCCGCAGAGGAATGCGGGTAGGCATTGAAAGATTAATGATAAACTCTTTTGCAATTTGCATTATGTTATCAGTGCTCTAAAATGCTAATCACCCTCACCAGGCTGGGCCTACATCAACAACAGGATCGTCTACCCGCGTGGCAAGGTGATGGGCGGCTCGTCGACGACCAACTACGCCATCTACAACCGCGGCAACCGCCTCGATTTTGACAACTGGGCCAACTACTACGGCCTGACGGAGTGGTCCTACCAGAACGTGCTGCCGTACTTTCTGCGCAGTGAACACAACTACAATGACAAATACGTGCGAAACAGTCCGCAGACGCACTCCACCACAGGGCCGATGGCCATCTCCAGTCCGCCCCATCCTGATCCCATTCTGCTGCACTACATGGACGCCTGGAACAACGCCGGCGTGCCCTACACTGACTTTAACGGGCCTAATCAGCCGGGAACTAGTGAGTTTTTAGATAACTTTTTGGTTTCTAATCTATTTTTTGCAGCTCTCATCCAACAGGCCATCTCCCCAAACAACTGGACACGATCCTCCACCACAAACGCCTTCATTGAGCCGATCATTACCAGTCGGGCCAATAGCCTGCACGTAGTCACACGGGCTCACGTCACCCGATTGCTGTTCAACAACAACACCGCCAACGGTCTACAGGCGGCGGGAGTGGAGTTTGTGCGTCGAGGACAGACGTACAGCGTGTACGCCAGACGAGAGGTGATCCTCTCCGCAGGTAAAAAAAATATGAACTAGTTTACTTTCTGCTATTCAAAGTTTTGCGTTTTATCAGGTGCCACCAACACTCCACAGATCCTCATTCTCTCTGGCATTGGACCGAGAAGCCACCTGCAGGATCTGGGTATTCCCGTTCAAGTGGATCTGCCCGTTGGTGAGAACCTGCAGGACCACATTCTCCTGCCGACTGACTACCTGGTAAACAATGCCAGTGACATTCAGTACTCGCGCAACATTGACGGCATCCTCACCGTGCAAAACCTCTACAACTACTACGTCAACAATGAGGGGCCGATCATTCAGCTGCCAGTGGTGCTCACCTACCACTCCACACGCGGCAATGACAACCCCGCCTGGCCGGACAGTGTCATGGCCACGCTGACCGACCAGATCGGCCCTGAGGTGCTCGCCCTCATTCCCGGCATGAACAACCAGCCGCAGTGGACCGAGTACTACACTCCTCTGCTCAATGACCAGCGCCACTTTTACGTCTACTACGCAATTTACCGCCCTCGCAGCCGGGGCACCGTCCGTCTGCAGTCTCGAAATCCCTTTGACGCGCCGCTGATTGACCCGGCCTACTTCACTGACCCGTACGATCTGGCGGTGGCGGTGGACGTGCTCTCCGCAGGCATGTCCATGGCTGAGGGCGACTACTTTCGACGCTATGGCCGCATCTACGATCGCCCACTGCCTGGCTGTGCGCCGTGCACTGACGGCCGACCTTACTACCAGTGCTACACCTACCTCGCCTGTGTCGCCAGGGTAAGCTGAGCTGATGAAGTGACCTTGTTGATTGACCTTCCTTGTTTTGCCCTGCCCTTGTACCAGACGATCACCACCACCAGCTACCACCCGACGTGCACGTGTCGCATGGGCAACAGCACCGACCTGCAGAATGGCCGAGCGGTGGTGGACAGCCACCTGCGAGTGCGAGGCGTGGCCAACCTGCGGGTAATCGATGCCTCCATTATGCCGAAAATCAACAATGCCAATACCAACGCGGCGGTGATGATGATCGGGGAGTACGGTGCGAGTATTGTCAGAAATGATCGAGGCAGGCAGTGATGACGAACAGTGGTGGTGAAAAACAATGTGCTGCTGGTGGTGCGCTACCAACAGCACTGCAATTTGCTTTTGCTAGTTTTTTGTACAAACAAATGACAATAATAAAAGGGGAAAGTGTTTGCCTAGGTGGATGAATCGATGGATGAATGAGAGAATGAGAATAGCAATTAGCCGCGACTGCAGCTAATCACAGACACTGAGTTGATATCTCTCTTTCTCTCTCAGTGTCCGCTGGTCGGACGTCTGCATTGAGCGGAAGAGGGGCAGCTGCTCAAACAAGATGATGTACATTGGTGTCTCTGGCTGCTGTCGCTACGATCACCAGCCATGATCAGGCCGTATATATTGCCCTGATGCGCCGTTGTTTCGAGTTTTCCCCTTTTAGTCATCGTTGTCATCGAGATGTTCAGAAGATGGCCGTTGCCGAACGAATGCGCTTTTTTCCACTGATGGCCGCGGTCCTGCTCGGTCTTCTGCTGGGCACCACCAATCAGCAGCTATCCTCACTTCTTGGTTACCAGGGCAGCAGTGGCGTGAGAGAGGCACTGCTCGCAGTGAATGCCTTCTGTGGTATGTCATTGTGAACTGTTTTTTCCATTTTTATCAACTTGCTTGGACATACCCAAACTCTAAAACAGACAGCACCTGTTCGCCGGCGATGAACCAGGGCCTGCTGAACCAGTGCTTCCAGTCGGCCATCAACCAGAACGAGGTCATCGTGCAGATTCTGCGCCTGTGCACCATCAACACTCGCTACATCGTCTACTGTACGCAGAACACGCTGGTGCAGATGGAGAACTGCGTCCTGCAGTACGCCTCCAGCTACTTCTCGGTGGCCAACAGCTTCACCAAGAGCTGCTTCAGGGATGCCCTCTCCGTGGGCACGATAGACTGCCTGCGAATGCGATACCCACGACTGAACCGACTGCTGCCGCTGGGGCCACCTGGCTACGGCACCTCCTCGCTGAGTCCATCGCTGCTAGGCATCGGATAACAGGTGCCTAATGGTACAACAAACAAACACACACACGCACTATCACTCACACACCTAACTGATGTAAAGCACAATCTTGTGTACAGCTGTTGTTATCGGCACTGAGTCACGGCCACCTTGAGTCTACTTCTTTCCACATGTGTGTGTTGCCACAATAAAGCAATTGCAATTATCCTCGTTTACCTTCCTCCTTCTCCGTCTCTCTCAATTTTCCCAGACTCCACCATCAGACGAGTTCTTGAATATTGGCGGCACAACTTAGGCGTACGTCATTGCTTGACAATGCGCCTGCCCATGCGCAGAAGGGCTCTTCGGTGATTACAACTGCAATCTGCTGATGCTGTTGGCGTGTTTTCACCAGCAAAACTGTCAGCGCCAGGCCACAGCGACCAGCGATCACAACGACGACGACAACAGCCCAGTCAGCGACCAGATTACCAGATCGGCGCGCCGTTATCTGCCCTAGCTCCAGTGGTAGACAGCCACTCTGCTCACAGCTCGCCGAGGGCCAACGTTGCTGGAAGAAGCCAGCCAGCTAGCATCGCACTGACACTGAGCTCACTCAGTCAGTTGTGTTCTCTTGAGCAATCGCCGATTTCTTTCTCTCTCACTCACTTTACGTCACCTCTGAGTCATCCAGTGGTTGTTGCCGCTACTTTATTGATTGTTCACTGTTCTCTCTGTCGTACTCGCGCACAGTCTTCTCCGTCATTTTCTGTTTTCTGCCAAGTCCAACGATCACTTGTTTACCATCACTCCGCCAAGATGGAGTACTTAATTCTGATTCCCCTGAAGAAGGCCTACGACATCGACCTGGTCAAGTACCTCAAGGTCGCCATCACCACTCAATATTCAAATGTCGACGAAAAGACCAAGGAAAGTCTGGAGACGCTGAACCGAATGCGCAACAATGTCACCAACAAGACGATGGACACTCGTCAGGAGCACAGCTTGGAAACTCTTGAAAAGTATGTCTCATCTTTTGAATGTTTTTTGTGCAATGTTAACATTTACTTCCTTCAGGTACTACGACCAAATCTCCTGGCTGCACTCGAAGCTTCCACAAGCTGACGTTCCATTCAAATGGCGTGACTCATTTGAAAAGGGAGGCCTCTTCTCATCCGGATCACTCACCGTCTCAAATATTGGCTACGAAAAGGTGTCTGTGCTCTTTAACATTGGTGCTCTGATGAGCAACCTTGGCGCGTACCAGGGCAAAGAGGGTGCTTCAAACGATACGTCGCTGAAGAACGCCATCAAACATTTCCAAGGCGCGGCGGGCATCTTTCTGGCGCTAAAGCACACTTCTTGCTCTACTGCCGGCACCAATGAGCTGACTTTTGACCTGCAGACCGACGTACTTACTCTGCTCCAGTACATCATGCTTGCTCAGGCACAGGAGGCATTTTTCTACAAAGCCAGCAACGACAAAATGAAGGAAATGTCAATTGCTCGAATTGCCGCCCAGTGTGAAGAGTTTTACGCCGAAGTGCACAAGCAAATTTTGAACATCAACACCACCAACAAAACAAACATCCCAGAGTGGGTCGATGTGTTTGTGTTGAAGCAGCATGCCTACCAGGGCGTCGCCGAGTACTACCAGGCGCTGGTGGCTCAGCAGAAGAAGGAGTTTGGCGAGCAAATTTGCCGATTGACAAAGGCGATAGAGTATCTGAAGGCTGCCGAGGGAAAGGTGGCAATTCCGCTCACTACCAAGTTCAAAGAGATTATCAACAAGGCCACACAATCACTGGAAGAGGTGAAACGCGATAATGACTTCATCTACCACGTCAAAATCCCGGAACACAAAACTTTGCCAACTATCAACAAGGCCGTCCTGGCCAAGGCTACCGACCTGCCTGAGATGTTCTTTCCCGGAGAGCAGGATCTGTTCCAGAACTTGCTTCCCTTTGGCGTTCACCAGTCCATTCAGAAGCTCGACCAGCAGCGACAGGAGGTGGTCAACGGGGAAATTGCCACCCTGCGAGAGCAGACTCAAACTCTCAACGCCGTCCTTGCTTCTCTCAACCTTCCCGCCGCCATTGAAGATGTTAAGGGCGTCGAAGTGCCAAAGTCACTTAAAGAGAAGGCGCAGAGCATTCAGGAGAAGGGAGGCATTGATGAGCTGGAGAGACTAATCAACGAGCTGCCCGACCTGCTTACACGAAACAGAGAAATTCTCGACGAAATTGAACGTTCCCTCCAGCAGGAGGAGGAGAGCGACAATAAGCTGAAGCAGCAGTTTGGTGAGAAGTGGAAGCGCACTCCATCAAAACAGCTGAGCAGTACCTGGACGGGCCACATTGCCAAGTACCGCAACATTCTGCAGAATGCTGTTCAGGCGGACAACAAAGTGAAGGAAAAGTACAACTCAAATGTGGAAAAGATGAAGCTACTCTCAAACTCCTCTGGTAGTGCTCTGGCTGACGCCATTCCCACTAATCAGAGTTCAGGTGCCAAAGTTGACGAGACGGCCATTGCCAAGCTGAAGCAGTTGATGGCTCAGGTGGACGCCCTCAAGAAGGATCGCGAAACACTCGAATCGAGCTTCAAGAACGTGGAGTTTGAGGAGATGAAGTCCAAGTTTATGAAGTCACTGTCCCTGCATACTGACGTGAACGAGGCCTCCCTTTCCACTGAAACCATTGGCGAGTACTTTGGCGAACTGCAGCGAAAATCGCGCGAAAGTCAGCAGAAACAGGAAAGCCTGGTCGAGGAGATCCGCTCTGCCAATGAGCAGTTTGTCGCCACCCGCGGAGGTGCAGGCAACAAGCGAGAGCAGTTTTTGAAGGAGCTCGCTTCCGCGTACGATGCCTTCATTGAGCTGCACTCTAACCTCAATGAGGGCACCAAATTCTACAATGACCTGACTCAGCTGCTGGTGAATCTGCAAGTCAAGATCGATGACTTTTGCTTTGCTCGAAAGGCCGAACGCGAGGAGCTGGTGAAGGACCTCACCAATGAGCCGGTCACCCGTCCCAACGACCCGGTGCCCACTGCGCCCAACTACCAGAAGGCTGAGGCGCCTCCGCGTCCTCCGCCGCCAGCCGCTGCGCCAGCACCGCCCAGCGTGCCGCCCACTTCTGCTGCGGCGCCGCACCCGCACATGGCGCCCGGATACCCGCAGCCGCCAATGGGTCAGCCGCAGTACTACCCTGCCTACCCGAACCAGGCGTACAACTACTACCCTCCGCCGCCGCTGCCGTCCGGCTTCAATCCCTACGTTGCTCCTCAAGGTAAGGGAGATGACAGTGCACTTTGGTGTCATTTCTTGTGTATTCTTATTCACTACTTTTCTCTCTTTCTCTCTTTTAGGCCCAATGAACCCGTACTATCCACCGCAGTACAACCCCTACCAGCAGGGACCTGGTTATTATCAGCAGCCGCCGCCTCAATAAGCGGACTGGAGTGGAGCTGTATTACTGTATAATCTGTTCAGCATTTTTATAAACGAAATGGAATCGTGTGATGGATGGGTGTGATCGTGATGCTATTTCGATGGAAGATGATGTGGTGCCTTTGGCCATTGGTTTATCCATATTTTTATTACAATAAATTAATATCAAAGTCATACAACTACTTTTGACATTATCAATAAAAATACAAGTGGTAATTGCATTACCTATTTTTAAAGTAACAAAAATAACATGACCGATTCTCTTAAGCCCGGTAACTACTGGTAATAACACAGTTTCGATTACGATGGCACTAGTCAATTGATGTTTTTAATTTTTTTTAAATTACATAATAGTGAGAAAGGGAGAAAACAAATGATTTGTACAAAAATGGAAGCCTAAGCGCACTGGTCGCGTTGCGCCTGACTTGCAGTCCTTCAAAGTCCTGGAAAAGTGGAAAACACAGTTGGTGAATGAACAAGTTGGCAAGGGAGTGAAAGAGAGAGCGCCAAAAGCAGTGTTCGTTGTACGATAGACAAGAGAAGTAATAGTAATAAATAGAGAGATGTTGAGGAATAAATAAGAGGAGGAGAGAGAGAGAGAGAGAGAGAGAGGAGAGAGAGAGAGAGAGAGAGAGAGAGAAGGAAAAGGAAATGAGAAAGACAACAGAGAAAAGAGAGAGCGAAACTGGACAGTTGAGCGAGGAGAAGTGTGTGGAAGGTTGACATTTTCGACACACCTCCCGTGTTACGTCTCCATGACGTTCTCGTAGAGTGAGGGCAAGTTGGTCTCATTGTACTTGGTCACCTTCTTCATCATGTTCACATTCGGGTTATCGGCTGGCTTCGTTTTTGTGTGCCACACCAGCACCTGAGATTCCAGAAAAAGAAAAATAGCGGTTAAGAATAGCCATTCGGTACAAAAAAAACTTGATGGAAATAAAAACAACATTACCTCGGTGCAGTTGTTCGCCTTCGGCTCCAGCTGCCAAATCTTGACGCCCAAGCTCTTGAGAAAGTAGTCCTCCTCGTAGCCGACCTTGTACGGCATGGTGGCCTTCTTCTGCTGCAGAAAGAACTGCAAATTGACGGCAAAGCCGGCCATGTCGACGGCGAACTTTCGCCGGCCGATAAAGGGGTCGTGGAAACCGATGATCTTGCCCGTCTTGCTGCTGACAATGGGCGTGGAGAGGCCCAGCGTGGGCAGCAGTCCGACAGGAAACATGGAGACGACCTTCGTGTCGCGCATCTCCTCAAAGACACGCGTGTCGTAGGCGTTGTCGTCGTCGGCAAAGTAGATGACGCCCTTCTGCTCAGTGCCCAGGTAGTTCTCGCGGAGCCACTCAAAGGCCTTCAGGCGATTCGACACGCCGCGTCCGCTGCGCTTGTCCATGTGCGTCGCCGGCCGAGGACCGAGCAGGTGCACGTAGGGCACGCCACTGCGCAGTAGAAGGTCTTCCACAGTTCTGGGGAAGAAGAAAAAGAGAAAAACAATTAGAATCACGATGAAAATGGTATGCAACCCTCAACGACATACTTGGAGGTGTTGTGCGCATCTTCAATGACTATCCAGAAGATGTCAGGCACTAGTCGGAGTGTCTGCGCCAGTCTCGTCATGTCGGGCATTTGCGTAGGTCTGGTGTAGGTTGGCGTAATGAGGAAGATGAGGACAGAGTCGTCGGTGTAGAGGGACCGGTTAGGCACAAAGGAGGAACGCACAGAGGCGAGGCTTCTCACTGGGGAAAGCTGACTGGCGGGTGCTGCTGGCGCCTCTTCGCGGCCACTAGTATCACAGTTGCAGGCACCACCGGAGGGACTATCTCCTCGGATGGCGCTGATCACGTTCAGGGGCGAGGCCGTCTGCTCTTCGGCGCCGTTCACTGCCGAGGAGCCAGGGGACGCTGATGAGGAGGATGAGGAAGATGATGATGACGAGGATAATGATCCGGAAGCTGCAGCCACTGCGGCGGGAACGGGCAACGCCTCTGGACTGGCCCCCTTCTCCACATCCGAGTACACGTACATGGCAGCTTCACCAGGAGTGCCTGTGATGGTGAGGAGGAAAAAACGAAAAGGAAAAGTTTAGTACAATGAATCATTTTATTTCTCTTAACAATGTAGGTAAATCAAGTAGGAGAGGGTGAGACTGTAAATTGATTTCCATGCAGTATCGCTGGTGGCCAAATGACATTTCAGACACTGTGTATTGTCTGTTGCAATTATTTGATGATAATTAAATACCAATGCCGACGCAAAACGTGACCGCAACAAGCCAATTCACTCTGAACATTCGTTGGCCACTGTTTAGCAAACGGTGATGAATCGAATAAATTCCCCACACGACAATTCGACGTCGAAAACCGCAACTCTTTAGCACCTGTGCGCGCATTTGGCAACTTTGTTCATCGTTTGTTTTCAATCATCCCTAGATTACCTTGCTTTTGAAAAATAGGAAGAGAAATTTTTGCAAAGATAAACACGCGTCCCAGACAAAGCATCAGCATGGCCAACTAACACACACAGACAAACTTTGCCATGGTGACAGTTGGCGGTGTTAACGGTGAGCAGTGATTAGCACAAAGCGCCTGGCAAGTGAATGCCTTTGCAAATGACCAAGTGACAAAGCGACGCGCCAGAGTAATAAAATGAGTCGTTGGCATACTGTTGCAATGAAGCACATACACACAAACTTGGCTGTCAGCTAATAACTTTACAGAGTGACCATTGGCTACTCTAACTGCAAGGATAAAGACTATTGAGTGGATCAGTATTGCGAGTAGAGCCTAGGTGTCTGAATTGAGTGCGCCAATGGGGATCATCAATTCGAATGGCGCCATCGACAGCATTTCACCACTGACATTGGTGTCTGCGTATGTGCAAATGTATTGTTTGCGTTTGGGTGCAATTAAACGTCGCCTAGAACTGCTGTAAGTGCACAGTGTACAGTTATGAGAAAGGCCAATTAATTACACAGCAAAAGACTCTCCTACAGAGTACACTGCAAGACTGCTGCTGCCAGTGCACTAGTGTGTCCGGGTGTTGGTTGATTGGCCAATTGAGCAGCAGCAACTCTCTTTATGACTCTCTTTGAGGCAATTGTCACCGGAGAACACGGATGGCGGTCATCACGGGCACCAACGGACTCCGATGGATGGACGTGTCTTCAGCACTGCGACACTGAGCCATTGGTCAGTGAGGGCCATCACCACTGTCACCATCACCACCACTATCACTGCCACTACGATCATCATCAAGAGGAGGGAGCACAATCAAGTGACTGCTCAAAGGCAAAATGATCATCATCGGCCAATGTTGCTGCTGTCCCCGCTGATCACCGGACGCACTGAATGGGCAGTGAGCAAGTGAACCGGCGACCGTGGAGTGGAGTGGCGTGGTGTCACTTTGACGCAGCACTTTTGAAGCAACCAGAGTTGACAATGTTTGCGAGCGAACATGAGCAAGTCATAAATCAGCCATGTGTCATTAATGTGGCATTATTCAATCGCCAATTAATTACGCCCGAAGTCATTACTGAGCAGCTCAGAAAGGAATAGGGAGAAGCTCTGCAGGAGCAGCAGCAGCGAAAGTCTGGCCAACGGAAATCGGCAACTTTGGACTGAGCTAAAAGAAATGAGCTAAAAGAGTGACGAGACAATGCACTGAACAACGATTAAGGCATTAATAAATATGATGAAGAGAGTGAGAGGCGAGTATATACTGCAAATGCAATTATTATTATTGGCAAAGGCTTTCTTGCCAGTCCGTAGGTAGATGACGGACTGATTGACGAACGCTGCCAGATGGGGCAGAGGCGCACGTCACCATCATCGTCGCTAACTAGTGCCGTCACTGTGAGCTGCTGCTCCTTCGGCTGCCAAAAAAGGTGCAATTGGACCGATCGCTTAAGCTAGTGACTTGCAAGTGCTGGTGCCAGTGCTGATGGTGTAAGCAAGACGGCTAAGAGCGGCAACATCAGCCCAAATTGAAAAGCGCTTAATCCTCAAGCTGCCGGTGTATGTAATGTGTGTGTGTGTGTGTGTGTGTGTGAAAGAGCGGCAGATAAAAAGAAGTAAAATGCAGCAAAACGGTGTGGCCGCACTGTGTTTCCGTCTTCGTTTCCCCCACTTTTTTTCACCCGGCAGACACAGGCGGCAAACGGCACATCTAAATTGACTCGCATTTTTAATGGCTCCCAAATCTGCTGTCGCCAGTGATGTGCTGCCGAAGTTAGCACACATACATAGTGAAGCGTGCAGTGTCCCAGCACAATCCACATGCACCGGCGGCAAAAAAACTTTCGGTTTCTCCACCAGCGGCAATTAGTACCGTGTTACGCATCATTGACGATGGCGGCGGCGGTGATGACCACCACTCACCGAAGTGGAATCACACTTTCGTTCAAATGGACGGCAGTGGCACGAGGCAAAACGGCAATTTGTCTCTGTCTGTCTGTCTGTCGCTCTGCTGTTCATCATCATCTCGGGCTGTGGGAATCTACTACACAGCCATCATCGAAATCAAGATCACAATCAGAGCAGTAGTTTTGTGTGTGTTTGCAGCGAGTGAGGACGCTTAGGCAAACAATGCTCTGATGATGTGGCTTTTTGCACCCGCAATCGACACGTAATCAGACAAGTAAAGACGAAAAGCACGAAATCGATAATGATTCACATGGAGTGTGTTTAGCGCACTGTGTGCTGCTGTAGTAAGCCCTGTAGTAAGCAACTTTGAATCCTTCACACCAAACACACACTGGGCAACTGTGCGCGGACGCTAACGCCGGGCGTGCGAGACTGACCCGTCAAAGAAAGAAAAATAACAGGCGGGAAAGTGTCTGACTGAATGCCTTCCAAGCTCTAACACAAACACTTAACGCACACACACAGTGGCCCACTGAACTGATTGAATGAGAAAAAAAAGAGAAAGAAAAGCTGATCCACTTTCGCCGAAAGACTTTGCTAATCGATCAGTGGCCACAGCAGAATGAGGGGCAAGGGAAGGCAAAGGGGAAAGAGTTGAGATGTGCTCAGCAGCAGCAGTGAGGGAGCAACAACAACAATGCAGCAAGGCACGACCTCCACTACCAACACAAGTCACCGCAGTGTCGGCAGCGATGGAGGTGGCGAAGGTGGCAGTGGTGCAAATGGAAATTGGCGCCTTCACTGCGGGCGCTCCGTGAGCTGCAGGGATTATGACTGCTGCTGCTGCCACCGCCATAATTAAGTCTCAATGGAAAGCCAGTAGCCGCGACATTGGCCCTGTGCTCCTGCCCCTGCTGCTGCCGTCCACGAAATCGGTCATTCTGTGAAGGGCACGTCTGTTGTAGCTGCAGCTCCTTCAATTAACGCTCCAGGTCAATCATGAGGAATTAATACCAAGAGGCACGGTCCTAAATGGGCCAAAGGAGGCGTTACCAGGTGGGGTGCTAAATTAAACGAGGAGAACGGACTGTTGCAGTGCACAGCAGCAGAAAACAGTGCAAACCAAATGGGGCACAAAATGGCGTCAAACTCAGTAACCAAAAATTTCAATTAAAGGAATGGCAGCAAATGCATGCATGTGTTTTGCTCATTTAGTTTCTAATTTAGCGGAACTATATATGTATCGGCAAGTAAATGGCAGTGAGTGTGGTGGTATATGCCGACTGGTAAAGGGCAGTGTGGCAGTGCAATCAGAGACTGGATGGATCTCGCTCTCCATTCGTCCGTTCTCTGAATTTTGCTGGCAGGGCGATTGGCGCAAATGGAGTTCATCAGAGAGAGCTGGACGTCCATTTCAAATTAGCCTAAAATTGAAGGAGAGCGAGGCAGTGGGTCAGCCTCACTGCCACGCAGAAATCGATTCGGTGCAATTTTCACGTCAGACAGCTAAAGTCAGCAGTTGTGTGTTTGTGCAGAGGTCTCGCTGGCCGAGTGAGTACCAGTGGAATGCATTTCAGCACTGTGATCTGTCAGTGAGTAGTGCCCGTCTGGCTTATAAATAATTCAATTATAAGCAACTACTAACTGGAAAAGCAACTGACCAGCAGTGTACGGCCAGTGTGCTGGCGCGCTTCCTCCGTCTTCCCTTGGACCGCTGGCTAGCCAACAGTAGTAGTAAGATAGCAGCCTGCTTTCAGCAGAAAGCTCAAATGCTCATTATGGTGTGTGTGTGTGTGTTTGGCATGGAAAGAAGCAAGGCACGAGTCACATACACTACCACTGGCACTGTGCGCACTGTTCTGGCCAGCAAAGGTATGTGTCAGTACACCTTGGAACAGCCATAGCCAGTCAGGGAAGGAGGAAGAAGGACAGCAAGGTGTCTAATTGCTGCTCTCCTGTACAAACAAAAACACACTGACAGCAATGGCGATCGTGGTGGACGACGCTCTCGAACACTGCCCGTCGTACACTACAGCAGACGAAGAGAACAGGCAACGGTCTTTCGGTCAATGGGCGAACGCTGACAGCAGTACCAGTACGAGCTCAGCCCTCACATCGCCGAGGCACTGATGATGGTGTTGTCGTCGAAGTGACGTCCAAACACAAGCCATGCTTACAGAGCGAGAGACAGACAGACATGGCAACTCTCAACATCCTTTACGGAGTAATAAAAACAGCCCAAGAGCAAACTGAGTTAGTTTTGGTGAGTAGTCTTTTTCTCTGTTGACAAGAGGGAAATGTGTGCACATTCGATGGATGATTAAAAAGTGCGGAGCTGCCGCATGTACACAGACATTTTGATGAGTGAGTCAGTTAGATAGAAGAGAGGGGAGAGAATGGGAAAACAAGACAAATTGATAAAAAAAAGTAAGGGACTTACTTGGCCTGGAGTGAAGAATTAGCAGGAGAAAGGGGATGCCAAGCAGAATGCCCAATAGGGGCTTCAGGTTCAGTCGAAAGGAGCCCATGATGTGAAAGTTGGCGGGTGTGCTGATCAATGTTCGATGATCAAACGCTGTAGAGTGAGTGATGAAAGATGATGGTGGTGGTGGTGGTAGTAGCTGCTCTTCACCAAATGAGCAAACTCTCTTGAACCACTTGAGATGGAGAAGACAAGTGGTCGTTGGGTTGGCACAGAAGTAGTAGACGCTCCAAAGTGAAAAGGAAGGCCAGAGAAGTGAGTGAGTAAGTGAGTGAGTGTGTGTGCTAATCAGCTGTGTTGTCTCGCCTTCTCTTCAGTTTCTATCTACAATGACAGCAACGCCTCGATTCAGGTGGATTCACATTGCCTCAGGTCGATAAAGATGCCACTGATGACGCTAAGTTGAATGGCAACGGTTTTCTTGCTAAAAAGAGAGAATGACAATGTTGCTGCTTCTGTCACTGATGCGGCTACTTATGCTCGTTTAATGCCACCGGTACAGTGGCTGATTATTTCAGGCGGCAAAACGGTCGACAAATGTCAGTGAGAATGACGGCGTCGGTGAAGCTAATGATACAAATATGTTAGCGATGATAGTTGGTGCGCTGAAGCGCTCACTGCCTGTGTGGCCCGCTGGTGTGCAACTGAAATGCAATTTCCGCGGGTGCACAAAGGGAACAAAAAGTGGCAGAAGATGGAAAAGAAAAAGGAGGAGAAGGAGAAGTAGAAGCGGATGACAAAAGTTGTAAAAAGTTGGTCGTCGTCACCTGAAATGGAGAAGATGATAAGATTAGCGATGGGCACGTCATAGACCAACACGATGCGTTGATACGTCTGCTGCTGGTGCAGTGGTGGTGCTGATGCTGGTGGTGCATCGCACAGACACTGATGACAAAGACACCGACACAGGTGCAAGCACGCGCAGCATTTTTCATTGCAATAAACAGCAGCAGCAGAAATGTAACAATGGCAACACCGTCTTTTCAGCAGCCCCTCTCGCCGCCTAATGCCGGCCCTTCTTGAGTTCGACTGCTCTACTGAATAGATGGACGGAGAAAGAGAGAAAGTAAAACATCCCAAAAGCAACTCGGAGACTCGCAAACAGATGTACACTACACTTACACTGCTGCTCTGACAGGAAAGCAGACAGACAGACACACATCGGACACAATTTAGGCCGAGCCCGGCTTTAGAGTGGCCTGAACATCGTTGCCGCCGCCGATTGAGTGCCGCCAATTTGCCGGTTGGGGCAACGCAAATAGGAGATGAGTAGATGGTACGTTGCCGGGCGCAATTATTGTACGACTACGAGGGTAGTACGACGGGCACTGATGACTGCAGACTAGCGGTGCTTACTGCTCTAATGGAGAGAGCGAGAGGGAAAAACTGAAGAATAGGGAAAAAAGGATCGTGATGATGATGCTTGAAATGAGAGAAAGTGATCTGCTCTTAGCGGCAGCGGCCGCAGTAGCAGCACTATTTTAATACACCGCTTCAAGACAATCAAAAAGTGAAGCAGCTTAGAAGAAGAAAGTGAGAGAGAGAAACAGACGACAAGCAAAAAGGCTTTATCAGCTTGAAAACGAAAGAGTGTGAGACTCTCAAGGAAACACACAATGCAGAGGAAGGCAAACAGTGCCGACAGCACCGGACGAATGCCGCGATGATTGCGCACAGTGCACTTGATTAAAAGTGCACTGCTGTTGCTGCTGCTGCTGCTGCTGCGCACCACTGCTCTGAAAGACCTAGTGCCGCTGCGCCAGTGCTGTCCGACTGAATTACGAGTAAGGAGTGAAGACACCGTGTGCCGTCCAGGAGCCATCCAATACTGACTCTGGTCCACACAGAGCACTCCTATTTGCCATTCATCATTCAGCCTAATCGGATAGAGTGCCGTCGCAGCTGCTGACAGGCACTGCTCGACTTCTCAGTCTCAGCCAAAGCACAAAACAATGGGCAGTGGTCATCAGACGCCAGACGACAGCAGCAGCACAACAACAGCAGTGGTTATCAGATCGGTCACACCGGGCAATAGTGCACCCATTGACGGATTAATGAAGTAATGGAGCAAAGGGTGAAGTGAAACACAGCAGTGAACAGTGGTAACACACCACACAGACAGCGACCACACTAATGGTAGTGCACACTCAGTACGCACTGACCGGATGTGGGGAGGAAGAGGTGGAGAACTGGCAGATCAAGGCAGAGTATAGCGCCGATGAAAGAAAAAAACCCGTGCATGTGCGTGTCTTTGGTCAGCAGCAGAGGACATGTGGGTGTGAAGGAAAAGCGCGTTATTCCGCTGTCAGAGCAGACTGAGCACGGGCGAGTACGAGCGAGTGTGTGCGGAGTGCGTCGTCCTCCGATACAAACTGCTGACAACTGGAACAGAGTGCCGTTTATCAGAAGTCTGCATCAGCTGTGCCCCCACCACCTTATCGAGACTGACAATTAGCTCTTTCTCCTTGTCCTAATGAAGAGAATGCGCCTGTATGTTCTTCACTAATAATATTGCCGAATCGCTCAATACACACAGTTGAATGCTGATTTGACAAATCCCTTACAAATGGCAAACGCTGACGTGCTGCTGTTGTACATCTAAGTTTATTCAACAGAGGCAGCAGCAGTGAACAGCAATGATATCAGTGATTGCACAGAGACAGAGATAGACAGGCAGACACACTTCAATGGTAGCCAATACCCGAGAATATGCTCGCCCAACCAATCTTGATCGGACAGAAGAGGAGAGCACTGTTCGATTGGCGTAGACTACCATAGAACGCCAATGTGATTATTACACAGACATACACAGCATGGACACTACCACCATCACCACCACCACCACCACCACAAACAGCACCACCACTTGGCTTTCACGCCACGTCGGGCAATATTGCAATTGGTCCAAGTTGGCAGTGTGTTCAAGTGATTGATGCGATAAGCGATATATCCGCCTAGGCATTCACAAACTGCCAGCCATCATTTTCTCCTTCTTCTTCCATCCTCGAATGGAATTCAGTGGCTCGGCGCGATAAGTGCTGCCAGTGTGGCATGTGTGGGGGCCAACCAGCCAGCGAAAACTAAAAAACGGTGACGGCGACAGTGTACGGCACACCGACGAAGAAGATAAAGGGGAGCCCTGTCTGTCTGCCTCGGTCTGATCAGACCGGCTGACTGGATGGCTGGCTAGCTGAATCAGCTGCACTGGAAAACTCCAGCCAAATGAGTACCATCAAGGGGCACTACTACTATAAATACCAGCAGATGAATGGGGCAGCACAATGGGGGGAGAACAATCACTAAACGAGAAAAGAAGAAGGCAAGAGCTGCCTGTTCAAAAGCGGCAGCACCATCAGCCGCTTTTGAAAGATGACGCATTGAGCTGCTGCTGAACTGAATTGCTTCCCCTGAATTGCCACCGCCATCGCCACTACTGCTTATCCGCATTTTCGGACTATCGTCTCTTGCAGCACATAGAAAGTGAGCGAGAGAGAAAGAGGGCCTGAGGAGAAGAGAGGCTCCAGTGGGCTT
This sequence comes from Tyrophagus putrescentiae, assembly GCA_024499935.1. NCBI lineage: Eukaryota > Metazoa > Arthropoda > Arachnida > Sarcoptiformes > Acaridae > Tyrophagus > Tyrophagus putrescentiae. The sequence goes on along the minus strand of JAMZRA010000001.1, from coordinate 10,023,271 downwards.
GTTTGCTAGCCTAGTCTGCAACTGCTGCTGCTAATGCTGCTCTGATCGACTGGTCAATCAAGAAGTGGTGGCCTCACAGCCAAGTACCGAGAGAATATCTCTGTCTCTGCTTCAGCTGCTTCTTCTGCTGCCTCTCGTTGCCTACCGCCCTGACGCTGCATCACCACCGCTTTGTTCCAGTCATTGTAACCTCGATTTAAGAGGCAACACACACAGCAAAGCTCCTTCACTTTCCTTCTCTCACCTCTCTGCAGCGTCACTGTGCACCAGCAATCTCGTCAGGGGCGACCGTCGTGATCATCATCAGTGCTGAGAGATTTCACTTTCATCTCTTTGTATCAATTTTTTCCGTCTTTCAAAGCCTACTTTGAAACCTCTTGCACTTTACCAACTTTCACTTGCTCTCTCCCTCTCGGAAGTAAAGGTGCGAGCAAGTAGTGGTGGTGGTAGCAGCAGCAGCAGCAGCTCATCACCACTTTCTCTACAGAGCCGTGGTGGTGATGCCATCGACTGGCAATCGGAAGGGCAGGACCATCACCATAGCCATCACAGAGAGCACACAGAGACTTGCAAGAGTACTCAAGATCAGCAGACACACACACTCTTTCAGTCAGTTGAAAATAGCTACAAATCAAGCCGAGAGCTAAGAGAGGAGCATCTTCTCAGCACTTTAAATCACAGAGTGGCGCAGACAGTGGCCGAGGCGAAGACTACTCTCTCTCTCTCTCGGCAGTTCGGCGTCAGTACTCCCAAGGAAAGCGGCTTCTCTCGATTAGCAAGAGCACGCCACGTTCGGTGTGCCAGTGTCAGTGCTGTGCATTTTTACCTCTTTCCGCCTGCATGGCAATTGCCTGAGAAGCAATACAGCCGTCAATTGGCCGCAACGGCAGAAGCAGCAGCAGTAATTCATAAAGTACAAGTGTGTACAGGGTGCCAGAAGATGAAACGACTGATTGCAGGCTTGTAGCATCGACCAGTATCATCTACGACTACCATTACCTACGCAGCAGCAGAAGTACTTCTCGCTGAAAAGTTTCAGCATGAGAGTGAAAAAACAATGGTGACAAAGGATTGCGCAGCCTTTCAGCAGGAGGAACATCTCCAATGTGCCGAGAAGAGATGCGCTGCTCATAAATCTCTGCTCATCTCGCACATTTTGGGCAGGCAACCGTTGCTTGCTTTTCACTATTTGTAAGCTCGGTGAAGACTGATGCACTCGATTAGCCAACTGGAAGCAGCTCAGGCAGACAAGTCGATAATGTTGTCGGCTAGAAACTCGGTTGAGCACATAGAGACAGATGACATTGCAGGCCATTTTCCCAGACAGGCAATCTCGGTGAGACTGTTTTCCTCAAACGGGAGGCAGTGGCAATCAAAACATCAACTATTGGCGAGCAGTCAATTGTCTCAAACTTTCGGTGGCAGTTGTACTTCTGCTCGATGTTCGTATATTTAGCAGAACACAGATGCACTACAATTTCACTTGCAGTAATTGACATAAAAGTAGAGACTTTCATTGAGCAATCAGCCGGACTGGCATCAGACATCTCAATGTGTTACTCACCGACGGGGCCTTGTGTTGCAACAAGCAAATTCATTCAAATAGAAACTCGGGAAACTGACTACTGCTTGTCATCCTTGGGTCTTCCAGTTGGAGAGAGACTAATTGAAACAATGCCAATAGAGATGTCACTTGGCAGGACAGCTGCCAAATAAAGCGACCATAACAATGATGTGTATAAGGCAGCGGTGTTCGTCCTCCAGATGAAATCACCCTTTGCATACAAACACAAATACAGACACACACACCGTCTACAAATGGTCAGTAGTGCAGAGCATCAAAAGAAAACTAAAGGACTGCACTTGAGAGAATAAAGAACTGTGAGGCCCAAGAGGTGGCCAATCAGTGATAACCACCGTCTCTAAGGCAGATTCCTAAGCGTTTAATTGCATTATTATGGCCATGATTAATGCGCCCAAATGTAATAATAATGTGCCAGAAAGTGCAACAATACATAAATGATTCAGTGTTGTTATAGCTGGTGGCTGCATTGGAGCAAACGGTGCTGTGTGCATTCATGTGCACCCCCACCTCCATGTGCTGGCGCCCGTCTGTTTGTGACAGACAAACAATACACACACATGGCCATAAATGTGTCTCATCTCGATAATGACGCCTGGCAACGGAATTCGAGAAAAAACGAGAGGCAAAGAAAGGGGCAAAGGGAGCAACAATTGTCGGTGCTAGTGTGACGCAAGTGAAAGGATCTCGTGTGCTCAGTGCAGGAGAGTGCACCCAAGAGAAAGGAAAAGAGTGTTTGCAGTGTTGTTAGATGGTAGGATTATTCTCTCTTCATATTGATCAGCAATTATTATCGTCAAATATGACTTATTGCAAGCTGCAATCATAAAAAGGAAAATAACTAAACTAAGCCGTTTTGGGGAGTATTTATAAGTCCACTTCTGCACAGCTGCAGTGGTGGCGCAGAATCATAAAAGTGATCTGAGGTCGAGGCAGCCAATGGATAGCAATCGGTCAAGCGAAATCTCTCTATGCAATGTTCAATGTCAGAGGCGTGAAAAATAAGAACAAAAAGCTGATGCTAATTAGCACAAACAAAGAAGACACTATGGAAAAACTGATGAAGAAACTGATTACCGCCAAAGGAGTGAGGCAAAAAGATTGAGAGACAAAAAGTGAGACGTACCTTGAATTAAAACAAGACAAAGAATTGAGGCGCGGGTGGTGTCACCAGAGACAAAAACGACTCCGTAGTTTCAAAAAGGATCGGTATGTAGTGTGTACATGTGTATACGTTGATTGCTGCTGAATATATCTCCTCAAGGCTGAATTTCCAATTAATTAAAAGCAGTGTGAGGATGAATAGCGAGATGATTGTGATGAGAGAGATTAGATGAGCAAAAGAAGAAAAGGAAGAGTGGGAAGGAGAATCACAAAGTGTGGCTTAAAACTGAGCAAAAGGAGGTGGTAATGTAACAACAAACATTGGCATCAGACGATATCACTGCTGGTCAACAAGACATGAAGACGAAGATGACGCAATAGTATTTGTAGGGGCTGTAGAACCGATCGCGGCGACGGTGGTCCCCACTTGTTGTGGTGATCGACGGTGAGCACAGGTGCCCTCGTCTCGAGACTGACTAGAAAGCGGAGAATGTGTTGTGGTTGCTGTTCTTCAGACCATATGCGGGGACTGACTGGAGAGAGAGGCCGCGTGGACTGGGCAAGACAGAGGAGGATGAGAAAGAGCAGCCGCGCGAGACTGTTGCTGAGAGAGAGTGAGAGTGAGAGCGCTGCTTTGAGCTAGCTGCTGCTGCTGGCGGAGAGCAGAGAGCACGCGGTCGTCAGGAATCGTTGTTGTGCTGGTCAGCCGGAGACGGCCGGGGCAGGGGCAGGGGCAGGAGGGGGCTGATAGTCGCTGAAGAATGCGCCCTCCACTGATGCTGCTAGTAAATGGCCACTGGTAGCTCCTCTCATCGGACGCATCTGCCAGTGCTGCTGCTCCTTCTGATTCTGCTGCCGCTGCCGGTTTAGTTAGGTGATTGCCTAAACACTAATTAATTGACGATGGATTACGCTCTTTCGACGCGTTGTTTTGCTCCCAACTGAAGCTTCCTTCGCTCTTCGATAGAAGATAGCTGACAGATGGTCTTCTTCGGCGATTCACCGAGACTTTTATATAGAGAGAAAGAGACGGACATTGGCGGTTTTTGCTGGCTTGCAACTATTTGTCTGCCTAGTTATTTTGTGTTGTTGTGCTGTCTGTGCGTGTTTCTGGAACAACACCGACACCACTGACACAGTCTCTCATATGTATTGATCTGCAGCAATGACGGCAATGACGTGAGAAGTCTGTCTGTCTTTTTCTGTCTGGTGGTCAGAGAAGGGAACGGACGTACAGACGGACACAAATAAATCAATCTATGTAGTGGCGGGCGCAAAGGACACTGCTGAGACGGTCGCCGCCGCTGATTGGGAAAGCTGGCACTGATCACCAGCAACAGCAGCAGCCGGGTAACTTTGAAGAGAGAACCAGAGGACAGCTGGCGACTGCTGTGAGGGGTGAGAATGATGGCAGTGGTGGTGATAAGATTTTTGGTGATGATGGTGTAAAATCAGTTGAGGAGAGCGGTGGAGAACGGCGGTGCCCTCAGAGTGCGGCATGATGGGCTGAACATGCCAGATCACTGCACCGGACAAACAAATTGAACAAATCGGTGCACACAATCGAAGAGGATGGAAGTGGAGGTTCGATGTACTTCAATCGGTGATGATGGTGGTGCTAGAGGGTGACACTGACAGAGACTGACTCTGGGCAGAACGGGCGCTGGTGCTCTTCCAAATGGCCAGTGCCTGAAGCATGCCAGCACACATGGGCTTGAAGGGGACAGCCCGAACGGAGTGGACGGCAATGAATGAACAGAAAAGGGATAGAGAAGGAGAGAGAGACAAACAGGGAAACAGACGAGCGTCAGACTCGACTAGTGCTCGGCGAATGACTGACTGAAGTAGCTGGCAAATCAGAGGCGAGCTGAAGAAGGCTAGCCACTTCTCTCTCTCTCTTTCTCTCTCTTCTCTCAGCAGTAACTGACTGGTGAAAGCGGCACCTTCTTCGGCGTCCATCTCTCTCTCTCTCTCTCTCTCGCTCATATACACAGGGAGAGTACGCGCAGTGGCCAGCAGGCACCGTGATCTCTCTTCTCTTCTCACAGTGTACAGATAAGGCCATTCCACGAGCCGAAGGGAGCAAGAGAGAGACTACCAAGAAGCTAAACGGTGTGTGTGTGTGTCTGAGTTGACAGACGACTTCTGCAGATCGAGTTCGACCACTATTGCCGCTACTGATGTTGCACATTAAAGAGTGAGATGCTGAAGAGGTGCTTGAAGATCGAGAAATGGCAACAAGATATGTTGCCGGCTGCAGCACATACTCTGGCGAGACAGGTGAAAAGAAGTACACATGTGTAATCTTTCGGCTGCAGCTGCCAGAATGTGCAACGCGTGCCAGCAGCAGCAGGTCTTAACAGGCAGATCTTCTTTTTGGGTTACGCAACACTGCAAACTTCAGCAAACTGGAACCGTGCTTGGCCAAGTGCCAGTGATCGGTTAATAAACCCCTCTGCCTTTCAAGTAAACAAAAATGCAGTCTGCTAACACTTGCTTGAGCAGTGGTCGCTGAGCAAAACTTGCATTTGCTGGCAACCTCAAGAGACGCTAACGCAGAGTCTAATCGACACTGACAGCCAGATAACGGTGGAGAAAAGGGAGTCAGTGTTGAGGTCAAATCACCACCCAAAGAATGAGTTCAAGCGAATGAAGAATGTACCTCTTCACTTTTGCTGTTTCAGTGTGACTCACTCACCCCCACTCAATGCCAACTTCTTGAGCGAGGAAGCAGTCCAAAGGAAAGGACTCGGAAGTGCTGTTTGGGCACACTGTACACTGTAGTAGTGTGAGAACAAGACAGGATATATTTGCTGTTAGTGTCGCATGTGTTGCTAGAGGCAGCTGCAGCAGAGGCTGATGCGGACGTGCCCCGGCACAATATTTGAGTTTCACACTTCCTCGCTGAATTGGTATGTCTGAGCGCAGACAACCACTACCACCACCACCACCACCACCAGAAGTGACCTTCAACCTCATGCGGATCTACGCAATCAGTGGCAGTGGTGGTGATGATAGCGATCAATACTCTTTCAATTGGTTCTCAGCCTGCTAAGAGTACTGTGCCTGCTGACTGTTGGTGACTTCCCACTGCTGACCAGCAGTGAACTTGACTCCCTTCTCTGTGTGCGTTTCACCCCACTGTCCTCACCATCACCACTTTCCAGTGATCACCTTCGAAGCTGTCAAGTTAAGTGTGCACTGTATGTGCGAGTTTCTCTGTCATCGACCAACAACAGCGACAGCCTGTCTACTGCCGCATCGTTTTGTCTTCAGTTTGACATTCAGTCTGCCCAGTTGTCTTGCTGACTGATCAAGCGACGATGAGGTGACTGAAGAACACTGAGACATCACGAAATAAAGACATTGCTGCTGAGTGCGAGGGCAGCAGACTACTAGACGACTTTGTCAAGTGCAAATGGAGTGGCTAATGTGAAAGGCGACTGAATGAGCTAGCGAATGAGTGAGTGAATGTTCAATTGGCAATGGCAGTGTCAGTCAGTCAGCCACTGGCCTAACTAACAGCAGCAGCAGTAACGGCAACAGCAGCCTCAGCTTTGACGGCCAATTTCGGAAGCGATCAAGCAAAGCAAGACGGGCTGAACAAACGAGCAGTTTCGCAGTGGATGAGCACCACCATCAACATCAGCAGCAGGAGCATCCTCAGTGACCGTCAACCTTGCCATCATCGTCCAACCCGGCAATTAGCAGAGGCATCGTCATCGCCATTCCCTTCCCGTGCCATTCACGACCGCTCAATGGCGCCAACAACAAAGGCGCCACATGCAGTTCAGCAGCGGCAACCCTTTACAAGTTAGTCTAATTCAATGTCATTATCCGCTAAATTGCGCCAGTGATGCTGCTGCTCTTGCTGCTACTTAGCGATTCTAATTGAACAAGGTGGTAGTAACTGGCCAGGCACAAGAACAGGAGCAACTACGATCAGAAAGAGCTTAAGTTACTCTCCAGCCATCCTCTTGAACCCTTTCAGTCGGACACTTTGTACTCGTTTTTGTTTCTTTTCCTTTCGCTGAGTTGATGGAGAGACGATGAGGAAGTGAATGGGCTAGTTCCCCTCAGTCGCTTTAGATGCAGCAAGAGCTGATGATGAAAGTTGCAGTGCCCCCGCTGCTACTGCTAAACGAGAAGCGACCATTGCCCTGTGTTCATTAATCGAACCACCGCTAGCCAGTCTGACAGAGGCAGACAGACAAAAAGGAAATGCCGCCGCTGGACAGAATCTGGCTGGCACAGCAGACTTGATGAGCTGGCTGTCAGGCCAACTCCAGTCTTCTGGTCCGACTCTGCCCGATTCTGTCCTGCTGCAACCCTAATGAAGAGAATCGGAGCAGTTAATTGCCAGTGACGGATCAGTTCATTTGCTGTGCCTGTGGGCAGGTACAATTAATCTCTCTCCCTTTCCCCTTTGCCAGTGCCTTTGATCATTCAGACAGAGTGGAATGAACCTCAGCCAGTCTGTTCAATCCCGATTTGCATTAGCTCAATAATAGAAAGCACGATTGGCGAACATGTCACCCCGGTGAAAGGGACACAAAAGAACCTAGAAGCGGAAAAGATGGTGTGTGTTTGTGTGCCAGAAGTACACCACAAGGTGCTAGTCACTTTTGCTTGTGCACTGTTCAAACTATGTGATACAAATTCCGTCATTCACCTTTGAATGGTCATGACTCATAAGCAGTCTGTGATGAAAACTGTGGTCTATTGTTGGAAACACTTGCTATGACCAGCACAGCCATAAACCATAACCGCACAGGTGAATGTCACCGCAAATGAAGATAGATTGTCCCGAATGTCGCTTAGATTCACCTGGGCTCCACCGGTGCTGGGTACAAAGGAGGCAGAGTGAATGAATGAATGGGTGAGTGCATGAATGGCAATGAGTGTGCACCTACGCCTAAAAACTGGGAAGTAAGCAAAGCCAGACTAGTGGACCGACGGAGCACTGGAAACAACAGCACCCGAAATAGCAACCAGAAAGAGCAGTGAATGAATGCGCTGTGAGAAGACACCACGTTTCACCATTACGAACCATTTGGCGTGCTGCTGAGCTGGTGGCTTAATTAAAGGCGATAACAGCGATTCTGTTGGTGATCACAATTCAGCGAAAAGAGTTTGAAAGATGGGTCTCCAGTGTGAGTTAGCGGGAATGCGAGTGCACACACTCACACAAACACAAAAACAAAAACACATTAACCAGTGCATTGTGCGGGCGACATGAATTACAAACGGGTTCACTCTCACTACTTCTACCACTTACCAGCAGGAGAGGCTATTGTCGCCGGATTGTTGTCCTCCTCGTGAACGCGTGTGCAGAGTCGGCTCAATTTAGAAAGCAGTGTCCAGCAGTGGAGCAGCAGCATCAGCGCCTGAAGTGGTCAAACAATGGCATTGCGGCAATTAACTAATTAGCACAGTCTGCCAACTGTTCAGTCGGACTCACAGTCAGTCAAGTCGGACATGGTGAAGACAACAATTGGTGCCGGACAGTTGTTGCCGGCTGTTCTCGGCGGGATGCTGACAGGTGCTGCAAAGACAGAAAAAGATAGATAGATAGATAGATAGACAAAAATGAAGGAAAAGGATCGAGTGCATGAGTGGTCTCGTGTGAGATGCAAATTGCGACAGCTGATATTGCGCGATCCTGTGGGATGCCCGCAGAGAGGAACAGGAATCGATCATGCCTCACATGCAGTGGGAGTTTTGCAAATAGTTAAGTTATTACGATTACAATGGTAAAACCTAATTAAAGCGGCAGTCTAAGTTTAGCCTGATTCCATCGAAACTTTTATTAAGTTTCAATGAAAAGTACGCCAATAAATAGGACAGAGACAGGGGTGCCCTAAATGTAGGCGAACGGATGCAGGCATGAAGATGTGTCCGCAAGTTCACCTGAGCAGCCAGGCAACAGTCAGGACACACATTCTTTGCATTTGTTGCGTGATGTTGCACCACCACCACCACCAGCATTACTACCACCATTATTTGCCGGACATCATCTGTCGTTCGCACACTGGCCCAGTGCACTGAAGAATAAAGGGAAAAGACGACTGAATAAAGTCTGTCAAGTGCACTTTTCTCAGAAAGCGGCGGCGGTAACCCCGCAGTTGTCCAAGTACAAGTCGAAGAAGATGAAAAGATGAGAGGAGGGGAAGGAGGAAAACGGAAAAGAGCGCCAAAGGAAAGTACTACTTTCTAATGCACTGTTCGAATACAGTGCAGTACGGCAAGGAGAGAAGGAAAGTAGTGCAAGCAAATGCAAAGTGAGCGAGTGTGTCAGTGCAATTAGGCGACAGACAGTCGGCAGAAACGGTCCAAATCAATAGTCAAAGTCAGTCAGACAGTGCCGTCGATCTTTGTGGAGAGAAAGAGAAAGAAAGAAAGAAGGCATTCATTGGGGCGAGCAGTCAGACAGAGAGTCAATTAATCACCAGCTCCACAACCACCACCTTCAGACGGACATATTTGCCAAAGTTTGTCTGTACATTATTCACACTTGGCCACTTGGCATTGGCGCTGTCGCCCGTCTGCTGGTGACAGATGAAGTCAACTAACTGAAGGTACACACTCGCTCTGAAGATGGCTCATTCCTCGCTACCGCTGTGCTGGCCTGAGCAAACACATTGCAAACACAATGTTTGTGTGTGTACAGGAACGGTAAGTATGCCACAGACTGCTTATGGGTACACTGCACTTGAGAGCACGGAAAGCAGCCGATTCTGTCCGATTTCAAGTGGTAGGGGACAGCAGAAGATGATGAAGCTCTCAGCAGCAGCAGCTTTCTCCCTGTAAGAGCAATCACCGCAGAGAAAGTCCTTAAGCAGGACTTACACTAATTATCCTTGCAAGAGATGATCATGACCAACGCAATCGAAGTGAGACGAAAAATTACCCACTACCGGCGGCTGTGCACGTATCTTTTCGGTACATTACTTCTCTCGCTTACGACGGAGACAGACGTGAGGAGATTGATTCACGGCGATTGTGCGTCTGATGTGACTGTCTGAGTGTGATTGTGTTTTTGATTGTCGTAGATCGCCATTGTCCATCGCTGTCAGCACACAGTCTGTCGATTAGGATGTCGTTCGTGGCTCAGAAAAGGACAACAATTTCAGACTTTCAGACTGGCCACTGGCGATAAATTGCCCTCTTCCGCACGGCGAATGAAATGAAATCGAGGCAAAACAAACAAAATCTAGACACACACGTATTATTCAGACAAGTGGCAAATCGTTTTAAATCTCGAGCACTTGTATTTTAGGCGGTCAGAAGTAGCTCAAAAGGGAAAACAGTGGTCAGTGTGATTATCTTTGACTTTCTACTGCAGGATGTTTTCTCCGTTAGATTAGCTGAGGATCAAGAGATCGAGTTAATCGTCAGTGAAAGCTGTGGCGATTACCAAATCTTTGGCACAAAGAAGTTGACAGTGGGGCGACCGAAGTGACTGACGTTGGCGGCCGACAGCTGGTCAGTAAATCTAGTAAACTGCAGAGAACAGAATGTTCTTTACCGGCACTACAGCAGTGAATCAGTAGCTTACCTTTGAAGCATGATGGCTGCTTCTTTGTTCGTCTTCACAACCAAAAGTGTGCTACCTGGCAGTGAAAGGAGGTGGCAAGTGGGAAGTGTCATGGTCGATTGAAAACGCCACGGTTCGGTGATTCTCTCCGGACTCCAGAGTTTGAGTCGGCTTTTGAGTCAACTTTTTTCTTCTTTTTGCTGATTTCAAACATTCGAATCGTACGCAACAGAAGGCGACACGGGCGCCTGCAAAAAAATACTTGTTTTGCTTTTTTTCCTTTGCATTTTTCCTCATCAAGTCTGAAGACACAACACATTTCCATTCAACCCTGAAAATGTTTTAGTAAACAAGTGAGAGTGTTTTGTTGATTAAAGAAGAACAATTTGAAGTGGTTGTATTGGAGTGCCGAAAGAAAGTGTTTGCTCGGGAAGGGAAGAGAGAACGAGAAAAGAGCCGGTGATGAAGTTGTGCTTGAAGGACCTTGTGCACGATGGTTTTCAACTTAGGCCGCCATCGAACTCAGACTTCCCATCCCGAAGAGTTGATCAAGTTCTGTGAACAGGAGTACAAATGGAGCAAATCGTTCATCTCCGTCTCGGCGCTGAAGCCCTCGGCCTTTCACCTGACCACCGTCCTTCAGGACCTGAGCGAGGACAACAAAAAGGTGCAGATATTTCGGGCAAATCACTTGCTCACCAACCACACCGTAGTGCTCAAGCTAATCGACCTAGACGAGGAGGAGTTACTCGACTACGTGAGCTTCGAGATCAACACCATTCGTCAGTTGCATCACCCCAACCTGCTGCCACTTCTCTCGTCGTTTGTCATTGAGCGGCACCTCTGGAATGTGATCACCTCCGCCGAGTACGGCTCCGTGGACATCTGGTCAAGGCCGAATGGCATTCCCGAGCTGGCAATTGCAATCATCGTCCGGGATGTCCTCTTTGCACTTGACTACCTTCACAAGCGAGGTACTGTGTGTTCTACTTGCTCCTAATCAATTTCAGTGATTCAAATCTGACCCTTCCCACAGGCATCATTCATCGTGCCGTTTGCGGTCCGCACATTCTCATCAACTCCAACGGCCACTGCATGCTCACTGGCCTCAAGTATTCTACCTCAGTACTAAAGGACGGTCGGTGGCACAACACCATCCACGAGTTTCCCCAGAACGCCCTCAAGATCATGAACTACTTTGCGCCAGAGATTCTGCAGCAGAACATCACCGGCTACAACTCAAAGTCGGACATCTACAGCCTGGGAATCGTTTGCTGCGAGATGGCCAACGGGTGTGTGCCTTTCGAGGACATTCAGCTAACGGAGATGTTACTCGACAAGCTTACCGGCAACTATCCTAAGCCGCTCGATGCTACGTGCGAAGAAATAATAAACTTTCCAACCGACGTTGAAGGTATTGATCAGACCTTTTTTGTTTGTTTTCATTATCATTACAAAGCAACTTTTCTCCTTGCAGATCTCACTCCTGATGTAAGAGAGAAGTACAACCTGTACCGAGGCAGAACATTTTCGTCGTCTTTTCACAAGTTCACAAAAGAGAATTGTCTCCATTTCGACAGCTACTCGAGGTACTAGTACTCTTGATGATTTCCGTCTCCGACTCTAACCTTTTTTTGTTTGAAACACACACACAGACCAACCGCAGCCGCCCTACTTAGTCATAGTTTTGTGAAGCAAGCCAAAAAGTCGCATCACAATTTGCTGCAACTGCTCAAGGAGAACTGCTCTCCCTGTTTGTGGAGCAGCCACCTGACGCCAATGAAGCAGCACGCAGCCAACTCCTCCGCCTCGCCCTCGCCCAGTGATACTGCCCACAGTAAAGTGCCCGTTGATTTACTCCAAAAGTTGTCCCTCAAGGCAGGGGCGGCGGCGCCGGATGGCCAGTGCGATGTACAGTGGACTTTTGAGCCATAGAATCACACACACACACATCACTTCCATTTGCAATACAAGTCACTTCTTCCGTGTAAATATATATCAGTGAATCCGACAAAGTGGGTAAGTTATTAATGAAAAATAAATAAATTAAAGAAACGCTGAAAAGAGCGAATTGGTGGGATTTATTTGATGACGATTGGAGCAAACTATAAGGAAATGGACAAAAGTAAAAGAGTGATGAAGCGGTTGCCACTTTTCTGGCAAACCACCGCAAAGACGATCACACATACACACACCGGTGCCCCTCTCTCCTCACCGAGTGGAAGAAACAACAAAACTAGAAAACAGTGAATGACTTGGGAGCTATCTGCGGTGTAACAAAACACCAGTGCACTAGTGTCCTCAACACACTCACAGATAGCTGATATCTTGAAAGTAAGTAAACAGGCAAAATATCAAGTACAAAATATAGAGTAAAGGTTTCTCTGAAAAGGATATCACAGTAGTGGGTGAAGGTGATTCGCCGATATCAAACAGAGTGGAAGAGAAAGAAAGAAGAGGTTGTAGGAGTGAGAGTGAGAGAGAGAGAGAGGCAAACGCTTTTTCAGTAGGGAAAATGCATTCTAGTAGATTAGTTGGCGGGAAAACTGAAGTGAGAAATGCGGAGTTTGTGTCCGCGGCGGCATTGGTGTTTGTGTGTTGGTTGTCGATGTGTCCAGGGAAAACAAATGCCGAGTTTGCTGTGTTGCCCATTTTCAATCATCAAAGTGACAGGTTGTTAGTTGTCCGTGTTGGTAGTGGTAAGTCGATATCTCGATCGATTGAGTAGGTCGTCGACCAATGGGGCAAATGTGAAGTGGTTGAAGGCAATGGGACGATGAAAATCTCAAAGTGGTGCGTATGTGTGTGATTGCTTAGATATCGTTCCTTCGACAACAATAAAAAGTGTTTGTGTAATTCTCTGCAAAAAAAGGTATGAGTTTGATGAAATGTCGAGTGTGTTTGGGCAATGCCTGTGTTGTTGTCACTGCAACACATTGCTTGTTTGGTGGGAAAACCTTTCCAACTAGACTGGGGCCTTCAAAATATTCTCAAGTTTTTCCTCGTATAGAGATATCACAAGCATGATTACGACGCCCACCGAGATGCCCACCGTCTGGACTGTCAGTTTGATGACCTGGTTTTTGCTGGGCAAGTGCGGACAGGAGTCAAGCTCTGGCACCATGTCGACGAGTGAAATGTAGAGAAAGGTGCCCCCGATGAAGGCGTAAAGCCAGGCTTGTTCAGCGTTATTTCCAATCAGCAGACCAATGGCCATGCCAACCCAGCAGATGAATGAGGCACCAAGGTTCCAGAGAAAGGCGTGGCGAACCTTCATGCCATTTCGAATGATGATGGAAAAGTCGCCCAGCTCGTGAGGCAGCTCATGACAGAGGACGGCGATTGATGTGCTGATACCTGGAGAGGAGGATGCAAAGACGACGGCAACAAAAGATGGTTAGTAAAGGCCGCAGTGCTCACACTGTGAGCACACTGTGAAATGCACCTACCTCCCCAAACTTCATGGCCGGAAAAGGCGACACCAATGGCCATTCCGTCGAACAAGTTGTGTACAATGTCACCGATGAGGACCATCAAGGCGGCATTCGGCGCCTTGGCCGCTTTGTGGTGGTGGTGGTGGTGTGCTCCGAGGTGCATGTACCCTTCTCCGTCCGGGTTGGCAAAGGTAATCGTCGACCGGTGACATTCATCGTGTACCTGAACTTCACTGCCGCCGTTCATTAGTGCTCCCGCGTGGTTTCCCTCCACGGCACTTTTCTCCTTCATCTCGTGCTCATGCTTGTGGTTCAGCTTCTCCAGCTCCGGTGGCATCAGCGCCGAGTTGGGAGCAATGGAGGCACACCTTTGACTCTTCTGCGGACGGAAAAATAAATTAAACAAATGTCATTACGGTGTGTGTCAAACTCATTTCCGATGCTATTTCGCCTATGCGCTAGCGTCTACCAGTGCTAGCAGCAATGTACGCAGCTTACACTACACTGCCACTGTGATGCAGCTAAAAGACCCCTGAGTTTGGCATACTTTGATAGTCAGTAAAAGATCATTATTATGCACATTTTCGATAGACTGGTTCGTGGTGGCAGTTAGCAGCCAGTGCAATATCGATTAGCAGAAGTGTGTTTACTTAACACTGCCACTAATGAAGGCTAATGCAGCTACAGTGATAGACAACCACTCTTTTGTAGATAAAAACCGCAAATCATGCGTCTTTCAAAAAAGTGAGATAGAAAGACTCTGTGCAGTTTGAAAAAAACAAACTGACATTTTGGCTACGTTTCCTTGAAAGGCTTTTTTAGTACTCACAGTGGAATCGTCTTCGTGCGCGTGTTCATGGGAGAGATCGCGAAGAATTGAAACCAGGCGCTCAAAGACGTAAAATCCAATAATGCCCAGTAGACACATCATGCCGATCCAAACGTAATCGTCGTGACTGTGATGCCCTTCAGTTTTGCCTTCCTCAGGAAGTTTTTCATGCAGGTGGGCACTGTGATTCTGGTGCTCGGTATCAGTTGTCGCATCATTGCCGTGCTTATGTGCTTTTTTGAAAAATGCCTAAAGATGAAGGTGTTTTAGCGGTGTAAACAACGGGGTAAACAGAAGGATTAAGGAGGAAAAGGGTTCCACTTACATGAGGTAACAGATGGAGTAGAGCATCTGAAGTGAGGGTGCCCATTGCCAGACCAACAAAGAGCTGGCTGACGTTGCTCTGGTGGTCATGTTGGAGAAACGGCACGATCAGAACGACCAGTGCGCCCACTACACTGATAACCAGGACAGAACACGAAGCGAGAATCCATTTCAACATAATTCCTCGTGAAGACTTCAAACAAAATAAAGCGCGTGTTGGTGTGTGTGTGTGTGTGTGTGTTGGCGGTGGTGGCGGTCAGCAGTGTCTGCTGGTGCAGATGTCCTGGTCTCTCGCTCTCTCTGGCCAGCCGACGACGACACGCGAAGGTAATGGTCTTTGGTGTGAGTATGTGTGTATGTGTGTGTATGTTCGTCTGTCGGTGTGTGTGTCTGCAAAAAAGAAATAGAAAAAAATTGCCAGACTCACATGGAACGGCGAGGAGGCGCGCGCGCTCGACAGCAGCAGTGACTGACTGAGGAGGAGGAGGAGCAGGAGCAGTAGCAGCAGAAGCGGCGGCAGTGGGCTTCTTCTTCTTCATCAGTCTATCTTTCACATGCTGTCTGGTGGTGGTGCTGCTGCGCAAACTCGACCCAGAATCGGAGAGCGTGCGCGCGCCGCCGCCGGCGACGGATATGCCGCATGGTTTCCTATTAGGTGAGTTGCCTTGCTTTTTTCCTTTACTTTGTTGTTCAGGATCTGGTCGCTCACTTTCACTTTCACTCACTCTCTCTTCCTGGCCAGACTACTGCAAAATATCGACTGCTAGTAGTGGTGGTGGTGGTCATTGAGCTCAAAGCGGCAGCAAGTGAGCAGCGAAAGTGAAGAGCCTTTCAAGCTCTTTCCTCGTGTTTCTCATTTCAAACTCCAGTGAGTAGGATTCAGAAGGAAAAAAGTTGCGGCATTACGCAAGCGACGGCAATCGAGCAGGCGAAAGTGCAGAGATTGCCAGCAAAAAAAGAGAGGCACCTCAGTTGAGCCATGCTGTCAAGAGGGCTAATCTCGTCCACCGGCACTGTCTGTTTGTTGTTCGGCGGCTAAGATCACTTGCCAAAAGCTAACGAAATCGGGCCAGCGGAGGCCAACTCTGGCGACAGACAAACAGCACAGCGGGGCGCACTATTTTAGGAGAACAGTTGGAGGCACTGCTGCTGCTGCTGCTGTATGTGACTGCAACTAGAGGCGTCCAAGTGAGGAGACAGCACCGATTGCCACTTTAAGAAGGAGAAGAATAAGCAGAAGAAGAAGAAGAAGCGGAGATCAGTCAGCTTTGGCCATCTTTGGCGACGAGTGGGCGACAGTTGAGTTGGCAGTCGGCAGCAGTGAACGGCAGCATCACTGCGAACACTCATAACAGCACTATTGGTGGCCACCCAAATTGCGCAACGGTTGGAAGTCGCTCGACGACAGCCGATCAGCAGTAATTAGCGATCAAGCATTCAGTGCGCCAGCGTTAATGGTTAGTCGCCATCGGCAAAGTGGGCATCACCACCAGCCACTGTCCTTTGATTCGTATCACTGATGACGCTGTCGTCTGTGTATAGTAGTTCAGCGACTAATTGCTGAAGCAGCTCCATCACCCCGACCACTGCTGAGTAAACATCGAACTGGAATGTAAAGCATGTTCCACCATTAGTGTTTGTGGTGGTGATGTATGGATGTTCGAAACTGGAGACTCTAAATCACACTGCTCACAAGATCAAATTACGAACAAGCGGGGGCCGGTTAATTGAATAAACCACTCAATCCACTTTAATGGCACTATAACATCGGTTGGTCGTCAGGTGACGACCAGCTATTGATAGCAGCAGGACAGAGAGAATCTCGCGCCTTCACTGCACCTGCCACTCTGTACTACTGTGCCTCCACTGGTGGACGCCAGGTGGAGTGTGCACCTGTTGACTGATTGAGCGATCTTGTTCTTGGTTGCTCATCAAAACAACTCTCGCTGTTGACAGTTTTGGTCATCGCTGGCTTATCTCTTATTTACTTGAAATCATGGTAAGTTGTTGTTTTCAAGAGCACTTTTTGTGAACTGATCTTTGATCATTTCTTTAAATCCATTAGGCACTTTATTTCAAGGAGCAGGATATTGACGAATTTCGCGACTGCTTCTACCTGAAGACGCAGCCCAACAGTGGCCACATCACCTCGGTGGAAGAGTTGAAGACGATAATGCGCTCACTCGGCCAGAGCCCCACCGATGACGAGCTGGAGAAGTATTTCAAGGAGAAAAGTAAGCTTAATTACCTCATTACACCACACTTGTTTGTGTTTGTGCTAATTTGCACTTGCTTTTGTTCATCTTTCCAAATGGCCATAGATGGCAAGATATCATTTGCGGATCTGCTCGATGTAATGCACACGCACTCGGTGAAGGAGAAGATACCACAGGAAATTCTAGACGCCTTTGTAGCCACCGATTGGGCGCGCAGTGGACAGATGATGACCCGAGATCTCAAGCACATTCTCTGCGGCTGGGGAGAGAAGCTCATTCCGAAGGAGTTTGAACAGCTGCTCAAAGAAGCCAACATTTCCGGGCCGTACTTCAAATACGAGGATTTTGTCAAAATCATCAGTGCACCCATTCCAGACTACTGAAGCACAGTGCACTCAATACACATAGTTATCACTGAGCTAACGGACCAGTTGACCATACTTGACCTGATTTCGATTTTAAACTACATTTTTCTTTTGTCGATTCGTAATCTCTATATCGATCGATAATGATGTTGGGAAAACTGTTGTTCCAGGTGCAATCATCTTCTCATAAGCTTCTACATTCATTCGAAACAATAAAAAGTTATAGCCATTAGGCAAACCATCATTAAAGACACTATATTGAAATGTTATCACTAGAAAATAAAATAATTCTAAATATTCTTCTATTCTAGATTCTGTAGAATTATAAAATTATTGAGATTATTGATTAGATCTGATTGAAGGTGGTCAGCTGATTGAAAACATTTCCGAAATACTTTTGGGCGCTGGGAAACTTGCCGGCACAAAGCGGCCAGCTGATTGTGATTTCTTTCCGCACACATTGCTTTGTGTCAAGTGCGAGGATTTTCTACCAAGTTTGCATTTTTAAGAAAGTAAACAACATTACCTTCAAATTATTGTACACATTCCAACAGCAACTTAATCACTAAAATAACTTACAATCATGGCTTCAGAGGTAAGGGCACAGTTTGTTTTTATGAGCATCCAATTCATCGGCTCCTAATTGTTTATTATTCTTTGCAGAACGGTGTAAGACCGGCCAAACGGTCTCGTTTTGATATGATGGAGCCTCCTCCGTCCAATTCGCCAATTCCAAATGCTGAACAAGTTGAGGAAGTTATTGCTAATGCAAGAAAAGCCCTTGGAGAAAGAATTCGACAAAACGTAAGGCGCATATGTTTGATTTTATTATGTTACAATTTGTTTTGTTTTCATACAGAATTCTTCCTTACTACCGACAAGCCTAACCCAAGTTAAAACAGAGCCAGCAGAAGATACCAGTGCCATGGCTAAATTGGACAGCAAAGCGAGGATAGCTTTGCTTACAGCGCAGATTCAAGCGAGGATGGCTAACCAGACACTTGTCAATCCTAATCCCGATGACAAGGGTAAGCCTTTAAGGCCAACACCTTTAATTCTGAACGCAGAAGGACGGACAGTAGATCAGTCTGGCAAGGAAGTGCAGTTGATTCAGCGAATGCCAACTCTGAAGGCAAACATAAGAGCACAAAAGAAGGAGCAGTTTGTCAAGTTGAATCACGAGAAGCAGTCTGGCAGTTCAGCGGAGGTAAAGTTCGTTGATAACCGCTTGGACATAAAGGCACCAGTCAGGCAAAAGCGAGGATTCAAGTTCGTTGAAAAGGGTACCTTTGAGACGATTGGACAGAAAATCCGAACCAAGGCACAGCTTGAGCTGCTGCAAAAGGAGATTGCCCAAAAAGCAAAAAAGACGGGCATCAGTTCGGCTGCTCGATTAGCTCTGCTCAGCTCCATCGTTCCTAAGAAACAGTCAAAGGAAGACGAAATTCCTGATGTCGAGTGGTGGGACAGTTTTGTCATGAAAGATTCTACTTATGAAGAGTCAATCTCTAATCAGAATGAGCCGAAGAACAAGTATGACGGCATTACTCACCTCATTGAGCATCCTGTTCAAATGAAACCACCTCGTAAGTATTTTTCGTCGAATACTTGAGCCTAAAACAACTCATTGCATTTGCAGATGAGCCAACCAAAACTGTCCTGTTACCTGTTTTTCTCACGAAACAAGAGCAAAAGAAGCTGCGTCGACAGAATCGACGAGAAGCGTGGAAGGAAAAACAGGACAAAATCCGAATGGGTCTAGAGCCGCCACCAGAGCCCAAGTTGAAGCTGTCCAATATGATGAGAGCACTCGGACAGCAGGCAGTTCAAGATCCCACCAAGATCGAGGCACATGTTCGAGAGCAAATGCTCAAGCGGCAAAAGTATGTTTTGATTTAAAAATATTTACTGTTTCTCTAATTTTGACTCATTTCACACAGAGCACACGAAGAGGCAAATGCTGCCAGACAGCTGACCGGCGAGCAGAAGAAGCAAAAGAAGATTCGCAAGATAAAAGAGGACACATCACTGGGTGTGAACGTCACCGTGTACCGAGTTCTCAACCTGAACAATCCTGCCAAAAAGTTCAAGGTGGAAGCGAACATCAAACAGCTGCTGCTGACCGGTGTGGTGGTCATCTACAAGAACATCAACGTGGTCGTCGTAGAAGGCGGCCCCAAGCAGCAGAAAAAGTTCAAACGGCTTATGCTCAATCGAATCAAGTGGTCAGAGGATCCGGCGATGACTGAAAACAGTAAGTTCACTGATTGTTTTACCCACTTGGTAGGCTAACAGTTTCATCTGTTTTCAGATGAAGTCGACAAAAAGTCGGAAAACAAGTGCTTCCTCGTGTGGGAGGGCCTGGTGAAGACGCGCGCCTTTGGCGAGATTAAGTTCAAAATGAGCCCAAATGAGAGCTTTGCCCGGGAGGTGTTCAAGAACCACGGCGTCGAGCACTACTGGGACCTGGCCTACAGCATGTCCATTTTGGACTCGGCTGAAACATGAGCTCTTCCAGCCACCACCAGCTGAACAAACTCTGCCACTGTCACTCAAATTCATCATCATCATTTATTTATCCGTCTGTGTTGTACAAAACTGCAGAATTATTTCAATACATACTGCTTGTGTGCGAGGGTGAGTACCACAAGTTGCCTCTTAATAATTAAAATATGGTTAAAAAAGAAAAAATAAATGAACATAAAATGGGAGGGAAGGAGTGGGCTTGAGAATGATTATGAAAATAATGAGTGATTAAAATAATTGTGTGATGAGATAAAAGAAAGTGTGCTATCACCCTCACTCAGACGCACAGTCGAATGCTCTTGTTGCCGATGGTGATGAGGAAGCCGTCGTCCTTGAGCTGCTTCAGCGCGTCCTCAAACATGTCCCGCGTGATCATCATGCTGGAGGAGCTCTTGAACTCCTCAAACACCTTCTGGTAGGTCAGATTGAGCTGACTGTGCGACTGGGAGGCATCACCGGCGCCGCCGTCCGCCGACAGTCCCGCGTGCAGTCGCTCGAGCACCTGCTTCAGACCGGAGATGATCTCGCCTCGGCGCTTCCGGTTGGTCATGCTCATGCCAGTGGTGAGAATGGAGATGTCAATTTTGCCCGACGTCGGGTCAATGGCGGACTGCTTGAGGGCCTCGCGGTGCAGACGCTTCGCCTCCTCCACGTCGTCCACCTCAACGACGTTCTTGAAGCGCATCTTCGCGTGCGCCTCCGCCAGGCGAATCAGCGACTCCAGCTGACGCGGGTAGGCGGTGATCTGACCGCGATTGGAGCCAATCTTGCGCATCTCCACGTAGGCCACCTTCAGGCACTCTTTTGCCTCGGGCGACAGCACCGGGTGGAAAGTAGAACGGGCGTAGCCGATGTAGTCCTTCAGCAGGCCGGTGTCAAAAAGCACCGCCTCCGCCTCGTCATTGCTGCGGTGGTACAGCGAAATCAGGTGGCGGCCCAGGCGGGCGTCAAACTCCTCGTCTTGCGGGTCCAAAATCAGGAAGATCAAGTCGAATCTGCAAAGCAATATCAAGATTTTGTTGAATACAATTTTCGTTTTTATAAAAGTTCATTCTTACCTGGACATCAAAGTAGGCGGCAGTTGAATGTTCTCAGTGATGGTCTTGTTCTTGTTCCACTGCGATTCAATCGGATTGGCGGCCGCCAGAATGGAGGTGCGCGCATTCAGCTGACAGATGATGCCCGCCTTGGCGATGGACAGCGTCTGCTGCTCCATCACCTCGTGCAGCACCGATCGCGTCGACTCGTTCATCTTGTCGAACTCGTCAATGCAGCAGATGCCGCCGTCGGCGAGCACCAGGGCGCCCGTCTGCAGCACAATCTGCTTGGTGTCCGGGTCCTTGGTGATGTAGGCGGTCAGACCGACGGCGCTGGAGCCCTTGCCGCTGGTGTACTGCCCGCGCGGCACTAGATTGTAGACGTACTGCAGCAGCTGAGACTTACTGGTGCCCGGGTCACCGCACAGGAGAATGTTGATCTCAGAGCGGAAGCTGGTCAGATTGGGATCGCAGTTGCTGGGCAACTCGTGGCGGGTGCCGCCAAAGAGCTGCAGCAGAATGCCCTTCTTGATGTCCTCGTGCTCGTAAATGCTGGGCGCCAGCGAGTGGGCCAGTCGCTCGTAGATGTCTGGCAGATTGGAGAGGCTGATGAGCTGGTCGATTCGCTCGCGGGACAGTCGAATGTCGGTGTTCATGTCGTGCAGTCGCTTGCTCTCCGCCTTGCGGTAGTGCACCACGTCGATGTGCGTGCGAAAGACCGACTTGATGTTGCGAATCTTCGGGTTGACGCGAATCTGCGTGGAGCGGTAGATGCCCGTGATGGTGATGCGCTCACCCGGCTGCACCTGATCCACCAGGCTGGAGCAGGCGTAGAGGAGGACGGTGTAGGGCGTCTGTCCGGCGGGCATGTCATCCGGCGACTCCTGCAGCTTAATCTGCTGCTTGTCTGTGAACTTGGAGCGATTGTGCACCAGACGAAGGAGAACTTGGTGTTGCAGTGGCGACACACCTGTGGCTCGTTGATCGAGCCGCGGTCCACCTCCACGGTGGTGCTCCAGTTGCAGACGGTGCACTCGAAGAAGGCGACGCACATCTCCGCGATGATGTTCGAGACACGGGTGACCATGCCGGAGATGGTGATCAGCTGGTTGATCTCCTCCGGGTTCAGGCTGCGAATGTTGGACGTCTTCAGCACATTGAACGGGCGAACGCAAACGCGCTCGTTCTCGCGAACGCTCTCCGGGAACAGTTCATTGATCAGCTCATTCAGAGTCATGTCCATGGTTGGAATCACCTCCTGCGGGTAGTGTACCAGCTGACGGTAAAAGTTCTCATTGAACTTGTGAATGTGTTCACAGTTCACGTCAAAGTGCGATTTTCCCAACAGCAACGTCTCC
Organism: Tyrophagus putrescentiae; assembly: GCA_024499935.1. Classification (NCBI taxonomy): domain Eukaryota; kingdom Metazoa; phylum Arthropoda; class Arachnida; order Sarcoptiformes; family Acaridae; genus Tyrophagus; species Tyrophagus putrescentiae. The sequence goes on along the minus strand of JAMZRA010000001.1, from coordinate 10,000,959 downwards.
TTCAGCTTGCCCAGATAATGCGGATTATCGCGACTCTGGTAATCCACGTCAATGTCCATAAAGTCCTGGCTGCTGGGGCGCTCGTCATACTCCAGATTTTGGTTGCTCTCCAACTTGAATGTTTTGATGAACTTCTTGAACAGTTCTCGGCACTTGTTGACCGACACATCAGTGCCCCAGATGACCAGCTGTGGGCCGCTCTGGTTGCCGCTCGACTCACTACCAGGAAGAGCGTTTTCGTTGCCCGCGTCGAGGTTAATCTGGCGGACATTTCGATTGTCCGAGTGAATCTCCGGACGCCAGTTTGGCCCACTGCGATCGACCAGAGCAGAGGGCAGCTGCTGGCTGCTCAACTCCGAGGAGAAGTTGTAGTAAATGGGGGAGCTCATTTGGCTGGCCATGTTTACTTGATGATCTGGCGATGTTGTTGTGGCAGGAGGTACGGCGGTGAGGTGACCTGGTTGGTGATTGGTGGCGGTGGCGGTAAAACTGGAGGACACTCTGCGGCCAAGATGGCATTTAACAAGTCGCCTTTTAACAGTCGTGCAGCGGAGAAGCGCAGGCAGAACAAGAGTGTGCTGCTTCTGCTGCACAACAAAAGAAGAGGCCGATTTCTGGCGGGAAAACTTGTGCCCGGCATCGATGAGCGCGCTCATCGCACAATCGATGATCAATTCGCAGCGAGAAAAGATTTTCTGAATTTGAATTTGAACTTCACCGAAGGTCTTCGATAATTGGTCTCAATTAGTGAGTGCACATCCTTATTACGCACATCAATTGACAAAGATGGCCATGCTTCAGTAAAACTCCTTTTCATGCACCGGCCTTTCTAATGAGTTTCACTTTCTCGCACTGCATATTCAATTAGCAAAAAATGTTCTTTTCCACACACATCCTAGTGACAACCGCGGCAAAGTGTGGAAAGTGTGCACTCTAATTGCCCATTTTCTTGCATCCGTGACCACCACCACAAACAGAATAACAGTGACCAACTTCTCTTACTGTTCCTCGATGTCGGTGCATGTTTTACCGCTACAAGCGTTAGCGCGCTAATTGCCGGTGTGGGCAGTGAATGGGACACACTTTTCACTTGACATTCACTGAATGAATGAATGAAAAGAAAAGTCACAGAAGTGAATGGCGGTAAGTGGTGGTGGTGGTTTTTGTGGTTGCACGCAAAGGCCTCTGAACGGAGGCTTTCGACCGGTGAACTGCTGAGTGAGTGAGTAAGTGAGTGAGTTCAGTGGAGTGAGGCGATGCAAAGACGCCGAGGCCGCCGATGGCGATCGTTTAGAGGATATGGGCCGAGAAGGCGAGAATCGAGCAGTTTGTGTGCGGACAATACAAGAAGACAACAAAACGTCGTTTGCCTGCTTTCTTTCGCTGCTCGTTGAGCTGCACAAGCAAAAAATAGACCGAGATGGAGGTCGGTGGAGAAGGGGGAAGCTGAAAACGGAGAAAAGCAAGTGCAGACAGGGCACCGATGCGGTCTGTCAGTCTGCCGTTGGGCTGGTTAGGCTCCACTGCTGACACCGACTCACAGACTGTGCTTCTCAGATGATGGTGGCCACACTTTCTCGGTGGCCCTCGACTGCAGCGCACTTCTCTTCTTCTTTTTCTTTCCTCTTTATCTTTCGTCGATCACAGCGTGTGCCTCGAGTAGAAAGTGACCGACGAAGTGCAGTGATTTCACAGTTTCACCCGAGTCTGCCGCAGCCGCAGCCGCAGCATCAAACATGCACCAAGCAGGCTGGTTACTTCTGCTCTCTTTGGTCGTCTGGTCTCGATGTGATGAACCCATGGTAATGTCACTTGCCTCCCCTGCCTTTCCCATCGAGGGTGCTCCCTACGACAGGTGGGTCATGGCCAATGGTCGAGGAGGAGGAGGAGGAGAAAGGGGTGATGATGGCGACAGTGAATCGACGATCGAGGCGCCCAGCTCAGACGACGGTGACGCCGATGATGACGGCGATGATGGCGACGGGGGTGACCCATTCGACGACTCCGACGACATTGACCAGTCCGCCTCCACTGCCTCCGTCCAGTCAGTGGGCAATCAGTCAGAGCTGAACGCCAGTCTGGCGCAGCTGCTTCGCAATCACAATCTGGAAAGTCTAAAGCGGAACTACGACCCCTCACAACCACTCGACAGACAGAAGCTGATGGTCGCTGATCTGCTGAAAAGCATCACCGGGGGCAACGGCAGCGGAGCTTCAACTGAAGTTACTGCTGCGGTTGCAACTCCAAAGGTATGTCTTTTTGTTCGATTTTCTCCCAATCTTCTAGCACAATCTCTCTCCTCTGAAAATAGAGTGGCAAATCTTACGACATTAGCGACCTGAAGAAGTACTACGATCACATCAAAATGGACGAGTTAAATCAGCAGCAGCAGCAACAGAAGGAGAGTGCAAGCATTCAACCGGAGCAGCAGACTGCAGGGGAAGCGGACAGCAGCAGCCACTACCAGCACGCCAATCACAACTACTACGCAAAGAACGACTGGAGACCGGTGATCAGCACCGCTGACTCTCAGCACCGACCTTCTTCCTTTTCCTATTACCAGCAACAGTTTAGCGGACACGAAGTGCCCTCAGCACTGGCCAACTTCTACGTGGACACTGACACCCACCTACTGCACGCCCATGAGACGCAGCAGAACAAGGACCTGAAGGAGGTGACGACGACGACGGCGAGCACTGCCAGCGCGTCAGCCAGTAAGAGCGACCAGGGGTCGACCTCCTCCAATCTGGCCGGCACCACCGTCAAGGACCTCATCTCGACGAAGGACCCCGTGCTCAAGGAGAAGGAGAAGATTGCCAGTCTGCTGCACAAGCAGCACACCGGATATGTGCCAGTGGAGAACTCTGCTGGAGGTGGCAGCTTGGCCGGCGACAAGACGTACCAGGAGTACGTCAACTGCTGTGACCAGCTCTTCAAGAACTACGGCAACAAGGAGCACATCCACGAGGACATCTACCTGGTGCCCAAGGGCGGCGAGTTGGAGCTGCAGGGACCGCCGCATCACGGTTTCCGACCGATGATGCCGCCCGGTCCGTATCTCCGCGGCTTTCCCGGACTTGATCCAGACATGAAGCTCATTAGCGGTAATGGCGGCGGCAAAGGTGGAGGTGGTGGTGGTGATTTTCCACCCGGCGGTCACGTTCCAGTGCAGTGCATCGAGGACCAGCACCACTCGGGACATCTGGTGCCGGCGGCGTACCACGGCGGCCGTCACCACCCTCGGCCCTTCTACCACCACCATCACCACCCGCCGGCGGCCTTTCTGCTCAAGAAGAAGCTGGCGTTGATTGGCAAGAAGTACCTTCTCGGCATGGGCAAGAAGTGATCATCTATTGGCAATTAGTCATTTAATAATAAGCAATGTAATAAAAACAATAACTAAATATCAGTTGTAAATAGAGGAAACAGTTGCTGTTTTCGAGGGGGTCAACCTTGAAGAGGAACAGGAGAAGAGCTGGGTAGGCAATGACGAAAGAAGCAAAGAGAGGCGGAGGTAAGAAATGGAGGCGGAGGGAGCGGTAACAAAAGAAATCATAATATATGATACGGTGGCAATGCTGCGTACGATCGATGCACTGTTTGCTTGTACTGTCTGTTTGTCGGTTTTACGAGATAGGTAGTTCGACGAGGGTAGTAAGCCTAAATATTAGGCGTCTAGATGAAGATAGAAGTCTCTGGGCGTTCTTTCTGCTGCACGTAGCGCAAGTACGTCAACATTTTAATGGTGATAAAGTTGACCGCATCAATGCCGATGGAGATGTGCTCGAGAGTGCAAACGTTTTCTGGAAAAAGAGGCTTTGCATAAGATCATCTCATTTACATAAAAAGTAAAAAATGTCTACCTTGCGCTAATGAGGTTTCAAAGTAGGCCAACTGCTCAAAAAAGGTGACGGCATCCATTAGCTGCACTGGATCCTCCTGCTTGGAGAGGGTGTATCGAAACTTGTCGATAAGCTTGCCGAATGAAGGTTTAATCGCCTGCAACCGGTCAATGATGGACTGCATCTGCGACTTGTGATTGTAGTCGCCGTACAGCATTGAAGACCACTGCTCGGGCGAAATTCTCAAGCCAGCCTCCATTGCAATGGAGACAATCTGCGTGTCGTGCTCTCGCCTTAGAGACTCATAAGTTCGGTATTCCTGTTTCAATTGCATCAAACTCGAGTCGCCCTCGCGTTTGATAAGCTGCGCCGAGTGTAAATATTGTAAATGAGTCATCATCATTAAAGGCGTGTTTATCAGCAGTTTTTTTACCTCAAAGCAGCTTGCGCGGTACAAAATCTGTATCACATGACCGATGGCCGTCTTGCTTGACTGGTACGGGTAGTGCGGACTCAAGCGTTGCATGACGAAGAGAATCAATACTTTGCGAGTTAGTGCTTCGCCGTCTTCCAGGGCGAGGAGAACCAGTCTGAATGAGGAGAAAGGGATGAGGTGAGCAAACAAGGCGTAAACACTCTTCCACTTACTTTAGAATCTCCTCTTGAATTGCAGGGCCCAAAAACTGACAACCTCGATTTCTGACAGCATTCCAAGGCTGGATCTAAACAAATATGTGACAGCGTAAGATATTGCACAAGAGATATGTCATCAAAAAGGGGCACTTACACCATCTGCTGCGAATCGGTGTGCTTGAGCAACAATTCGCATAAGATTCGGTTCCCAATAGAAATGGCCGTACGCATTGTTTTCATGCGTTCTCTGTTGTCAGAGAGTTGACACTTTGACAGGGCAGTCAGTTTACGCTTCAGCGGTGGTGAAATCAGTGCTCCTAAGTGTGAAAACAAGTGTTAGCAAAAGAAAGAACTAGCCACAACAACAACAAGCAAGCAGGTGTGCTCCAACAACATTGCTGCTACTAACCGAGATCGGGCGACTTGATTAGAGCCAGTATCAACTTGATACGCTCGGAGAAGTGGCTAAAGTGGTACCAGGAGTTCTCATCGTTCTGCTCGAGGCTGTCCACCTCAGGGGGCGGCTGCACCGTGCCTGCGTGGTCCTCCTCGGGGTTGCCCCGGTTCAGTGACAGATTGTTCAGCCAGTTGATCAGGTGTTGCTGCTGTGCGTCCAGAGTGTCATTCCAATTGGAGTGCCCATCCGGGTTGTCCTGCTCCTGATGATCATGCTCCTGCTCCAGTGGTTGCTGCTGTTGCTGCGGTTGCTGTTGGTGATCACTTTGATCCAATTGCGAAGATGAGGCGGCGGAGTTCATGTCGCCAGCAACATAGCACTGTCGAAGGCGAAGACAATGACAACAATAGGCGACGCAGATGTCGGCAGTGCTCACTGGCGGAGTCAACAATCAACAAATAGGAGCAACTGCTAATGATGGCCCGTGACTGGTACAGGCTGGTAAGGCAGCTGATGGAACAAATGCGTGCCAACCTGTCACCGTTGGGCTGCTGCTGCTAACAAAGAAGATGGTTCGCTTGGCTCTCTCTTTCTCTCTCTCTTTCTCTTTTCACTCTCTCTCTTCCTTGTGTCCAGTGTGTTGGATGTTCAGTGGTAGACAACCTCTTGATGGTTGCTATATACCACCGGCAGTGACAGACGGTGGTGGTGATGGTGGTGGTGGTGGTTGCGATGGTGTTGTGGTACTGCCGAGACAAGTTTGGGGAGAGGAGCAGCAGCGGCAGCTGAAGAGAGTGGTCTGCTGTTACTCGATGCAGGCAAAGGAAATCTGTGCTGCTGCTGCTCCAGCGCAGCATTGCCGCAGTGGCGGATCCTCTGGTACGACAGCGCTTTCTACACACGCAGCCAGCAGTACATTCTGTGGAATTTTTAAATTGAAGAAAAACCCTCTTGAGCCTCGAGATTCAAAACGACTGTCAACAGACTATTTCTCTTATAATTCTTTGCGTGGACGCCCCGCACAGGATCATACAGATCGCTTAGATGTCTCTACAAATGTCAGCAATGCCGTTTGAGCTGTCGACAACAGAATCACTGAGGGAAACATGATTAGCACACACGTGCACAAAGAGTGTGTGATTGTGTGTGCGTTCAGTGAAGGAAAAGGAGTTGAGGAAGCCTGAATTAGAAGAAGAGGAAGAAGAAGAACGAGGAAGAAGGAAGACTTGATGAACAGTGGAAGACTTGTTGGAGAACAGGTAATGAAATTGGAAGACTTTGAGAACGAAGGCAATAGTGTTCAAATTGATATGTGTGAGTGGTGTGAATGAATGTAACTGGGGATATTTCGGTTTGGGCACACCATTGGAGATGTCGCAGAAAACGTTCTAGTGACTAGCAGAGAAACACCGTACAACACCCGAGAGCAAAGGAAGACGAGAACAGCTGGCAAGCAACACTCTAAACGGTCATATCGCTATCGGCAAACACACTCCAGTTAGGGACACTCCAATTCCGCCGCTTTCGGTCGCCTTCTACATGGCCTGCGGCACCTGATAGGGCAGCGGCAGATGGTACGCCTCCACCAGTGCCGTGAAGCTGGTGATGATGCCGATGATGCCGCAGAGGACGCCGATGACGATGATGAAGACCTCCCAGGCGATGGTCTGAATGTCCAGCGTGCCCCACTTTAGCTTCATGTGAAAGTAGCACGGCCAGACGAAGGAAAGCATAGTGCCGGTGAAGCTGCCAATCAGGCCCATCAGAATGGCAAAGTGAGGTATGGAGACTAGAATAAAAGCACTGAAGTGTTAGCATTTGACTGTCCACCACCTCAACACCGCCCAACACTCACTGGCCATGAACATGGTGAAGAGGACGAGAACGACGCGCAGTGTGAGTGCCCAGACACGCAGATCATTATCCCGTCCCCAACAGGTGGGAAAGGGCTGGCTGCCCTCGCCGTCAGGTCGCTCCAGAGTGGGCTTGCTGCGGAAGAGCGCCGACTCGAAGAGCTGCGAAGCGGCGAAGTAGGGCAGAGGATAGGATAGCAGCGCCTTCGCCACCAGTGTCATGTTGACAAGCATCTTGAAGCCACGCGTCGGCAGGTTGTTCGTGATCACCTCCTGCGTCTCGTCGCCGAAGGTGAGGAAGCCGATGTAGGCGAAGAGGCCCTGCAGTAGAGAAAAGGTAGTACAAACTCACTAGAGCACAAGTAACTACCTTGAATGCGCCAGCGGCAATGTGGCTCCAGTCAAGCATGTCGCGGAACTCTGCCGGATTCTCCATGTTTCCCTCTAGTGTGGGCAGGAAGATCTGCGAGGTGTAGCTGAAGACGACAATGCCCAGGGTGATGGGAAAGGTGGCCCCGTCCAGGTGGAAGGTCACCTGAAATGGCAAAACCATGATGAGCTTTGAAACTTCAACAAAAGAAAGCCCGTCATACCTTGGAGAACTGCCAGTCGCCAATCTGGAGGAAGCAGTAGCCAAAGATGATGATGTTGAGGACAATGTGCGTGATGCCACACCAGAAGCTAAGAAAAAGGGAGTTAGAGCACTGAACATGATAATAGTTAAAGGCAGAACTACCTGAGCGTGGACACCGAGTGTAGGTCAGTGAGGAATGCACATGGCAGGAGGAGCATCGTGCAGAGCATCATCCAGGAGCGCTGGTCGATGGCCCCGTCGGGGAAGGAGCCGATGAGAAGGTCGCCGCAGAGGACGACGTAGAGGATGCAGGTCATGACCAGTTCGATGATCTGGGCGATGTTCACCAGAATGCCGCCGTACTGCTCGCCCATTACTGCCTCTGCGATCATCACGTAGCTGCTTCGAACTCGCACCATCTGGCCCTGTTCATTTGGTTCGTACAGACAGTCCACCAGGATCTTGCCCGTGTGGCAGCACACGTAGGCGACGAAGACCAGCGAGAAGACGCCCCAGTAGCCGCCGTGCAGCACCGCAAAGGGCAGACTGACGATGAACATGCCCTGGTAGATGGAATTATTTGAGATATAAACAAGTACAAAACCCCCTCCCCCTTACCTGAATTGCATTGGTGACATTCCAGCCCGCTTGCCATGCCGAGATTTTGCCGCTCAAGCCCGTGTGGGGATCAATTTCCCCTACTGCGCCGTTGTCGGTGAGGAAGGGATTGCCGTTGAACTGCTGCTCCCCACCCTCGGTGTACTCACTGTACATCTGCTGACCACCGCCGCCGACTCCCCCGTAGCCTGGAACCATTCCAGGCCCAGCACCAGGGGCCATAGTGCCGTCAGGGTGTTCAAAACTTCGAAACGTGCCCATCTCATGTTGTTCATTAGGGCGGCGGTTGATGCGCAGTCGTTCCGCCGCTTCGGTGACATTCTCCGGAATTCGACTGCGCACCTTTTCCTTCAGGCCGGAGAAGGCATTGAAAATGTTCGCTACTTTTTCGTCCACTGGCATGGCTGTGAAAGTTTTAAGATATGAGTGTGCAAAGTGTGTGCAAGCTTTCTAAAAGCTGATTAGGCTCTTGGAGAAGAGAAAAAGGTCCTTTGGAAGACTGCTTTATGGTGATTGTAATGGAAGATCAATGATTGAAAATGGAAGGGGAAATGGAAGACAACGGAGATTGTTTTATGGTAGTAATTGTATCACATCAGAAAATGGAAGACTGCGTGAGAAGGAAGTTCCTCAGTGGAGTTGAGGAATGGAAGACATGGAAATGGGAAAGGGTGTGAGTGAGAAGGGCACCAAATAAGTTACATGGCTTAGACTGCTTTGCCGGCCACCAACGATTGGGCTCAAATGGAAGACATGGGTAGGTAGAGGGGGAAAGGGAAAGGGAAAGGGAAGGGTCAGATCTGAGAGGTCACATTTCGCAGCTCTCAATCTTCAGCACTGTACTGCACACACACCTAAAAGCACTCAAAAGCCAGCAGTGGACAACCGGTGATGGTGATTGTCTTCAGCAGGCGGTGGGGCGTTTCGGGCACGGGGCTTCAGGCGATGGCAATGGCAAGCGGGCACTGCAAAAAAGAAGGGTGAACGTGGACCGATTTGGTGTCCACCAAACGGGCAATGTGCCGACGGCAGCTCAGACTGTCAGTGCCAGTCCGCACAGAGGATGATGGGGGAGATGTGTCCGCGCTCATCGGATGCGGACAGGCGCACAATCACTGCCGCTCCAAGACTGTCTGTGTGTGTGCTGGCATCTCGTCCAGGCAGCACTTATACTGCAGGCCTGTCGAGCTATATGGCTGTGCACTTCCTCCAACACACACAGGCAAGGACACTTTGGGCAGTACAGTGGAGAATGCATTAATGAATGAATGAGAGGGACTGGCAGAGCTGGTGAGAATTGGAATTCACAATGGTTAGAACTTCAAAAGTTCGATATTTGTTTGGCCGGTATAAAAGTGAGAAATCGGGCGAAACTTTCGCAGCGAAAGTTTACATTCAAATGCCATTCTCCAAAGTTTTTCATGTCTCGTCATTCTTTTCATTTCAGGGTTTCATGAAGTTCATCTTGGTGTGTTTCCTTCTCTTCAACTTCTTCCAAGTAAGTCCTGCACTCGACCAAGGTAAGACAAGTTTTGAGTTATTTTTCAGCAAACTGCTACCCTTCCCTTTCTCAAATGTTAAAATAGAGTAATTTGCATAACAAAAATAACAAGTTTCATTTGCGACATTAAAAAAATGCAGGTACAAAATAAATAATTAGCTGACAGTAAAGACTGTGCCAGCAGCCTGCACCTGTGTGCAGAGGGGGTTGTATACAAAATAAAATAAATAGTGCAAAGCAGTAGGGAGTAAGGGAGAGAGAGAATGGACTGAGAGGACCAGACTCGGTGGAAAAAGCAATAAATGAACAGTAATTAACAATTTGTACAATGTAAGAGGGAGAGAGGCTCGAGGGCGATCACAGGTCGAGTCAAGTGCTGTTGGACTACGCTGTCTACCTAGTACTGTAAGTCAAAGGCCAAAAATGGTGGTAGTGCTGAACTCCAATTTCTGCATTGCTACTTTTCTGCTGCTGCTGTTGCTGCTCAACTTACGCCGGCTTGTTAAACTTCAAGTGTGACTGAAGTGCCTCCTGCTTCTTCACAATCTGGTCCGTTTGGTCATTGCTAAATCTCATCACAGCGGCAATTACTTTGGCCAAGGTCTGCAATGAGTGGTGAAATTAAAGTGTGCAAACAGAAGTGAAAGCTCCCACACTTACCACAGGTTCTCGACCAATCATAAACTCAAAAAGAATGTTCCGCAGGTACTCGTACTCGGTTGGCTGTGGCAAGTGCAGTCCAAGAAGGGCGCAGTTCTCCAAATCTGACTGCTGTTGGTTAGTGGTGCCCTTGTGTCCATTGTCCACTGTGGGCGGATTCTGATGCTGTCTAAATGCGCTCAACTGCTCCTTCAGACGAGCATTCTCCTCACTGAAAAAAATGAAGTCTGTTAATTCGCAGTTTTTAAAGAAAACAAAGTTCCTGAACTTACTGGTATTGGAGAACTGAGTTCTGCAGTGCATTGATCTGGTAGTTGCTCTTGTCAGTGCTGGTCAACTGCTCGTGCAGGTGCTTCAGTTCACCGTCCTTCGCCTTCAGTCGCTGTTGGTAGTACTCGTGCACCTCCTCCAGAGCGGTGCCCTTCTCCTGAATTTCAGTCTCCATCCGCGCCACCAGGTCCTTGTGCTCGGCGATGCGCCTGCTCTCCACCGTATCAAACTGGTCCATCTTCTCTGCCAGCGCCTGCTTCTCCTGCTCCAGCTTCGCCTGCATCGCCTCCAGCTGCATCTCGTACTGCTCGATGGTCTTCCGCTGGTGTGCCTCGCTGTTCTCCTGGGCGCCCAGCAGCTTCGCCTCCAGGTCTCGATTGGCGGCAGTGAGCTCCTCGAGCTGCTTGCTCAGCCGGGCCACGTCCGCCTTGCTCTTCAGCAGGTCCTGCGCCGTGGAGTTGTACTGCGAGTTGGCGTTCATCAGACTCTCGTCCAGCTGCGACTCCCGCACCTCCAGCTGCTTGTACAGCTTGTCCACCGCCAGCTCGTGCTTGCCCTTGATCGCCTCAATCTCCCCCTTCAGATCGTTGATCTCGCTCAGGTACTTGTGCACCTGCTCCTTCAGCGAGTTGTTCACGTCGCCGCTGATCCGCAGGTCCTCTCGCAGCTCCTTCTCGCCCTTGCTGGTCAGCTTCAGCCTCTCCTCCAGAGCGATGATCTCCGTTCGCAGATTCTGCTCCTCGCCGGTGCGCATCTTCAGCTTCTCCTCCAGCTCAATGCACCGTTCATTGGTGGTACGCAGGGTGGCCTCCATTTCCGCTATCAGGTCATTCTGACTTGAGGTGGACGACTCGGCCGCCTCCTCCAGCTCAGCTGCCTTCTGTCGCAACTGCACTACCTCTGCTTCCTTTTCAGCCAGTTTAGTCTTTAGCTTCTGCACCGCCTGTTCCATCTGCGCCCGTTCCTGCTCCTGTCCACTGGAGAAAGCAGTCAGTTCGCCAATCTGTTGTGTTAGCTGCTTGCTCTTCTCCGTCGCTTCCTGAACCTCCTTCTTAGCGCCGCAACTCTCTTCTCCGACGAGTCAGCTTCTCCTTGAGCTTCTGCTTCGATTCGAGAATCTCCTTGGCGTTCGACTTGATTTTGGTAATCTCCTCTAGGTAGACGCTGTTCTGGCGATCAGATTCGGCTGCCTTTTGCTTACTGGTGGTTAGCTCTCCGTTGAGGTTTTCCAGCTCCGTGACCAGGCGGGACTTTTCCTCTGACAGCTCAGTGCATTGCTTCCTCAGCTCAGTCGCCTCCTTCTGCAGTGTACTGTTGTCCTCTTTGAGTTTGTTCATCAGGTTTTTGGTTACTTCCAGCACCTTTTCCGACTTCTCCAAGTCCGCCCTCAGCTGAGTCACAGTCGCCTCCACTGAGCTGCTCTCCGACTGCATTCGCTCCTTCAGTGCGCTCACCTCCTGCTCCAGTTCACTGCGGGCGCTGATCAGCTCGACAATTTCGCTATCTTTAGCGGCAAGCGTCTTTTCCAGTTCGCCAATTTTGCCAATCTTCTGGCGATTCTTCTCCTTCAGCGTCTCAATTCGACTCTCCATCTCCTGAAGCAGCTCACTTTCCACTGGTGTGCTTTGCTCTGAACTTTGCTGCTGCTGTTGCTGTTGTTGTCGTTGCTGCTCTTCAAACTGCTGCAGCTGTACCATCAGTTCGCTGACCCTAGCTTCGGCCGTAGTGGCCTCCTGCGTCAGCTTCTCAATGAGCTGCACCCTTTCCTCCAGCTGATTGCGAACGGCTTCCATTTCAGAGCCAATTTCCTGTCTGTGCAACTCCTTCTCAGCGAGCAGCTGTTCTGTGCTCTGGAGCTTCTCCCGGAGACCATTCAGCTCAGTGAGCTGTTCAGAGAGCTCAGCCACCTTGGTTCGGTACTCCTCTGCCGACTGGTTAGCCTTGCTGATCTCCTCGTGCAGTGTCTCCAGTTCCGCCTGGTAGTTCAGCTGATTGGCATTCAGTTGCTCCAGTGCTGACGTTAGCTTGTCATTGACTTCAGTCAGCTGCGTCTCGAGTTGCACTGTTTCCGCCTTTGCTTCAGCAATCTGCTGGTTTAGTTGCTCCTGCAGGTGCTCCGATTGCTCGTCGTTTGTACTGTGTTCGGCAGTTAGTAGCTTTTGGCTGAGCTGTTGGTTCTGTTCAGTAACAGCTTTCAGCTTCTCCTCCCATTCACTGTCACTGGCCTGAATGCGCTTTTCATACTCTTCTCGGAGCAAATTGATAGCGGCCACCTTGCCTCTGGACAGTTCCTCCATCAGGGTCGACTTTTCGCTCTCTACGGTGCTTTCAATTTTGGTCACCTTTTCATTCAGCCCTTTGATCATCTCATTTTTCGCCTTCATCTCGTTGGCCAGCTTCTTCACCTCTATTTTGCCCTTTTCATTTTGGTCCTTTAGTTCTTTGATGATGATGCTTCGAGACTCAAGCTCATCGTGCAGCTTCTGCTTTGCCTCTGCAAATGATGCACTCGCAGATTCCTTCAGCTTCTTAAAATATTCCACTTCCTTTTCAAGTTTCTCTGCCTGAGCCTTGAAGGGCACAATTTCCTCGTACTCTTTTGTGATCACGTCCAACTTTTCTTTGTGTGATTTCAATGACTCATTGCACTTTGCCAACAGCGCTTCGAGGTTTGCAATTTTTTGACTCTGCTCTTCAGTGCCTTCGCCCGCACTCAAGTCGATCAGTTCACTTGAAGAATCTCCCGAGGTGTTGATCAGTTCAATTTTCGTCTTTAATACTTTGATTTCCTCATCTCGTTCCTCAATCAGCACTTGGAGATTTTCTTCAAGGTGCCGTTTTGCCTCCTGCTCCAGCTGACATTGTTCTTTCAGCTCGTTGACCCTTCGCAGTGCTCGGTCTTGCGTCTCTCCGAGTACATTTTTCAGCTTATCTCGCTCTTCAATGGTCCCTCTGTACGCCTTCACCACCTCGCCCCATCGTTCTTTGTACTTTCGTCCGCGATCTTTTAGTTTGATGCACAGCTCAATTAGTTGCTCTTTAGAGACGTATTCGAGATTTCTGCTCGAGGATGACTCTGATTCGTACTCGCTTTCAATGTCTGACTGAGGCACAAGGTTGGATACCATGCTGGTGAAAAAGTTGGTGCGAAAGAAGGAGTCACTGTCGGCACTAGAGTGAACCTTTGATGGTGTCGGCGTTGAGGTGTTGACTTGGGCCGGCGGTGGATGTGAGGGGGTCTGCGTAGTCTCCTCGTCGAGGTCCACTAAACTGAAGCCAGGCTCGGAGTAGTGCAGATCGCCTTCGCTTTTGACCGAGTCATTTTTGCTGCTTTCACCTAAGGTCGTCATGTCGTTCTTTGAGCCACTCCTAGAGAGTTCTCCCAGTAGTTTGTTGTCATTTATAGTGTTAGCTATATTGCTGATGGTCCCATTGTTTACCTATTAATTAGAATGATAAAGATTAATTAAAAATATTTCCGGTAATTAGTTTAATTGCTTAAAAACATACGATCAAGTTCTGGGCTTGCGTTTGAATGTTTACTTTAGCCTTTTCATATTCATTTGAGACCTTCTCTTTAAAAGCCTTAAACATTTTTTCTTGCTTGAATTGATCTTAAGGAAAAGCACCTCTTTTCTGCCACTTGTACCGATGGTCGTGGATAATAAAGTGAAGATGTGGCATAAAGAAGTAATGGTTGTAGTGAAATGAAGGTTTAGGCGCTTCGCTGGCAAATTGCTTTTGTTGTGAAACTACTTGAACATTTCGTTGACTGTAGTTTGGCCTCAAGTAGGGAAGAAAGTAGGCGGCCCAGGCGGCGCCGGACCCAGCGATCGAAGCAGCTGATTTGATTTGTTGACACCAAAATATGATTCAGAAAAAAATATACAGCTGGCAGGTGCTTTTCACTGACGACGTACTGTCTGTTTGAAAAAAAAGTAGAGCAGCTGTCAGATGCTGCCAACTTTGACTAATTGGTGCTAATTTATTATCTCCGCTTCTTTCAGGTTCAATTAGCAACATGTACACGCCTAGATGGAACATCAGCATTCACCTGAAGCTGTACTACGACCAGTCACTGCTGGCCTTCTTCGGCGGGACCACCAGGCGGTGAAGGACTTTCTGCTGGCGAACGCCCACTCAGTGGCACTCTCCTACAACAACCCACCGCTGGGGCAGCTGGCACTGTGGAGCTTTGTGATACACGGCGTGGAGATGGTCGATGAGAAGGTGGTGAAGATGCCCGATGACCGCAATGGAAACATGTACCGAAAACGATTTTACGAGCACTATCGCGATCAGATGCCAGTCAACCACGTCGCACTGGTCATCTTCACCTTTACGAACTTTCAGTACACCGACAGGACAGAGACGCAAGGTGAGAGTTAGGGGCTTGTTTGTGGTAATGGTAGTAATGCTGTTAATCACGATGCACAGGCCTGGCCATGACGGGCAGTGCTTGCAAGTCCACCGCTGACCGAGGTGTGATCATCCAGGCTCGCTCCTTCAAAACCGCCTTTGTCCTGGCCCATGAGATTGGCCACAGTCTGGGCCTGACGCACGATGAGGAGGTCGGCTGCGGAAGCAAGTACATCATGTCGGCCAGCACTGGACAGGGCAAGGCGAGATTCTCCCGGTGCAGCTACGACTATCTCAATCAAAAGTTTACCACCATTTTCGATGAGACACTGAGGTTAGAAGACTGGAAGTTTAATGTCTCCATTGCAAATTAGTCCTTCCATTCTTTACAGTTCTAAATCGGACATGGATGTCTTTCTCTGCTTTCAGGCGCTATCCGACAAGCTGCCTAGTGTGCAGTACATCTTTCCCAATGACCTCGACCAGTCCTTCAAATCGGTGCCCCTGCGAAGGCAGTGTAGCGTTGGCCTGGGGGATGTGTTCACCTATCTCGAGTCAAGCTCGCCTTTGAACATTTGCACTCGAGTTGCCTGCACCAACGGCCTGATTCAGATGTTCACCAACACGGCCCTGGAGAACACCACTTGTGGTGGGGAGGGAAAGTACTGCCGTGCTGGCAAGTGTCGATGATTTGAATTAAAGTGTTTGTGAGCAGGTTTGAATAATAAATGATCCTATTCGAGAAATTTATTTGGATAAAAGCGCAGTCCTTGAACACTGGCATCGCGGCAGATGAGGCCAAAGTTCTCCGAATCGAGAAGTCTCTGCCGTGCAAGCGCCACCGAGACGCCAATTTTGACCGCCAACTCTTGCGCTGACGTTGACTCCACTTCGTTGAACAGGTCCAAAATTTGATTGTTGATGGTGTTTTGATCGAAATCATCACATTGCAGGACTACTAAGCCGCTGCTGTACTTGACCATCTTCAGGCCAAGGTTTTGCTTTTCTAGCGTGGAACATGCGTTTAAGAGATCGTCCGGAGAAATTAGCTCAAAACCGCGAGCCCGATTAATTGCACAGTAAACCTCGGGGAGGGCAATTTGTCCGCCTCTGTCTTTTGCAAGCGGTTTGATGAGCTTGTGTATCTGCTTTCCCAAGTCATTGTAGTACTTGTTATCACTGTTGTACTTGCTTCGCTTCACCGGGTCCTCGTCAAAGTCCTCATTGACGCCCAAACTTAAGAGGTACGACTTGAAGAGCACCGCTTCGTCTGAAGATATTTCAGTGCCCTTCTCTTTTAATTTCTCTTTGATGTTCTTCGAAATGCCCACCATGTCCTGACAGAGGTTGATCAGGTTCCGCAGGTCCTGGAATCCACTGCTGATATTGCGATCTGTCTGTTCATGCTGTGCCTGGATCTTCTTCTCAATGCTGACGATGCCCAGTTGGCGCGGTTGTTGGCGATTCATGATTCAGTTCAGTGGACTGCATCAATCAAAACACATAAACTAGATGAACTTCAAATATTTATAAAAGCTTTTGCAGATGACAAATCAGTGCAGAAATATAAACACCAAAAACTTAATGTTTTCGCCAGCTGTTGTTCATAGAGGGTGTACCGAAGGCAATGTGATTCACTGGATCGGCCTGGCCTGGCCAGTATTGAGCGCATTCTCTTCGTTCAACTTTGAACTGGTCACCTGGTGACCAACGGATTTGTTTACCTTTCGCTCTATTTCAGATGCAACAGCATCGCGGGATTGAAGATGAGCAAACTAAAGCAACTTAGAACTCGTTGCTTCTTTGATGTCTCCATCGCTGAAGACATTAGTAAGTGCTTTTTCTTAACTCACTGAAGCATGTTTTCATTGCTTGTTTTTCTCTAGTTGGACGGGTTATTTTTGAATTGTACAACGATGTCTGTCCCAAGACTTGTGAAAACTTCAAGGCTTTGTGCACTGGTAAGCACTGTGGTTCATTAATCGGAATGCTCTTATTTATCATCTGCTTTGGTTTGTTGATCAGGCGAAAAGGGTAATGGCAAAGTTACCGGCAAGCCACTGCACTACAAGAATGTCTTGTTTCATCGAGTTGTAAAGACATTCATCATCCAGAGTGGAGATTTCTCCCTTGGAAACGGAAGAGGTGGTGAAAGTATCTATGGAGGAACTTTTGAAGGTAATTCCAATGAACTTCCAATGAATGGCTTCATAACTGATATTTTGTTTTTTCTAGATGAATCATTTGACATAAAGCACACGGAACCATTTATGCTGTCAATGGCCAACAGGGGGAAAAATACAAACGGGTCACAGTTTTTCATGTATGTTTTTAAAGGATCAAATTGCAGTGTTGTTTCAACTAAAGCTAATTTTTTCATTTCAGCACCCTGGCACCGGCACCTCATTTAGACGGGTAATTTGCATTACAGTACTTTGTATCATCTGCGAAATCTAACCGATTAATTTTGTTTTCAGAGTTCATGTTGTTTTTGGCCACGTAATTTCCGGACAAGAAGTGATTCAGAAAATTGCGAATCAGGCTGTTGACAAAGACTCGAAACCTTTTGTTGATATTCGGATTGCAAACTGCGGCGAGCTGATACCGCAGATCAAGCCGAAAGGTAATTTTTAGCTATTGAGAACTTGGGGCACAGTTTTTATACTCAAATCATTTTAGATAATAACAAAAAGAAGTCCAAAAAAGTTTCGGACAGCGGAAGTAGCAGCTCTGATAGCAGTAGCGATGATAGCAGCAGTGGTAGCGACTCAGAGAGCGGCTCTTCGAGTGATGATGGAGATAGCCGTAGGAAGAAAAAGATTGGAGGGGATGAAGACGCAAAAGAAAATGAGTCGACTGCAAAGAATGGCCGGCTTGCCGTTCCCATAAGCGACCTACCGTAAGAATCTAAATGTCCACTTCAGGAGTTGTTTACTGACTGTTCTGTTCTTGTTTCAGCAATGCTCCCAAAATATACAATAACATCAAGGCGGACGAGATTCCTGAAGTACCACAAAACCGATTCCTGGCGAGAACTTTTAAGCCCAAGGAGGAAAACAACAAAAACGGCGATACAACAGGAAAAGAAGTAGAGAGTAGAGATAAGACCGAGATAGAGAAAGGGAACGAAATCGTGGGAGAAGTTTAAGAATCTCCTACACCAAATCAGGCAGAAAGGTCAAGGGCCGCGGCTCTTTGGTAAGTAAATCCGTGGCTTATATCAAATCATAGTATTGACGATCAAATTCTTAATTCAGAGATTCCGAACACCTTCACCAGATCGTGGCAGGGACAGAGACCGTGGACGCTTCAGACGCAGCGAGACGCCTCCTCATTGGAAGGCCGCTCAGTCTAGGGTGAAGCCACTCAAAGAGGTTATTTCCAAGCCAACTGAGCAAAAGAAAAATGGAGATGAAGTCCCTCGAAGCAGCAGAGCCAGCTTTGATGACCGCTCTCGAGAAAGACATCGTCGAAGCCGAAGCCGCTCCGGTTCACGAGAACGTCACGACAGCTCAAAACGGTCAGGTTCGCGAGAGCGTCGCAACAGTTCAAGACGATCTGGTTCGCGAGAACGTCGCAACAATTCCAGACGACACAGCCGATCGCCGAAGCCGAATGACAGTCAAAAATGGACACGAAAGCGTTCTCGCAGTCGCTCCTCAAGTCGAGAACCTGAAAAGGAGGGCGTCTCTGACCGAAGGAAGGAGCGAAAGAGCGAAATTTGTATTGTACCGGAGAAACGAGAGCACGAGAAGCGCGAGGTGAATCCGCACAAGCGATCACTTGAAGTTCGAGACACGATTGAAGAATAATTATTACTCAAACTGAAAATGGTCAGTGTCGTAGTAGGAGTAGTTCCACTGACCTCCCATTCTTTTCACACTCCTTTCGATGTACTATTTTTCATCCCTTTTTTGAAATCATAAGATTAATAATTTTTTTCGATTACAAGGTAGTAAAAGCAGAGAACTGTTTTTTCGTCATTTTGTTCGTGTCGAAACTAGAGCTCCCTCAGGTGAATTCAGTCGGCACCATTTCGCCCTGTGTTTACAGTGTTGTGTTTTGCTTTGCTGACAAGTCGTGTTTCACCCGAATTTCCTTCGAGCAGTTAGTCACTGCTTATTCTGCATATTCTCTGCCTCTCAGTCTCACCTGGGAGGGAGAGCACTGCTCACGAATCGATGGCACTGGTCACGAACACAGTCACTAGTCGTCGTTGTCGCAGCAGCAGCTGCTTCTCTTCAGCCACACAACGCCCGAAATGAGTCGTCAATGGCAGTGAGGGCGCCTTCCCTTCCCTTCCCTTTCTCTGTTTCTCACCTTGTCTCACCAATTCACTCGTTTCGGGTTGCGGGCTTCACTTGTTCTGGTCTGGAGGAAGACGAAGAGACGCTCAATCCTGTGGTGAACCGACCAATGCCACCGCCATCGTCGCCAGCAACAACAAATACAACATTGACAGCAGCGCAGAAGACCTTGGTGCTGCGAACGCCTTGAATAGCCTGAGCACTTTCTTTTCTCATGCAGCAGTTCTTCTTTCCTTGAGTTTCACCGGGGAGAGAGAAAGAGAGAAAAAGTGGCCGAAATTATATCTCCCACCCATCTGGCACTTTGGCGCTTCACTTTCGAATTCTGTCCAGTCTGACTGACTGACTTTCCGCTGAACAACTGCTATTATTTATTTACTCAAAGTTGACGTTGCTGTCTGGTGCTCACTTGCTCACTCACTCACTCTAGTCAGCCAGTTCGAGTTACGAACTCTCTTGGTGATGTGGTGGCGGTGGCGTTGGTGCTTCAACTCTGGTCGCTCCTCTTTGCCTTCTCTGGTTGCCTGATTTATACCCATCAGTTCACCTGAATTAAAGCTCTTCAAGTTAATCAAGTGATTCACACGGATTACATTGTTCCAAAATGTCCAACAATATAGTGCCGATTGGTGAAAACAGATCTCAGAAACCCTCAAGTGAGTGTGTCGACTTTTGTCTCCTGTCACTCGCCTTTTGCTTATCTCTCTCCCTCTTTTCTAATGGTCCATACAGATAGTGCTTTTAAGCAGCAAAAGCTCTCTGCAT
Organism: Tyrophagus putrescentiae; assembly: GCA_024499935.1. Classification (NCBI taxonomy): domain Eukaryota; kingdom Metazoa; phylum Arthropoda; class Arachnida; order Sarcoptiformes; family Acaridae; genus Tyrophagus; species Tyrophagus putrescentiae. The sequence continues at coordinate 9,981,180 of JAMZRA010000001.1, read as the reverse complement.
GGCAACCGATACTTACGGCGGGAACGGTGCTGCCCACATTCTTCCTCATCGGTGTTGCCTTTATTCCCGTTGGAATTGGATTGTTGATCTCCTCGTATCAGGTATTGTTTGTTTGTTTTCAGTTTAAGTAATTTTTATAGAAAACTAATACATACTTTTAATCTTAGGTGAAAGAACATGAAGTCGACTACACGTCATGTGAAAAGTACGATGAAAACAGTACTCAAACGGTGCTTTGCTCAGAGTTTATCGAGAGGAATCCAAACAGTGACTGCAAATGTGTCATTAACTTTACCCTGCCGAATGATATAAAGAGGGATGTTTTTATCTACTATGGACTTCTCAACTTTTACCAAAATCATCGACGTTACGTGAAATCCAGATCAGACAATCAACTAATAGGCAATGTATTCAATGAGCGCAACTGTGAGCCCTTTCAGAAGCGACTAGATCCGACTGATAATCAGATGAAGACAATCATGCCATGTGGAGCAATCGCAAACAGCATCTTCAATGATACGTTCCTTTTGAAACTGTTAGCAAAGAAAGAAAATGAAAATCGCTGGTTTGAGGTACCCTTCGAGAAGACGGGCATTGCATGGGCAACTGACAAGAAAAACAATTCCGCAATCCTTCCCTCAGCCCCGGCCAGTCTTTGGCGCAAGCATTCAACAACACCGTACAGCCGGCCAACTGGCACAAGCCTATCTACGAGCTTGACACCGGTGAACCGAAAAACAATGGCCTTCAGAATGAGGGCCTTATTGTTTGGATGAGGACGGCGGCATTTCCCACCTTTCGAAAGGTGCTGGCACGCATTGCACACGACAAGCGCGACAGCTTTGACGTTGACTACCAGAATGGCCTACCAAAGGGATTCTATCAGCTTACCATTGATTACAGTAAATATTTTCAACAACCTGATTGTTTTACTCTGAATTGTAACACTTTTTTACACTTTGTCATTTAGGATTTCCTGTTGCGGCATTTAAAGGCAAGAAGCGGTTCATCATTTCGAACACTTCTTGGCTTGGTGGGAGGAATCCCTTCATCGGCGCGGTCTACATTTTGTGGGAATATCATCGCTCATTCTGTCGGCAGTATTTCTTATCATCCATCGAAAGTTTAATAAAAAGTAAGTCAAATGGTTGTTGATTTGCCCGTTTTAACAACTTCTATTTTGGTTCAACTAGCTCGACTGACAATATGAACATCACCTCGCAACGGCATTCATCGCCAACAGTTAATATGCAGGCTGCTTGTAATATAAAGAAAAAATGTACAAAAACTTGTCTGGAAACGCTTCGACAAAAAGCTTTACTTAACTTACCAATGTGGCCACAAGTCACTGCTTCCGTTGTTTTTGGTGTGCTTCGCCTGACCCGGCACTTCTACTTCTGGTCACTTTTCTGGTTCTGACGCCTGTTTGACCCCATCCTCTGTTGACCAACCACTGACAATGTTGTTCATTCCTGTTGTATTTGTTCCAATATATTTTATTATTTATGAATAAATCAAAATGCTCGTTTGTTGATCTGTTAATTCTGAATTCTGGTTCTTGATTCTCTCGGTTTCTCTTTCGAAAAAATAGCCGTCAGTCGATCAGACTGTTCTCTGATAGTGAATATAGTCGGCGATTAAATCGACACGTAAATATACAAACACAGTCGCAGTTACACACTGGTGACAGTTTGAAGATGCACTAGGGTGACATCGGAAGTGCAATCGAGAGAACTGGATCGTGATCGTCACCCCCTTCCCCTTCAGAACGTCACCACCAGCTCACGCCTACTATCTGCGACTATCTGAGAATGTCAGCGATTGTCAGTTGGCCTTGCAGTGTGTGTACGTCCACTTCCAATGTCAAGGTATGCTGCTTTTCTCTTCCTAACTGTTAATGATTGGAAATATTTTTCCGTGATACTATCAGCTTTGTTATTACGGCATGCCAATTTGCAGTAGCATATTTGTGCATCGTATATCAAGGCCGCCAGCTTCTTTATTTTGTTGTTGTTGCTGCTGCTGAACACACTGCCTTACTGCCTTCTGTTTGGGCGTGATTAGTGTTGGGATTTAGTAATGTGCTCCCGATTAGGAGTAGCGCGTAATTAGTACTTTTCTTGCGTGCATTGCAGCGCCTGATCTGTTGCCTACCATTGACCCTCGACGCAATCACCGGTTTAGATTTTAAGATTATTTCCCAAAATACTTTAATCGATGCAATTTTGTACACTTCTTGTTCACAGCGCCGGATAACGGGACTGTAACTGTTTAATGTACTCTTCTGTTGACAGAGCCGGGACAACGAATGTGATAGGAGCAACCATCAGCAGTCATCGGCAAAGATTAGCGCCAATGTTCCCCTGAACGCTGAAGGTTTTCCCTCCGGTTTCTGCTTCATATTTGACTGTCAAAAGTGTATGATTGCAAACAGAGTAGGTGCGTGTGAAGATGCAACTACCAGCAACAGCATCCTCACTGGTTCAAGTTTCAGCTGTGAATGCATGCACTTTAATTTGAGCACGGCTGCAAATGTCACCATGTACCGGCGTCAATCAGCTGCTACTGCTGCAGCTATACGCTAGACAGCTGCTGCTGATGATGATTGAACAGATCAATTGCCTTCTATTTACCAATTCGCCTACACGTCATCCACTTTCACGTGTCGTGTACTCTCTGCAACCCTTTCCAGTGGTACCGTACACTAAACTCTTCTTCACTGGAAATCAGGGGCAAATCCTGTTCAACGAAACGATTTGTAGTGGTTTGGTGTACAGCTGCCTGACTGACTGACTACTGTGTGCCGCTAAATCTTCTCTGTGAAAGTAGTCTAAGTAGCAGTTTTTCTTCTTCTTCTCAGTGCGGATGCTGACGCCGGCTACGGTGCCGGTGATGCTACTGCACTCATTGTGCCATCCGCATTGTCATCGTTCAATTGCTATGCACAACAACTGCCAACTGCGACCACGACCAGCACAGCCGTTGCAACAGCGGAATGCTCCTGAACGATCCTCCGTCACTCGGTGGCACTAGCACCCATTCTTCCATCCGCTTTACAGCAACCACAGCCATCACCTGTTTGCACAGTCAAACAGTTGGTACCGCACTGAGCATATAAAGCGGTCATTCGTCTCACAGTGACACCGGTTTTCCAGTGTCCCCAGAAGTCCTACCACTGCTGTGTATGTGCTTCTGCTGCTGTCAAACGTCTGCTGTCCAACTGTTAGCTGTGTGTCTCGTGTTGCTTTGATTTTCCCTTTTCATTTTCCTATTTCTGAACTTGTGTATGTGATTTTTTCTTCTTCTGCCTCTGCTGTTTGGCCATATCGCTCAACCACTGCCAGATTTGCCGCTCATCACTGTTGCTAATTTCGCCCTCCACCCGAAGGTGAGTTGGTCAAACACACACTCTTGAAGTTTGTCACGCTCCCACTTTCCATGCAAATGCGATTAGATTGCTGCGAGCACTCTAAGTGCGCCTCCACACTCCCTCTCTCTTTGCTTCTCTTTACTCCGTTTTCTCTTGATCATGCTAATGAATGGGTGTCGAAGTGGAAAGATAAAGAGACAGTGAAAATTATTAGTCACTAATAATGCTGTGATGATGATGGTGGTTGCTACTCTTATACTCTGTGAACGATAATTGCCTGCAGTTCGGCGGCGATTAATCTGTGCACAGGAGGCACGTATACCCACTTCGGCGATGCATGATGAAATGCTCTCCTTTGTCTGTTTTTCTTTATCGCAGACATTGAACATACACTTGCAACCGATGAGACAGATACTTCACTGTTAACTGTTAACTGTGTGCTCTTATCGGTGATTTGTAATCAACGGTAGTTCAGTGACAGCCCTCAAGACTACTAACCACCACCACCACCGGCGAAACATGGCGCCATGCCTCGAATACAACTTTTGCACTGCATTTGCACAGGGCACACACACACACTTCAATGGCCACGATTGTCGAATGGATGAATGAACATCGACGTCTTCGTAGTCCACTTGAAAACTCGGCGAGAGTTGTTGGCAGACACTGTCAGACACTGACACTGACAGCGTCGTTCCAGTTTGACAGCATCACTGGAGAGCGGCAACAACAGCAGCAACAACACTCTGGAGACTCTCCCTTTTTCGCTGATTATTTGGGTCAGTTTCCCCTTGCCCGTTATTGTTGTTGCTTCTTCTTCTGCTGCTGCCTGAGACCTGTTGTTCTCCTGCCTGATGGTGGTGGTGCACCTTTCCCTCTCCCCAGTTCAGTTCAGGCGAGGCGTTTTGCCATTTTGACTTGTGATCTTTCTGCCCTCTGAGACACACAGTCATTCAGTCACTCAGACAGACAGACACTCAGAGTCTAACAGAAGTTGACGGCAGACGAATATGCACTCGTCTCGCCCACTGAACGGCGGCTTAGCCAGCAGCACTGCCGTTATGAGAGCCAGTTTAACAGTGGCAGCTTTTGCACAGTATGTGTGAGGTGAATGACGGCCGTCAGTGGAAGCACCGCCGCCGCCATCATCTCTTGGGAGATTCAGACCGAGAAAAGTAGCTAGTCAGACAGAGCTAGTCAGTTGAACAGACAGTTAGTTAGAGTGTGTCGACGACAGGCAAACAGAACGGTCTCCAACACTCACTACTACTTATCGATCACCCTCTTGGACCACTTTTCACGTTTCTGCTATACACTTTCCTTGAACCCTTGACGTGGCTTCCCCTTCCTTTCACTTGTTTGTACTTGATTTCCACCACCTGCTTTTTCTTCGCTCAACACTTGTGCATTCTGTTTATTCATTTTGTTTACCACCTCGCACTCACACACACAGGTAACACTTGAAGATGATTCAGAAGGACAACATTCGCCTTGAGCTGGCCAAGTTCGGCCAGGAGCACCTGCTCAACTTCTTCGATGAGCTGAGCAATGAGGAGAAAGAGCACCTTCTGCAGGACATTGCCAACGTCGACCTGGCCGAGGTGACGGGAGCGTTCGCTCGTTCCAACCCCAAGAATGAAAGTGTCGCCGCTGCGGAGACCATCGACGACCTGCTGGAGCCACTGCATCCGGATATCCACCAGAGCTATGCTCGCACTTCCCCAAAAGAGTTGCAGCAGTATCGCAGCATCGGTAAGCATTGTTCTCATATTTCTTTTGTGTTTTTGTTTTCACTTCCGCATTTGCTCGCCTTGCTAATGGATGCCTTTTTCTTTTGCATAGGACTTAAGAAGATTTCCGAGGGCAAAGTTGCTGCATTGCTGCTGGCCGGCGGCCAGGGCACCCGCCTGGGCTCTCCCAATCCAAAGGGAATGTACGACGTCGGCTTGCCCTCTCACAAGACGCTCTTTCAAATTCAGGCTGAACGCATCCTCAGGTTGCAGGAGCTCGCCTCAAAGGAGTTCAACAAGGACGCCTGTGCGGTGAACATCGTCTGGTACATCATGACCTCGGGGGCGACCATTGAGCCGACGGTGGAGTTCTTCAAGGAGCACGAGTACTTTGGCCTGAACAAGAGCAACATCGTCTTTTTTGAGCAGAACACCATGCCCTGCTTCAACTTTGAGGGGCAGATCATTCTCGACAAGCCATACGCCCTGGCGCGAGCCCCTGACGGCAACGGTGGCCTGTACAAGGCCCTCCGAGGCCAGGGCATCCTCGAGGACATGAGCAAGCGAGGCATTGAGCACATCCACGCCTACTGCGTGGACAACATTCTGGTTAAGGTAGCCGACCCGGTGTTCATCGGCTACTGCATCCGCAAGGACGCCGAGTGTGCCGCCAAGGTGGTGGAGAAGGTGTACCCGAATGAAGCGCTGGGCATCATCTGCAAGGTGAAGGGCAAGTTTAAGGTGGTCGAGTACAGTGAGGTCTCGCACCAGACGGCACAGAAGCGCAACACCGACGGGCGGCTGCTTTTCAATGCAGGCAACATCTGCAACCACTACTTTACGCTCAATTTTCTCGTTAATGTCATCAAGTAAGTGACTGAAAGTCTTTTTAGAACGTGAAAATCTCATTTGTTTATTACCTGTGTAGGGAAGAGCAGTTGATGCACCACGTGGCAAAGAAGAAGATTCCCTTTGTGGACAACAACGGCTTAAGGGTGTCACCGGAGAAACCCAATGGAATTAAGCTGGAGAAGTTTGTTTTTGATGTCTTTGAGTTTGCCAAGTAAGTGACTAAATCACGAGAGTTACTAAATCAGGAGCAGCACTTTTCAACAGTCTGCTCACTTAAAAGTTACGCAAATGGCTGATGACAGTTACTGATATGCATCTTTCCTCGTTCCATTTGATTTCATCACTGAATAGGAAATTTGTCGTCTGGGAAGTGCTTCGCGAGGACGAGTTTTCTCCACTTAAAAATAGCGACTCGGCGAACAAAGATAACCCGACCACTGCACGACTTTCGCTCTTCAATCTCAATCAGCGATACGTGCTCAACGCTGGCGGCAAGTTTGTCGACGAGAACGGCTCGCCAATGTCGCTCATTCCAAGGTAAACATTTTGTGCTCATTGTCACTATCTACTTATGTAGAGGACCGTTTCTGTCTGTTCTTTCTGCGTGCTTGTGTTTGTGTTTGCGTGCCTCTTTTTTGCTTGAACTGTTCAATTGAATCAGCAACTAATCGATCCCCTTTTGCAATCTCTCCCCCACTTCCCCCTTTTTACACTTTTGGCATGGCACTTCAACAAATTGTTGCACTTGCACTGACCCCTTAATGCGCTACTCTTACCTGGCCCCCCATAACGACTACACATTTCAACACTGACCCCCACGCACTTCTGTCTGCTCGGCACTCTACCTTATTTGCACGATTTTACCGATGCACGCACTGACTTTGATCGGTGCTGGTCGATTGCATGATCATTGTTTTGTTGCCTCATCACCACCACCAACCCACCACACCTCGCTTTCTCACACATCTCCCTCACAGCCCTGCTCTGGCTGATGGAAGCAACTCCAACTGTGACACCAACAACAAGTAATTAGCATTTGTTTATTGATACATTCACACACATTGCCCCTACCCCTCCTGCTGGATGAATCAGCGAATCTGAGTCACCATTCTCTCGCTGAGTGATCTCGAGGCTTATTTTCATACCCGACTAGTTACCCGCAGTGCAGGCAACATCGACAACTGAATTGCTGCCGCGATGAGTGTGCTCTTCTAAATTGCACTCAACTAATGTTCTTTGGTTTTTCTCTTTTTCTTTCCCACTACCACCACCACAACCTCCTCTCTTGTCCTACACATGCAGCCATGTGGAGAACCAAGTGATCTGTGAAATATCGCCTCTCACCTCGTATGACGGTGAAAATCTGGAGCAGCTCGTCAAGGGAAAGACATTCCAGTCGCCGTTGCTTTTGTAGACAGTGGAGAAAATGAAGAAGAAGCTTGCAAGTTTGCTTGCTTAAATACTTAGCGGATAGCGATAACTACCACAACGGACACCTTCCAATGCCTTTACCAGGCCGCCTCTTGACCTATCATTGAAAGCAACTATTAATGAATAGCCCACCATTACCACCACCTAAGTCCTCCCCTTTTAATTGTAACTTTTATCGACTGACTGATTCTCAGAAGCACACAAACACACCGACACACACAGACAGCTGTACTGTTTGCACTCCCCATCAAACTCTAAAAATTCAGGAAATCTGGTCGGTGTTTCCTACGACTTATGATAATTTATTGACGCTTCCATTGATGCGATACTATTTACCACAACTTCTAATAACAACTGCTGCATGATACGAAGTGACTCTCAGTTTCCTGTTGCTTGTCTGAGACTTGCCTTACCTACCTACCTCTCTTTTCGTTCGCTCATTCAGTTATCGATGGCCCACAGCAGCACTCTAAAGTGTGTGCAGCGCATAGCGCACACGATGACTGAAGTGACGTGGGGAAAGTCTTTCCTTCTACTGCCTCTGTCGCTGTACAGCTGTGCACCTTCAATCGTTGAAGTGAACTTCATTTCTCTCCATCTTTCTCTTTCTCTCTCACAAGTCTAAATGCGACGACAACGTGTGTGCAAAGACATACAAACAGACGGACTGACACAGTAGACGGGCAGTCATTCTTCTCACAGTGGGACTTCTCCCCCTCGCTACAGTTGAGATGTGCTGCTGTTTCGGTGCTGTACGACTCTTCTTGATTTGTCGTCGTTGACATCGAAAGTACTGACCAGCACTCTACTGCTCTTTTCTGCTCTTTTAGAAAGCCCGCCTTCTAAATTGTGGTTAACTTTCCTTCTTCTGCTTCTTCTTCATCTTCATCGTTTTCGTCTTCTTTCAAACGATTGAACAAAGCGACTGCGGTTCGTGGTGTGTGCTGCACTGATGCTGCTCAATCACTCTCCTTCTCTTTCTCTCAGTTGCGCGTTGGCCAATTTCATTACCATCAGGTCACATCGTCTGTTTGTGGTCGACCGCCGCCGATGCAGTTAACTGCTGCGAAGACATATACAGATTAGCCTTAATTGATTCGATTGTCAATCCTTCGACTGTTCACCCGTTTGAAGTCCTGTCAGTTTGTTCTTTTTTCTGCTACTTTTTGCTGCCTTCACTTGACCGCTAGCCCTTTTTCGCTCTCTCTCTCTCTCTCCATTTTTCTCTCTTTCCTCTTCGCCTTTCCTCCTCTGTGATCGCTCATCCATTCATCAACAGATTGTACATCTTTCGAGGTCGCCAGCACCACCACCACTTGTGGCTTTGAATGAAAGCAAAAGTCAAGAGTGCACTTGCTGGCTGCTGTTCAACTCTCGACTATGTGTGCTGATGGCGGTCAGCTAAGAACAGATAATCGCCACGATTGTCCCATCCACGACGACGATTGCCGGCCTTTACTTGTCAATTAGTGTGCCCCTTGGTGCAGTCCGTGTGTTTTGCCTTCTACTGCTACTGCTGGCCACTGTTTGCTGTTCTACTACCACCACGACCACCACCACCTCAATTGCTACATTTTCAAGCAGTATTGCTCCCTCGCAAACACAAAAGTTCTCTTTTACCACCTTTTCGTTCAATGTCGCCATCGGTGCCTCATGCTCTCTGAGGGATGACCACCACCAGTAAAGCCTTTTAGTTGTCAAAACCTACCTAAAAACGTGTTTCCTTCGTCGGGGAAGTTTCACTGTTTTGTACTGCGCTGGTAGTGTGTTCACTCTCAGAAGCACACTTCTACTTCTGCTGCTGCTTCTGCGGTTGTTGTCTGCGTCTGTTTGTCTGCAGTCACTTTGAGACTTTTCTTCGTGTTTTAACTGTTTGCGCTCCAGAGAGCACATTCGACGAGCGAATGGCCGCCGTGGTTGCCGCTGCCTCAGGCGCGCACCAGTCCAGCAATAGAACAGCTACGGCAATCACCGTCAGCAGTGTTGCCAAAGAAAAAGCAGAAACGAAATGTGTCACAGCTGTCAGGGTGGACACCTCTTCTTCTTCTTCCCCTCCTCATTGCTGATGTTCCAGGAGAAGTGCACCTTACCTTCAAATCACCCTTTCCACTTCTCTGCCATTCGTCATGCCGTCGAACACACATTACGACTACCATTATCACCGGCACCAACACCACCACCACCACTATCATCATTCATCATCAGCACGCTACTTTAGTCTGCCATTCCTCCTTCTCCTCCTCCTCCTCCTACCTCTATCTCTTCACCCTCTCCTGGCTGTGCCTTCTTTCTGATGCAGCTGCACAGCACCAGAGGAGCAGTTGAGGACAACCAAGCGACGGAAGCTTTGCCATCAAATAATATCATCTCAGGTGGCAGCAGAATAAAACACCGCCCACTCCCCAGCTTGACTGTCGCCAAGACCCGACCATGTGCCCTGTTGAGCTGAATCAGAGCTGCAATCAGAGCAGTGGCGCCTGCAGCTGTCCTCCGAGTGCGCCAATTCTCCTCTCGGGTGAGATTCCCTGTCTGCGGGCCAAACTGCTCGGTCAGGTGTGTTTGCACTCGCGGGAGTGCGCATCAGTGGGCCAGGCGGCATGCTACGCTACTATTCTCTTTCCGCTGGAGCTGCAGTCAGTGCCCAGCCACCGACAGTGGTACATCTACAGTCAGATTACGGAAGCGGGAGCTGAACTACCTGCTCAACAAGGTCTACGGACAGTGTCGCTGTCGGTCGGGCTACCGAGCCGTCAGTCCTGATCGATGTGTGCCCAAGGATGGTGCCTCCACTGGACGCAGCTGTGCTGCTGGTGCTGCTGGTGAACTGCAAACACTCAACTCCAGCATAGCTGAACAACAACAGCCGCAGCAGGAACTGATCAACTTGACATCCAACTCCTGCCTGCCCAACTCCCATTGTGACCAGATGAGGCAGCAGTGCGTCTGTGATAGCGGGTTTGTCTTTGATGACCGTCTGCAGAGCTGTAGTCCATTGCAGCAACATCAGCAGCAGCGACAATTGGATCGACTCGGACAGTTCTGCGTGGTGAACTCCGACTGTCAGGCTGATGGAGGCGATCCAAATCTGCAGTGCAGCAAGTCTCGCTGTGTCTGCGCCCAGGGTTTCAGCAGAAGCACGAACGCCACCGCCTGCCCAGTGCCTCGTGACTGCTCACAGCCTGGTCAGTCGTGGAACGCCGCCACACTGGCCTGCGAATCGCACTCTTCGCTGATGTTCGACTCGCTGCTCGTCAAGATCGTCCTCCTCCTTCTTCTAAAACTGATCATCTGCAATTTAGTGCGAATTGCCTGCTACTCCAAACGAATCGCCGCCGCCGCTGATGCAGGCAATCACGGCGGCAGCGGCAGCAGCAGCCGACATCGCGGCTCGCGATTTTTCGAGTCTACTCGCCAAGTGGCTGACCAGTCGCGATCGCTACTTTCCCTGCCACCGTACGAGTCCATCTGCCAGCAGTCAGACAGCGCCAGCAGCAACATCAGCAGCAGCTGATGGCAGCGGTCTGAGCGTCTCTGCGTCACACTTTGACTTGGACTCTCGCTCTGATTCACTGCCACCCACCTATGAGGAGGCGCTGCAGACGATGGGTGCCGATGCCGATATCAGTGCTGGAGGCGCAGCAGATGATAGCTGCAAGGCACCACAACTGCTAGTCATGAAGAACTGTCCCTGGCAGTCAGCTGAACTTTCCCGAACAGTGCACACACACATGGGTGCAGGCGACGCAGTCTGCATGTCAATCATCAATGCGAGCAATTGGCAGCCAATTACCAGTGGACAACTTGTTGTGGTGGTTGCTGTGGTGGTGGTGGTTGTTCTTGTTGGCACGCGATGCGTCTTTCCTCTCCACTTTACCATTTTCTTCCCCTTCTGACCTCGTTGCGCTGTTGCCGCCACTTACAAACATTGGCCTTGAACTATACTCTCTCGTCTTTTTTTCTTTTCTCTCTCAACTACACACACACTTTTCTACAGCCTGCCTGTGAGCAGCAAATGCTGTACAGCAGCGGCACATTGTGATAGCAAGCGACTATAAGAGACACAGGACACACATGCACACATGCACACAGACAAGACAGCACTGTAAATAGACCCTTTTGCTTTCAGTAAAGGAGCCTCATCACCAAATGCATCAGTTTTCAATGCAATGCATAGTGTACACTGATGGTGGTGGTGGTGGTGTCACACTTTCACCACTTAACACGTAGACTTGGAGTTAGTGCTGGTGCTTGCGTTTGCTTGCTGGCTGGAACCCGATCCAGAGCCACCGATTGAAGTGTCGCACATGCAGCGTCTGTGGGTATATAGTCGGGCAGTTGCTGAGCACTCAACAGAGCTACCGTAGTGTGCGCGTAGACTACTACTGTGTGTGGACCGATGGAAAAGACGCCATGGCGCCTTCTAGCCTCAATGCCGCCAGCCAGCCTGCTTGCCTGATTGTTTGTTTTGGAATAGTTTCAGAGTGGCAAAGAATGAATGTTGCTAGGCATGCTGCTGCTGCTGCTGCAGCTGTTGTCGCTGACACACTCTCACTTGCCATCTAACTGGTGCCCAGGAGCACCTTGAGAGAGGTGGCAGGTGCTGGCACTGTTTGCAAATGAGCTGCTGAAGCTCACTGGCTCTGCTTACGCAACCAAAGATGTCTTCCCCTCAGACTATCTCTTCAACAAAAATGATGATCTTCACTACTGTCATCACCACGAGCACCTACCTTCTGATTCTGCAAACTCAGCTCTGCTCAGCCGTGGATATCAACTTTGACTACTTCAACACTCGAAATGTCCTTCCCGTGGTTGTTGCAGGCGTTGGTGGCCAGGGCACCTCAAACCAGACGACCATCGAGTGTCCTCGCTTTCGATGTCCAATATCGACGGTGTGCAATGAGAAGAGCAATCGCTGCGAGTGTGCCAACGTTCACCTTGTGGCTGTCAGTTCGTTGATGGGCTGTCTGACGCGCAAGTACCTCGGCGAATCCTGCATCACCACCGCTCAGTGCGCCCACATCGCCAACTCCATTTGCGTGTCAAATGGCCGAAACCGAGCCGAGCTGGCGATCATGCCTCCCAAACTTCCTCTGAACACTCAACTGAACACCATCACCGGCGGTCCCTCCTTCTCGCCCTCGTCACCGTCGATGAGTGCCCGAATTCTGAAGCATCCTGAGAAGTACCTTTCCCGAAATGAGTACGGCCGCTGCGAGTGCCGTCCCGGCTACTGGCCCAACCAGAATCAGCAGTGCGTCCTGGCGAAACGCCTCGACCTGCTCGACTGCTCCGGTTCACGGCAGTGTCCTGATGAGAACTCGCGATGTGACTTTTTTCGGCATAAGTGCGTCTGCGAGTTTGGCCATAAGTACGACGCTGCTCATGATCGATGCCTGCTCAATGTGGACATGTTTGGCGTCTTCTGCAAGGTACGTAATTGGAGAGATTGAAAATGCTAGGAGTAATGTTTAGGTGAATCGGATAACCTAATCTGAATGTCACTTTCTTGCTCTTTCTTTCTGCAATTTCACCTGTAAATGACATATAACAGGAGCACCTCGACTGTCAACTGCGCCACGATCAAATGCACTGCCTGGCGGGCATTTGCACGTGTATCAACAACAACCGCTATGATCCCTACCGTGGATGTGGACATGTGCAGCCTTGCAAGGCCGGCCAAACGTGGAATGATTTTAGCAAGAGCTGCGAACCGACGATGTACAACTACAATCAACAGCAGCATCGAGAGCTGGACGGGCTCGCTGTCGCAGGCAGCGGCAGACTGGGCTACCACCGACGATGGGCTCACATGAGTGCGGAAATGTGGTTCAAGTGTTTCGTATTCATTCTTTTCATCGTGGGCATGACCTTTACGCTGAAGAACCGCAAACGTGCTTTGCTAATCCACCACCTGTGCTGCCCAATGGCGGCAACTCGGCAGGACTTGGCAATGCTCAGAGCAGAGGTCATCATCGATCCCTTAGCAGTGGTGGTAATGGCGGAGGGGGTCGTCGAGTGAATCGATACAACAGAGGCGTTGAGCAGCAATTTTTAAATCCTCAACTTGCCCCGGAAATGGGTAGAGGAGTGCATCCAAATGTGAACGTTCGCGTGAACCTCGCTGAATACGATGATCTGAATGAGAGGGGTGCACTGATGGTGGCACTGCCTGCCAGCAGCATTCCCGGTGGTCGACGGTGGTCACTTGGCTCCAACACCTCTCTTCCACCCTCTTACGATGCTCCCGGGTACTCGCCTCAAACTGGTCAGCCATTGGCCACTGAACTACCTGCGTCAACGGCCTTAGCCGCCACTCCTCTAATCAACGGCCCACCGCCTTCCTACGATCAGCTTCCCACGTACGATGAGGCAATCAGAGAGATTGAAGTCGCCGACTCCTGTGCCAAAACTGTTAATACTCAAAGTGATGCTGAGCAGAGGAACAAGGACACTCCCACTCACAGTGCAGCTGACAATGATGCTGAACTTTCATTGAGCAGTTCAGCAGTGCGGATGACACCGCCACCACCACCGGCACCACCTGCAACTTCGACCTTTGCAACTTCCTCCACTTCCTACCGAGGGCACAGAGTTGAATGAGCTCTGACAGCAGTCTGGCGGAGAAAGGAGCACAGCCGCCTACAAAATCATTCATTCACAGGACGAGCATAATCGAACGAAACCCCCTCCCCTCTCCCTCCCTGCATGATGAGCCCACCCCTGCTTTGCCAAGGTAGAGTACCCCAAAGCGCAGATGAGCCCACTAGAAAAAATTACCGAAGCGTTTCATTCACATTCACAACCCCTTTTGTGTTGCACTTGTTCTTTCATTCCCTAAACACTGGAATGCAAATGATATAATTTTTTGTTATTCATTCAGAAAAGGTTTAATCTTCTGTTGGCTGACTTTTACGGAGATTTATTTATTTCACGGAAATTAAAACCCTCTATGTTCGTATGAAGTGCTTTTTTATGTGAGCAGTTTAAATGGTTTCACCTTGCAAATGCCGTTATTGCATACGCAAACGCTCAGACATAAAGGCAAATTAAAAAGTGCTTCTGTGAAATAGATTACCGGGGAAATGTGGTTATTTAGCGTTGCAATGCATAAAAAAGTTAATTGCAAAATCGGTTTTAAAAGTTACTTCATCTAATTTTTATAGTCTTTCTGGAACTTTATTTGACCAAAACACCCGGATAATTATAAACTACGCTGTAACATTGCCAATGTTTGCATTTGCACAGGTGTGTGAATAAAGTGACAACTTCAGGCGACGAAAGCAAACACGCAAATTCAAGTTTTTTTTCCGCACAAGAACACTGGCAAATATTTTGCCTGGCGCCCACGTGCGTTGACATTGAACTTTGCGCACCGCTGCTGTTGAAGTAGTGTGATGGTGGCAGCGGCTGAAGTGCTGCCGATTCGATTGGCTGCAGATTTGTCGGCAGATTTGTAATCCATCGCACTGGTCTCAGTGGCTGACAGTGGGCAACCATTGTCAGTTAAGTAATCTGCCATTGAATTTCACCACCGTCACCACCACCACCGCCTGTTCATTTGAGCCGGCAGTGGTGAAAGCTACCGAGATAGACACACACACACACACTCATTCATAGTCACTTCATAGTCACACTGACAGGACAGGAAGCTCTAATTTGAGGTGGCTCGCTTCGCTAGCAATAGGCCAGCTTTTGTTGGTGACGGTGGTCGTGGTGCTGCAGGTAGTGTTGCAGGTAATGGCTACTGGCGAGACTACTGCTTCCACAGACTATACTGCGCCATACCATTGCAGCAAACTGCCCAGAGGAACACAATGCAGAGGCAGAGAGAGAAGGTCGGATCTACAGCTGGCGCCCATTTCGGGCGCCAACCACAACTACTACCTGATGGTGGACATGATCAACAAATCCAGCAGTCGACACTCTGATCCACTCGATGGTTCTCACTTGGAGGGGACTGCAGCCACTCGCAGCAACACTCGTAGCCAACAGCGGCCGCACAGTCAACTCTTTCACCAGCAGCCACAGCACACTATTCCATTGTACGGCCAGTGTCGTCATCAGTCCGCTTTTCAGTTTATGCTCATTTTGTGTACGATGACCCAATGAAGACACTGCTGACGGCTTCCACTGCTATTATTACCCATTGTGCGTAGACTGTAGTCCTGCTGCAACACTGATCACCTGATTGCCTCAGAGTTTGTTTTGAGTATCACCAAATGCGATTGATCCCCTCGAAGTGCCTTTCACACTAGCGGCGAGTATGTGCCTGGACAGTTTGTCAGCATCCCCAACACTGTCGTCATCCACTCTAAGCAAGAAGCACTACTTGCTGTCGTTGCAATGACACATCAACATCACCGTTTTCCTCTTCTTCCACTACTGAAAAGGCCGGCAACTCTGCTGGTTCTTCTAGTCATCTTTGCCACAACCTTCCTCAGCATTGCTCAATCTCGCCAGATACCGACGAAGAAGCCAGAAATACTGACTCAACCGAGAAAGTTCAAGTTTCAACTAGAGATAAAGAATGGATGCGACTACATCTCTTACCCAAATGCCACCATTAACGACTGCGGCTTCTGTGTGGGCGGCGGCACCGGTCTGGAGGCCGACTACGGAAAGGACTGCAAGGGTGTCTGCTTTGGTCAGTCAGCACTCGACTGTCACGGAGTGTGTGACGGCAACGCCTTTGTCGACGAGTGCACTGGTTTGTGCGTACAGCCAGGTAATACAGTGCTGATTTGTCATTTTGAAAAAAAGCTCAAGCTAAAGCAAGAACATGCAAACCCCACTCTGACAGGTGATGCAGCAGCAGCCTGGAGCAGCACCGGCGGCAGCAATCGTGACTGTCGCGGCCTGTGCGCCCAGCCCACCGCCGATCTGAATGGCGCCGCACCGATGCCCTCCCACGCGTACACCCTCGACCCGCAGTGTGGTCTCTGTCGCATGGCCTCCTCATTCAGTGGCCCCAACTCGCCCGGTGGACCTCAATCCTCCTCTCCTCGCCGAGCGGAATAGACTGCAACGGCGCCTGTCAGCTGCCCGGCCTCAATCGGTCGACCATCCTCTGCGGCCAGTGCGTTCGACCGAGTGAGCTGGACCACGTACTGGACGATTGCGGCAACTGCATCTCCGAAGGACATCCTTGCTCCTGTGACCGGTGAGTGAAACTGCCTGCTGATTAGGCTACCTATTTCTGCCTATTTCTTTCTAGTGGTATTTTTTTCTTTGACGACGCAAGAAGAAGGAGGTTGAAGGCAGTACTGGTTGCAGTACTGGTGGCTACCTTCGACGAGCTCACTTTCAGACATTTAGTCGTCGTCATTCAGGCTGACAGTGCCGTACAGGATATAGAGCTGCCGTAGTGTGGTGTTGCCTTCAGCGACTGTACGGCAGCTGTGAGACTACTAATTTCACTAATTGCACTGCTTTACTTCGCTTTACTTTGCTTTGCCTTCCTCCCTCCCTCCCTTTGTCGCCCAGTGACCCAACGAAGTGTGGCTGTATCGATCCCAACAATTGCTACCTTATCAAGTCGCTCTCTCCAGGCGCCATTCCTAGCCAGACGCAGGCCAATGTAAGTGCGGGGAAAGGGAAAGGGGTGCTTTGAAGGGGGAACTGTTCTGTGTTTTTAACGCCTGCATGTCATTGCCACTGTTCTATCTCTGTTCGCAGGTGACCATTGTTGGCTACTTCTATCCCTATGCTAAGCAGCTGTTCTGCGTCGCACGGCGAAATGGCTTCGAAGCAGTGGAGTCGTTTCCTGTGCACTTTCTCCACAAGAACAAGACCGTCGCACAGTGCACCATTCAACTGGCTCAAGGTAAGTGGAGCTACTAACAAGTTGAGGATATGTTGTGATTTGTCGCTATTTCTGGTTTTACTTCTGGTGGTAGCTTTCTCACTGCTGATATTTTTTGCTGAACTTTGTCAATCAGTTGACCGCCAACTGTGAGCATTTGCAGCTCTCTGACAGCTTTTCAGCGATGAAAGCTTCACTGCGCAGTCTTCTGTCAGGTCAGGTGCTTTGATTTGTGCAAGGTAGCTTTAGCAATAGACGCCCTGTTAGCCTTTGTCCGTCACATCCGGTGACACTGTTTATCTCTACTCTAGCAGTCACTCGATGTTGACAAGTAATCTCTGCCTGCTTAGCAAGAAGAGCTATCTGTGTGTGTGCTTACCACGTCTCACTGAGCTCTTCTTCTCATTCTTTTTGTCTTGTTTTGTTCTGGTTCATTCCACTGCGCTTCAACAGGGGAACGTGTTCTGCATGTGGCGTCCCATTAGCTCGACAGCTTTGCTGCTGTCTCTGCCCGCTGTTGTGTCATATTTATTTGCCCGTATTAGTACTGCCATTACCGTTGGCGCATTAACTGGCTGGGCGCCACCGTCAGCCGTTCAGGCCAGCGAAAGAGGCCTCATCGCTCACTCATATTCATCGCCTAGTCTGGTCACGCTAATTGAGCGCAGAAAAAAAATGAAAGGAAAAAGGAGATTGTGGGAACAACACACGAACAACAGCAGTCGTTCACTTGTAGTTCAAAGCTGACATTCACCTAGAAATACTGCTGGTGGTAACTTGATTAGCTTGCCGATATTTTTGTTTTTGCCCAACTCTTTGGGTCAAGTGCACCCTCTCTCACTCTTCTAATCACACCCACTGCCCTAACGTGATAGGCCAAGTTTACCCGAACGCTTGAATTCTTGTGGCGCATACCCTTGTGCTCTAATTGAACGGCACTTCAATTAGCGGTCAATCGACGGCATAAATCATAGTTTCTGACGCTCTGCGATTAATTACATTGCCTATTGGCGCCAACATTGGCCGATTCCGGGACACTGGAGCAGGCAAATTCTGATAGCAGTGGTGGTGGTGGTCAGAACTGGCTGTGGACTGCGTCAGTGGCTATAAATAGCACCAAAATGTACAAAATGCTTTTGTTGTTGCAATTGCCTGTATCGGCATTAATCGAATTAATCGAGCCCTTTGAATAATTTGGTAAAGATATGCAACCGGCCATTTACCGACCACTTTGCATAGTTTGAATGAAAAATGCATAATGACTACCAAGGGAGGCATACTCAGTCAATGGGAGCTTTCATTGAACAATGACAGATTAATGTGACAGTATTAATTAAGCTGCCCTGGTAATGAGAAGGCTGTAAAATGGCCGTTTTTGTGGGTTGATCTATTGTGCCGGTGTGTGGCTACCAGTGACCATCATCACTGCTCTTATTTGTATTTTCACCGATAAGTCCGCAACAAAATTACTTATTTTTTGCATGTTCTGCCCTTTTCGATTACAGTTGGTGAATATGTGCTTGGACTGGGTTTTCGAAAGAATGTCTTCATAACGCCGCCAAAGGATTTGCTGCACCTCTACGTGTTTAGCCTGCAATCAGGTCAGTGTCAGTACGTTTTCCTAAGCGCGTCAATGTATTTTGCCTATTTATTCACATTCCACTGAAAATACTAAAATAGCATTAAAAACATTTGCACACAGTGAACATTAGTCTAATTGGCCCGGCCAAGTCGCTGACAAATGAGTCTGACTCCCTCCTGACGATTGACTTTGAAGACCTGACACATGACATTCCGCCCATTCCAATTCGCTGCAAGGTGCACTACGAATCGGGCGAATCTGAGCTGTCAAACTTTGGGATTAAACCAAACTCATGCACTCTACGGCCATCCTCTTTGAGGGCTAAATCACAGAGGCTCAAAATCTACCCGACATTTGATGGCGTCTACCTCTTTCCCACCCATATGGAGCACCTCATCGAGGCGACGCCGCCGAGAATCTTTGCCCTCAGTTCTTTCGTCTCTGAAGACGGCCTCTCAGTGGTGGTCAACTTTGACAAGCCAGTTGATCTGGCTGCCATTGAGCGAAACATCACCGCCAACACCGATGACGACGACGACGATGACAACTCCTTTATGATGTGCGACTACCTGCTGAAGGAGCGCACCATGGAGCACTTGGCGCTGCACAACCTTCAGAGTTGTCGTTGGGCGACCCGTATTCAGCTGATCATCACCATTCAGAAACCGCTCTCAACGGACGCTATTGAGGTGGAGTTAAACCCACAGACAGTGCAAGAGTTTGACCAGCGATATCCGCTGCTAAACGGCGAGCAGACAATGTCAGCCAACATCAGCAAACTGTCCAACAGTTTGAACTGGTGGAGCTATGAACCGGCGGTAGCTGTGGTGGGACCCAACCAAGGGCCCCCTGCGACCAGTTTGTCCTCATTGGCCTTTCACCTCACCTCGAGGCACTCACGAAGTGGACTTTAGCTGGGAGGTGGCGGTAGGCGTTGAGGGAGGCACTGAGGAGGCCACAGATGCTATCTCTAATGAGCTGAGGCACTACGTCAGTCGTCATGGCAAGTCCACTAATTTAATCCTCAGCGCAGACATGGTCGAAGTGGGCGTCCAGTACCGGTTCACCTTCAAGGCCTTCATTCAGGCGAGAAGGCAGACGATTGAGGCGGCACACACGTTGACCAAGCTGGAGTACCCTGCGCCGATGATCACACTGTACCACACTCGACTGCTGCACAACATGCCACTCTATGAGAGCGATAATATTACACTTCTGGCCGATGTGCGCGTGCCAGAGTGCGTTTACCCACCACAGAGACTGGTGCCCTCCTGGCGTGTCACCGATCCAAAGTTTCACTTTCCCCTGACTGACATGAAACGCCGCTTTGCCCTCTCCTACACCATCGAACCGTACACAGTGCCGCCCAACCACCCTACCTCCATCACACTGAACGCCTTCATTGGGCTCTTTCAGAATCAGAGCAGCTCTGCGACGTACCATTTCGAAACGGTTCGGTCGCCACTGAAGGCTGATCTGCTGAACGGTATCAACAAGATGACCATTGGCTCTCAAAGTGGTCTTCTCAGACTGACTTCTGGTGGTGGTGGTGATAAACAAGTGCGACGGCGACGTGTCGTTCACCAGTGGAGCTGCCATGACGTGAAAACCGCCCAGCCATGTTACTTCAACTACGCCTCCGTTCCGCCGGTCAACGGGCACAACTACAATCGCAACTCACTGCTCATCACACCTCAAATGCAGCACCACAGTGAACTCTTCATCGAGTCGACCTCCTTTCTGCCTAATCAGCAGTACCTCATTGGTCTGCAGGTGTTCGATGCCAACAACAGCAAAGTGAGCTCAGAGACGGAGTACACGCTGCTCAATGTGGAGGCAGGTGCCAAGCCGCAGGTCTCAATCGGTCCGGTGCTGATCAAGGGCAAATACGTGGTGCCGTACAACAATCGCTTCTCCACCTTCTTGATTCCCTTTGGCACTAGCATCGCCATTCGAGGGCAAGTTTATCTGCAGTCGGGCGTCAAGAGTGTTCGCTGGGAGTCGACCAGCTTTCGCTATCCACTAAACTGGAGCAAGAAGCGCATCAACGAACAACAAATTGACACTGAACTGCGCATTCACGATGGTAAATTTCACATTATCTTTTACTATCTTTCAACTAATTTCTTTTTTCAATCCAAACAGACAGTCTTATGGCGTATGGAGTGTACACCTTCAAACTGATTGGCTGCAGTGAGCTGAACCAGTGCAGCTCTACTGAAATCTCGCTAATGGCCGCCCAGTCGGCCACAATGTGCAATGTTATTGTTGACTCGTACGTTGAACTGGAGCTGGTAAGCTTTGTAAGCTAAAGTAAACAACAGATTTGCTAACCAACTTTACACGCTTTAGAGCACCGTAAACGTGGAAAAGTGCAACCTTGCACCGAGCAGCTCTCCGGTCACCTACCAAGTCTACCTGGAGGATGAAAACTTTCCCACACTGCTTCCTGTGAACGCTCCTCAGCTGTCTCCGGTCATTCTCTTTGCTGGGCCGCCCGCCTTTGGCGGCACCAAACTGCCTCGCATTGCCATTCGCGTCTGTGATCGTTTCGACACCTGTTCACTGCACTTCTCACAGACAGTCAGCGTGGAAAACAGTGCCAATTTGACTGCGGCAGTGGACGGGCTGGTGGCACGGGCACGTCGCCTCCACCGAACGGGCGACCCGGTGACCGCGCTCAGCGTCACCAATGCAATCTTCCTCAAGCCGGACGTGCTCAATGAAAGCTACCGCTCCTATGAGGCGGCCATCAACGCCACCATCGAGTTTGCCACTGACACACTGCAGATACCCTCGCTGATGCTCACCGCCGGCCACTACGAGGTGATCCTCAATGGGCTCAGCTTCTCACTGCTCAAGACGAACAACTTTACGCTGCGACGGAAGCTACTGGCGCTGATCGTCCGTTTCTACGACAAGGCCGAGGCGATGCAGACGATGCCGTCGATCAACTCAGTTCGCATCGCCTACTCCAACGTCATGAACGCCTTTGTGCTGACGGACGAGCAGCGAGCGGCGAATATGTCGATGAGCGGCCCCTCGGCGGCCGCCTACCTCAAGGACATCAGGACGACCTTTGCCAAGCTGAAGAAGGCCGCCGCCTCGCAGCTGCCCCTGGGCAGTCGATTGGTTCTGGTCGCGGAGAGAATCGTGCCGGTTAACGGGGACAACAGCAACAGCAACAACAACAACCGAGACAGCAGCAACTCCGAAGGTTTGCCCCCATCTGTGCGAGTACTGCACAGTGCAATCACCGAGATAACCCACCTGAGTAACGCCTTTGATGTCGATCTCAGGGGCCGCCTCAGCGCCAACCAGACGGTGAGCGCTCGGGTGCAGTTCGGCGAGGAGGTGCGCACCAACCTGAGCAACAGCTGGGACTGCGGACAGGCGCTGCCCTGCAGCAGTGTCGTCTACTCCGTCACGCTCTTCCCCGGAGAGAGTCCCTTTCCGGCGAACGAGCGGACGCACCGTCTCTCCCCCGTCCTGGACATCACCATTCACGCGCCGAGGACCGGTCGGGAACAGGTGATCAGCGGCCTGCTGAAGGCGGCCGTCTTCGAGCTGACGGTGACGGGCAATGAGAGCTACGGCGGCGTCGACTACGCCACCAAGTGCCACTACTTTGACGAGGCGGAGGAGCGGTGGCGCATGGACGACCTCCACCCGCTGGGCATCGCCTACCAACAGGCCGGTTGCTGGTCCGGCCACCTCTCCACCTTTGTCGTCCTGCGGACCGGTCTGGGCCTGAACACCGACTACATCATCGGCGTGCTGGTCGCCTGCGTCATGGGCGTCCTCGTTTTCGGCATGATGGTCGTCTTCTACATTCAGCGGAAGAACTCGAACATGAACGTCAACGAGGGCGCAAGTGAGCCGCCGACGCCGGAGGTGAGCAAGACTGCCGCTCCGAAGTCGCTCTCCAATGGTCTGTCTGGTGGTCCAGTTGGTGGTGGTCCGCCCTTCCATGCTCGCATCAGACCCTTGCCTGTGGAGACGGAAATTCAAACGCAGACCATTCTTGTAGACTAATTAAGTAAGCGTTGTCAGCCAGCTTGCCTTAACTCTATCCATTTTGTCCATTTCTCGCATCATCATCGCTCTCACTTTCTTTCTTGCCCATCTTTACCTCTCGCCAAAGTGTTTCCCGCCTTTCCTTTTGTCAATTTTATTTTTTCTATCATTGCCTTGCCTCTTCACCTTCTCAGCGCTTTCTCTCTTTCTCTCTTGCTCTTTCTTGCCTCGAGCTCGTCAGCAATCTCTTTCTTTATTTGCACACACCACACTTGCCTTACAACAAAGCAAACACAAAGGATGAATAATTTATATTATTACCGCTATTTTCGATACTGTATACACAACACTACGACAAGAACATCCTCCCAATTTTTCCCTTTCTCTCTTTCTCCTAGCCTTGATCCATTCAATCGCCTCACCACCAATTGACACACTCAATCGATGTGATACTCTCTCTCCTTTTCTTTTTCAACACTGTTAATCGATTACCTGTAAATAATAATGACAATCGTCCCTTTCCTAATTTTTCCTCAGTAAAAATGTAAATGCAATGCCTAAAAGAGCCTATTATATTGACTGAGCAATGTCAGTTCTGAAAACAATTGAAAGTGTTCCCTTGAGGTATTCTTTTGTTTATTGCTGAACAAGTAATTAAAATGAAACGATTTCTCAATTGTAAATAGAGTTTACTTTTAAAAACAGCAAGTTGCTCAATTAGAACCATTAAAAAAAATGACAAGCCCACTAGGGTGGATTCTCGATGGCCTTCTCCTCGGGCTTCTTCGAGGCGGCGGCACTCTTTTTAGCACTTTTCTTGCTGGCGCCGCTTTTCTTGCTGGTCTTCTTCGAAGTTGCGCTCTTTTTGCCACTTTTCTTGGATGCTTCCTTTTTGCTAGCACCGCTCTTCTTTCCGTCCTTTTTAGAGGCCGCCGCTGGATCGTTGGTCACCTCAAAACCCTCTTCGCAGGTTGACTTGCCGTCCATATCACCAGCACCCGCATTCTGGCTAGCAGCGGTAGACGATTGACAACAGCCCATGAGCAATTTTTAGTTAGTGAGAAACAAAATCAAAAGTGAAAACGTATCACAATGAAGCAAGAACTTTTTAAAACACCAGGTTTTGCGTATTTTTATAAACGGTAAAACTAGCTAGTGTTCTCAAAACGAACTAATCTTCTAAACAAACATTTGTTGAAACAGTTGAATATGTCAGTTTATTGAGATCAGTTTTGTGAATAAGAGTACAGTTAAAGATGATAAGCTAAAAACAGTAACATGTGAATGGTGATTTCCTCATCAGCTTAATTCTCTTCCGATTCATGAACTTTTCGATAGTGATTCAACACTATCTGCCGACGAGCACCCGAAAAGGTGCATCCCTTTTCGCTACACTCAAAGTGGCCTTTAGCATGATAGTTGTAGTGGTGGTTACCTAAATCGGTCCACCGAGTAAACTCCTCATCACACAATGGACAGGGCCACATTATCTTTCCGGGGTGTGCAGCTTTATGATGTTTTTGCAGCTTATTTCTAAAAAATGAAAATGAAATTAAAACCAGTTTGATGCTCAGGACCTCTCTATAAGACTTACACTTTGACTGAACTGTAGACGCAGGAAGGGGATGCATTGCATTGGTACTCATAGATCTTGTGCTTCTCCTTCAAGTGCTCTAGCAGCTGCCGTTCAGAGGAAAGCTTTTGGTCACATTCGTGGCATTCCAAGTAGACAATGTGCACTGGATGTATGAACATCTTCGAATTGTCGAACTTGTACCAGAGGTCGTCCTCATCTTCAGATACGTTTCTACTCGGTGATCTTGAGGTCCAGTCAATCATTGCTAGTGATGGGTTGGTCGCGATGAGAGTAGTTGACGGTTAGATTCAGAATGAGCTACCGAGTGTTGCTGGCTCTTGACTTGTCATTATTTTTTAATCAACTGGCTACCAAAACTTTATCATCAGAAATCAAGTGCCTTCTGGCGACCAACCAAAATGACTCAACTTTGAACTTGAATAACCGAATTGTGACAATGACTGTCACAGTTGACTACTGACAAGAGTGAGAGAGACCATGTCCTTTATTTTTGTCCAGCAGCAGCAGCAGATGACCACTGCAAATATTGTGATAACTGACTGTGAACTGGATTTGTCTACGGCGCAGTCATCGTCACCGTCGACACTGCAGCAAGTTTTCAGTTCTATCCGTTTTCGGCTGCCGTCCACCGGTGGCACTCTTCTCTTTCTCTCTCTAGGTTGCGGTGAGCTGACCGCGACAAACACCGTTTCCCGCTATGTCGTTGACCTCTGCACCACTTCTCCTTCTCTCTAACTGCCCAATCAGCATCAGTGCAGGTAGTACTGGCAACTTCAGTGGTCACTGGCCAACAGGACCACCAACCAACACTGGATGAAAGTGACCACAGCCACAGCACAGTGGTCCTGTTTGGCTCTCGGCATCTCTGCAGTCGAAGATCGTAGAAACAGATCACACAGAGGCAAAGCGGCGATCATCATCATCACCATAGTCAGTGCCACAGTCGGTGAGCTATGTCCGTCATCACCCTCTCCAGTGTACACTTTGTACAGAGTCTGTAAACTGTCCACTAGTGCTGTACCTCACTTTAGTCACACCTCTTTTGACCATGAAGTGGCAATCACTCTCATCACCACCAGTGCAAATGCTGCTGCTGGCACTGCCATTTTTTGCCCTTTACTTTCCCAAGTTGAGTCCGTCTCCAGAAGGGGCCTTATTCCAGGCATTAGAGTGCCAGCGTCGCACCGAACTCCCCTCTTCAAGCCACCACTAATTGCAAATCACAGTTTGAGAACGTCTCACCCGCATCCCTCCTCGCCCGTCTTTAACTCCCTTCGCAATGAGTGGATCGGCGACGGGCACCTGCAGTTTACCTTTGACCTGCTCAATGGAATTTTCATGAACAGTCTGGACATGAAAACGGGCAATCTCGAGTCAATCGCCTTCTCGCCCTTTAGCATCCAGTCCATTCTCATGATGATCCACCTGGGCGCCAAGGGCCAGACAAAGAGTGAGATCGCCAAGGTGTTGCACATTGACGCCGCAGAGAACAATGTCACCTTTTCCAAGTCACACGAGGCTTTCGGCAAGGCGGTGAGAAGTCTGTTGGAGGATGCGGCGCTCGGCAAGTCGCTGCACAGTGCTAATCAGATCTTCGTCCAGGACGGCCTGCCCATCTCCAACTCGTACTCACTGGCGCTGAAGCACTACCACCTTGCCTACGTGAAGTACGTCAACTTCGCCAAGGACTCCTACAGCGTCCTCAACCTGATCAACGAGTGGATCGAGAAGCAGACGGCGCAGATGATCAGCAACTTCCTCACGACGCCGCCCTCGCCTATGACCTCGCTGATGGCAGTGAATGCAATTCGCTTCAAGGGCGAGTGGCAGTACCGCTTCGATCCGAGCGACACCGAAGCAAACGCCTGGTTCCGCATGATCAACGGCCACACGACCAAGGTGGAGATGATGGTCGCCCAGCTACCGCTCGCCTACGCCTACAACGCTGCCCTGCAGACGTCCATCATTGAGCTTCCTTACAAGACGTCACGACTCAGCTTCTTTGTCCTCCTCCCTGATGACACCTTTGGTCTCTTCAGTCTGCTCGGCTCACTCAACGCCACCGTCTTTGCCAACTTAATCTTCTCTATGCGCAAAGTGAACCACGGAGGAAGTGGTGGTGGTAGTGGTGGAACTGGTGGTGGCGCCGTTGCAAACGACAAACAGTCGAGCAGCACTGTTTCAGCAGCAGGCAGCTCTGCGGGCGTCAACGTCCGCCTGCCCAAGTTTGCCATCAACTCGATGCCTCGCATCACCAACGTCCTCCGCACTCAGATGGGCCTAAAAAGTCTCTTCTCCAACGAGGACGCCAACCTGGAGGCAATGTTCAGCAGTCGGGCAGCGTCACTGGGCAGCAGCAGTCCTGGTCGCGTTCACATGGACGAACTACTTCACAAGGCCATCCTCAAAGTGGACGAGTTGGGCAGTGTGGGCGCCGCCGTGAGCACCTCCTCCATTGAGCGCGTGGGCACCTTCACCGGGCCCTACTTTGAGGCCGATCACCCCTTTGTGTACCTGCTGATGGACAAGCAGACCGGACTGGCGCTCTTTGCCGGCTTCTACGCCGGTCCTAATGGCGGTGCCAGTGGTGGTGGTGGTGGTGGTGGGCCCAGTGGTGGTACCAATGAACAGCAGCAGCCACCTCACAGTTCGGCCAACTTTGTACAGAATGGCGGCAAGGTGGGCCAGGCGTACGCTGCCCTCTTTGGCAATGGCAACAAAAATGAAGCCCACTAGTGTGTGTGTGTGTGGGCCAGTCGTGATCAAGAGTTGCCACATTGTATTTATTTAGTTTGACCTTTTTGCAACAAAAAAAATAAAGCAAGTTCAAAACAAGGTATCCCTGTTTGTTATTTATTAAAAAATAGTATACTTTATTGTTGAAGGGTGGTTGTTTTGTTATACAAAATTAAGCAATCACTGTCAATTACTGTTTAGTCTGTAGTTAAGAAAATACATCTTCAAGAAACGATGGTTCTTTGACTAGTGGACTCTGGCTGACAAAATGTATAAAAATAAGTCTAAAGAAGAGGGTAATAAGGAACTTGTTTGCTTATAAAAAGCAATTATGCTTGTGGAAAAGCAAGTGTTGTGCGCTTAAGTGTAATTTGTTAGCACCAAAAAGTGTTTGAGTTCTTCTAGTTAGAAGTTGAGTCAATTATTTCCTGAGAATCGTCAAATGAAAGTGGCTGAAATACGGTGCAAAGTGATTGTGTTAGTTAGTGAAGAGAAGAAAGGATCAACAAAAGACGAACCAAAAGAATGCAAGCAGTGATGCTTTCAAAGGAGTGTAGAGTAAGCAGTTCTCCACGTCGATGCATGATCAGTGCATTGCCCACAGAGATCAGCATGTCAAAGTGCCTGTGGCCAAGGAACATGCCGCCAATAAGCTTATCAAACATTCTGAAAATTAGGTTGTACGTCAGTTAAAGTTAAGAGTTACTCCATGAATATAGTAAAAACAAACTTTATGAGGTGGGTGTTGTGGATGATGCCGGCAAAAAATCGAATAAACCAGGTAATCAACGGCCTAAAGGTGTGAATTTTGTATCTGTGTCGGTTCCTTATGCGATCCTCGATTATATTAAACCCGGTAGAACTGGTCGAAGAGGCGAACAATGAGTTTGGAGGAGCATTAGTAAAACGAGGCGCACTTCCGTTAGAGCTGACAAAATGACCACTGTGTTTTACTGTGCCCTTCTTGATTATATCATTTTTTAGCAGATGCAGGTACAGTACATTGTCCTCATTAGCCAGGTTCTGAATAAATCTTTCATACTGTGAAATAAAGAGAGTTACCTGAGAATTAGTCAGCTTTTACTCATCAATTACTTACAGTAGAGAGTAAGCCATGAAAGTGCTTTTCAGTGAGCAAAATAAAGTGCTTGAAGAGCCAGTAGCTGTCTTCAAGAGAGTATGGAGTATTTAAAAGTAAAAATTCCCTAATAAACACGTCACTGATGCATAAAAGATCTTCAACGTCTACCCTGGAAAACTACAATGGAATTAATTAGAAATCCACCTGTTGCTGATCACTAGCACATACCAGATGATTCACGTCAGACTCGAGCTGCTTTAATTCGAACAGCAGTATGAGCACCAGCAGTCGAGGATGACCTTCACGGGAAAAGTCCAGATACTTTGCCTTGCCTAGTGACGGGTCAACCAAGGACATGGTCTCCAGAGCGCGGATAAAGTCTTGCGCCACCTGACGCTGCACCTCCAGACGACTCTCGGTGATGAGTGCGCTGGGCGAGCTGACATTCAACAGCAGCCGGTAGACGTCCTTGCGATTGATGGGCGAGAGGGAGTATTTGGAGATGAGAAAGGCCAGCCGGTTGAGTAGATCGGGCGGTTTGGGCTGCTCGCGAAGCAGAATCTCGATGCTCTTGCGCTCTTCAATGCCGCCGAAGCCGACCTTCTCGTAGTAGCCGAAGCGAAAGTTGCGATCGTCCATGGCGAGGAAGACAGAGAGCTGTGCTGAAAAGGAGAGCAGTCCAGGTAACAAGAGCACCGATGAGGGAAGATGACAAGAACAACTTTCATTACAACAACTTGCTTCGAGACATGCTTCTGCTGCTGCTGCTGCTGCTGCTGCACGTTGTATGCCTGTTCTTCAGTGCTATTAATCTTAGTGAGTATATGAGTGTGTGTGTTTGTGCACAATGGTGAGGTAGTTGGATTCCGAAGGAGCGCTTAAGTGAGAAGGAGGGTGATGGTGAGCTGTGGCAGTTGATACACTGCGGCACGATACTGAAACACAGATGTGATGGCGGCGGAGGTGGTGGTGCTTGTGTGAAGCTGGCTGCTGCTGCTGCTGTTCAGTGGACGCACAGACCAACCGATGGTGAGCGACATGTTCAAGGCGAATGCTTCACGAACTCATCATTTCACCAAATGACGGCTTTGGCATTTGCTGACATTTGGTAAGGGGCAAGTAGGCGAGTTTACAATTGACAATTGTGTAGGCACAATGTGTGTGTGTGTGTGATGTGGGTACTTGTACGGCTGCTGCTGCTGCTGCTTTGGTGGCTCTGGTTGGCGACAAGTATAAAGCACTGAAGAGGAGACACTCTACCTCGATGACAACTGTCTACCTCGATGTAGAGTGAAGATCTGCTGCTCAAAGTGAGCCTCGGTGACGCCGGTGGTCTGGTTAGAGGTGACAGTGGCCAGGGATGACTACTACTGCTGCTGCTGCTGCTGCCTCCGCCTCACAGTGACGTGCTTTGGTGCAGGGGACACTACGAACATTAGATGTTTGCGCCAGTACTACTTTATCATCACCATCGTCGCCTCGAGTCGTGGACACACCAGTCACGGCCATTAATCGTCATAGTCGTATGTTTGCTCTGCTGATAATAACTTCTTCTTCTCGATGACGACGGCCAATGAACTGACGACTGCTGCACCTGCTGCTGCTGCTTTGCGACCTCATTGGGTGGTGGTGATCACCCTGGTCGCATCCTTCGGTGGTGATCACACCGGTGGCAGTGATCAAAGGTGATCTCTGCCGATCGGCACAGCTCCCCTGGAGACAACACAAAACAGCAGCTGAAGCCAGAGGCGGCGCATGTGCATCGCTCACTGCACTGCTTGTTTACGTCGTGGTTTCACTCGTCGCTTTGTACTAGGGCAACTGCTACACAGCACCGAACATCTTTTTTGGTAATTCTACATTCTTAGTTCTATTAGATGCTACAATAGAGGCTACTGCGTTAAAAACAGTAGAAGCGCTCCCCGGTACGCAGTTAGTACGTGAACTGACTAGTGAACTTGTGTGGCGTCGTGGTGACAAACAAATTGACGAGAATCGTTTGAATTTTGCACAAAACTACTACTGAAAAGAATCTCATCATGGAGACGCAAACTGCTCCAAGTAACTTTGTCTTGGTCTGCAATAAAATTAACTCGACGCAGCAAGAGCAGATGAACCGAGTGGAGCTGGCTAATTTCAATTGCACCGTATCCGATTTGGCCACCACTATTGGACAGCAACTAAATCTTGACAAAGATACTTTTGGTAAGGTTAAATTTTATTTTACAAAGTATAAACTACTCATTTTATTTCATTAGACATCATTAGCTTCGGTCAAACTCTTGGCAGCGCTAAAACGCTGGAATCGTATGGAATCAACAGCAAGGGCACTATCGTTTACCTGATGAAAAAGAAAGAAGCCATCTTCAAGGAGCCACAACCTCCGCAGGCACAGGAAACAGAAGCAGCTTTTCCCACTCAAGTGCAAGAAGGCTGCGTTGCTGTTAAAAGTGCTCTAATTAATGCCCACTTTCGCAAAGTCCTTGACGGACTGGCAGACATTGAGAAGCGCGAAAATTTGATGGCCATCAACCCTGAGCTGCGCGATGATCCCACCCTGTTCGGCATTCTGACCGACGACACTCTGGTAAACACCTTCATTAAACCGACGAACATCATGAAGGTTCTGAAGAAGTATCCCAACTTCCTGGAAGTGGCCACTCATGTCGCTGCGACCTTTCACGAGGAGTCGAGCAGTAGCAATCCCTTCAACTTGGACAATCTCGGCCGTGGTGCCCTGCTCAACTACTCACTTGACTACCCATCCGATGATGAGATGGACGATAGTGAGACTTCCTCTGTTGATTCGAACAGTACACAGGCTTCGGGTAGCGGAAGTGGTGGCGGCGGTGGTCGACTTGCTGGTCACCCAACTCAAGGCTTCCAAAATCTGCTCAACGCAGCGCACCAGTTCCAGCAAATTCAGCGACAAAACGTGCGATCTGGGGCAGCAGCCACGCAGCAACCGTCTCGACAACTGCCCACCATCATTACGCCTGGTAATTATTTTAAAGATTTGGGTTATAAAACTAACATTCTTTTGTTTTTCCAGAAATGCTTAGTTTGGCGCTCTCTTCGGCCACTTCTGCACCTCCTAGCGCTACCCTAGTCCTGCTGCTGCTACTGTAGTTCAGCAGCAACCCCAGCAGCAACAGCAAACTGGACAACCAGCTCCAGCTCAGCTTCAGCTCCAGTCAGCCAGCCGCCTTCTTCAGCGTCTCGAATCATTGGCTGGGCGCCGCAGCTCGACAGATGCGCGAACTGGGCATCACCGACGACATTGTGGCCATTCAGGCG